>OX104067.1:69570849-69624332 GCA_944474145.2 Dicrocoelium dendriticum | reverse complement strand
GCAGACTTGACGGACATGGGTAGTGTGTGTGGCCGTTTGCCGGATTGCTTAACCCGTTACACCAACGCAGGCGGCTGGACGCTGCATGCGGAAACGCAGAGCATGTAGGACAAGCACAACTAACGTTTATCACGCTCTCTAGGGAAATATTTCCCGATGGGTATTTGTCAGCTGTGGACTGTATTCGAACGCACCACAGAGTTGCGGTGAGAGGATGCTTTGAAGCTGCAAATAAAATGTACTCGCGTCGGCGAATCACATTTACTCGTCGGATTGTAACCTCTGCACAGGGATGAGTGGCTCCGCATGACGCAAATCAATCCGTACGTTCATATGGCATTTGCAAGTGAAAGTTGCTATTTCGCTTCATCCCAATTCTACGTGGGTAAATGATACGGTTATAGCCGGACATATGTTGCAATCATATCTCGTGCGTCTTATCGTCACCCATCTACACACCTCAGGCTCCGTCCCCCATCCCGAGCTGTGATTACACCGTGCAGCTAATCACGAGATATAAATCAGGCGCACTCTCCATCCACCTCGTACTCCTAGTAGGTGGTTGATATGAAACAGTCCAGCCGCCTACCAAGTATCTGTTTCGCCTTTCAATCCCCTGGGTCTTTGATGACCCAACGTACGCCCGAATACGGAAGCCCTGGGTACTCTTGCCATGACACATATGGCATTAGGCGAGCGATCCGTCGAAACTTAGTTCCAGTGTTGTTCTCGAGAAAATGGACGGTTACCTTACGTCCTTAATTGCTATCGACTAACATTTCACACGCTTTACCGGCACATTCAATCAAGCGCTTTTCATCAGGAACGTCATCTACATGGTTGTTAACCTGGTGATGCATCTCCGGTGTAAGCGCTTTGGTTTTCAGTGCACTCGGTTTGAGTTTGGATGAGCGAATATCGGTGATTGAGCTATGGTGTCGTTGCTGGACTCCCAACACGTGTTCGTTCTTAATGACGGGGAGTTGCATTATGTAGACGAAGGGATAACTAATCCGCTTGGGATACGTTTAGTTGTTTCGTTTGCAGAGGCGCATTATGCGGGCGCGTAGGTGGTCCGTCCAGGGTGGCACGTGACACAGGGCCGCATTTTTATTACCGTCGTATGTTGGATACCAGATATGAAGGACAAATTATCCGGATAAGCTGTGGGTTGACTATTTTAATGTTACTCTGTATGATCAACAACGCATTTGCGCCATGTGCCACATTTGTGCAAACGTTCTTCCCAGTGCTCCTCTTATTTGTTCCATAGTGGTCACTTTCATCACATTCACTTCAAGCTCCCAAGCGCATACTAGTTTGCATCGAAAGCTAGTGTGCTGTTTACCGATCGTTTAGCCTTCACGTGCCTATGCTGCCCTCAGTAAGAGTGATAATGTAACCACCCCCTCGGGTGGCAGAGTAGTCGCCACTATCCACAGTGCCAAGTGGCCAATCAACGGACGGTATGTTCGTAGGCTGGTGAGAAAATTTCAGAAAACTGGGAGCATGTGCGACGCCAAAAAACAGGGCGGCCTCGCACCACCACGGATGACTTTTCTGCTTGTGTGGTTATTTGTGAGGTGTCCAGAAGCTGCGATCTAAGCATTCATAAACTCGCCCAGCATTGCGACACCACCAGATATGCTGTCCATAGGGCTTTGAAGGAAAGGTAATTCCGGAAGTATAGCACCGTCAAGTGCAAGTTTTAAACCCATGTGATTCGGGGAATCGGCTTCATTTTTGCCTCAGGTTTTTGAGTGTCATGGATATCCATTCAATTCACTTTACCGATGAGGCTGCTTTCCCTTTGCATTTTGCGGAGAATCAACGGTTTTGGGCAACGTGTAATCCAAGTCGATGCAGCGTTTCAAGTATACAACATGGCGCAAACCTCGTGGTATGGGCTGGGTTAACTGGCCAAAGAATCGTGCGACCATTTTACTTTTTGGGTAATGTGAACAGTAGGTTGTTGTTTCGCAGTACTAATGCCTTACGCTTTCTAACATCCTCGTAGAAGGAAATACTGGAAAATTGTGCCATTCCGGAACTGGAAGCCGCTGGGTTATTAAGTACGGTTTGATTGCAACAAGATGGCGCACCTGCACACTATGCACAAACGGTGCGGGATTTTCTCAGTCAGATGTTCTCTTGCCGTTTGGTCGGGCGGGGAGGACCTATAGAGTGGCCTGCTCGGTCAACAGATTTGAACCCTTTGGATTTCTTCCTGTGGGGTTACTTGAAACAGCGTGTTTACAAAACGAAGCCAAGCTCTCTTGAGGAATTGAAGCGGAGCATTTTGCAAGAATGTTGCAGGATCACAGTTGGTACTCTGGAGAAAGTGCCAGCAAACACCATCAGGCGAATGCTGCGCTGTACGCAAAACGCCGGCGGACACTTCGAACATCAACTTGGCTGACAAATCTGAGCATTCCACTGATAATCTGCAGATATATGTATCATGCAAAGATTTATCGACTGAATTCGTGCGCTGGTTAATGCTTTCTTTTTCTTAGGAACGTCAGTTGATGGTTTCTCCTGGCGTTTTGCGTGCGCGCGTCGTGTTATAAATAGCTCGGGATATTCCTCCCGTATGTCACCCCCCAACTTGAAGCTTGCTCTGCGGTTCAGTTTATCTATTCCATCAAATCCATGTGGTAGAATAACAGTCGAGGCTCAGTTTACACATTTGAACGAACATCTTCCCAGTTAAACATAGACCAATGTGGAGACAAGCGGTTGCCTTACAACTACGAGATTAGAACTTAGCAAACAGTTATGCGCTAGTGACACCGAGAAGTGACGTATCATGACGATGGATCACTGCGAGTCATTAACGTAATAGACACGCATTAAAAGGTTGTAATACTGAGGCAAGATATTACGTTAAAAACTCGCAATGATCCATCGTCATGATACGTCACTTCTCGGTGTCACTAGCGCATAACTGTTTGCTAAGTTCTAATCTCGTGGTTGTAAGGCAACCGCTTGTCACCACATTGGTCTGTGTTCAACTGGGAAGATGTTCGTTCGAATGTGCAAACTGAGCCTCGACTACTATCCTACCACATGGATTGGATGCAATAGATAAACTGAACCGTAGGGACAAGGTTCAACTTGCGGGCAACCTACGGGAGAACGGATATCCCGAGCTATTTATAACATGACACGCGTACGCAGAACCCTAGGAGAAGCCAGCAACTGACGTTCCTAAGAAAAAGAGAGCATAAGCCAGCGCACGAATTCAGTCGCTAAATCATCTCATGATACATATATTTACAGATTATCAGTGTACTGCACAGATTTGTCAGCGAAGTTCGAAGTTCTCGCCGACCTTTTGCGTACAGTGCATCCCTCGCCTGATGGTGTTCGATAGCACTTTCTCCAAAGTACCAACTATGATCCCGCGACATTTGTACAAAATGCTCTGCTTCAATTCCACAAGAGTGTTTGGCTTCCTTTTGTAAACCCGCTGTTGCAAGTGACCCCAGAAGAAGAAATCCAATGGGTCCAAATCTGGTGACCGAGCAGACCACTCTATAGGTCCTCCCCGACCTATCCAACGGCAAGGGAACGTCTGCTTGAGAAAATCCCGCACCGTTTGTGCATAGTGTGCAGGTGTGCCATCTCGTTGCAACCAAACTGTACTTAATAACTTAGCGACTTCCAGTTCCGTAATGACGCAATATTTCAGTAATTCTTTGTAAGAGGATGCTAGAAATCGTAAGGCATTAATACTGTGAAACAACAACCTACCGGTTACCTTACCGGAAAAGTAAAATGGTCCCACGATTCTTTGGCCAGTTAACCCAGCCCATACCATGAGCTTTGCGCCATGTTGTATACGTGAAGCGCTGCATCGACGTGGATTACACGTTGCCAAAAGCTGTTGCTTCTCCGCACCGTGCAAATGGAAAACAGCCTCCTCGGTAAAAAGAATTGTATGGATGTCCATGGCACTCAAAAACCTGCGGCAAAAATGAAGCCGCTTCTGCGAATCACATGAGTTTAAAACCTGCACTTGACGGGCGCTATACTTCCGGAATTCCCTTTCCTTCAAAATCCAATGGACAGCATATCTGGTGGTGTCGCAATGCTGGGCGAGTTTACGAATGCCCAGATCGCAGCTTCTGGACACCTCACGAATAACCACACAAGCAGAAAAGTCATCCGCAGTGATGCGAGGCCGCCCTGTCTTTTTGGCGTCGCACACGCTCCCACTTTTCTCAAATTGTCTCACCAGCCTACGAAAATACCGTCCGTTGATGGGCCGCTTGGCACTGTCGATAGTGTGTGACTACTTTTGCCATCCGAGGGGTGGTAACATTATCACTACTACTGAGGGCAGCATAGGCGTGTGAAGGCCAAACGATCGGTAAAGATCACACTACCTTCCGATGCAAATTAATATGCGCCTAGGACCTTGAGGTGAATGTGCTGAAAGTGACCACTATGGAACAAATAAGAGGATCACTGGGAAGAACGTTTGCACCGATGTGACACATGGCACCAATGTGTTGTTGATCATACAGAGTAACATTAAAATATTCAACTCGCAGCTTATCCGGATAATTTGTCCTTTATATTTGGTATCCAACATCCGATGGTAATAAATGTGCGGCCCCGCTCTGGGCGGACCGCCTACGCGCCCCCATACTGCGCCTCTGCAAACGAAACAACTAAATGTACTCAAAGCGGATTAGTCATCTCTTCGTCTACATAATTCAAACCCCTGTCATTAAGCACGATGACGAGTCGTGAGTCCAGGAACGATACCATAGCTCAATCACGGATAGTCGCTCATCCAAATTCAAACCGACTGCACTGAAAACCAAACCACTTACACCGGAGTTGCATCACCAGGTTAACAACGATGTAGATGACGTTCCTGATGAAAAGCGCCTGATTGAATGTGCCAGTAAACCATGCGAAATTTTAACCGATAGCAATTAAGGACGCAAGGGAACCGCTCATTTTCCTGCGAACAACACTGGAACTAAGTTGCGACAGATCGTTCGCAAAATGTAATTTGTGTCATGTCGAGAGTACCCAGGGCATACATTGGGTCGTCAAAGACCCAGGGGGTTGAAAGACGAAACAGACACTTGGTAGACGGCTGGACAGTTTTATATCAACCACCTACTAGGAGTCGGAGGTGGATGGGTCTGATTTATATCTCGTGCTTAGCTGCACGGTGTAGTCACAGCTGGCGATGGAGGACGGAGCCTGAGGTGTGTGGATGGATGACGATAACGCGCACATGATATGATTGCAACAGATGCCTGGCTATAACCGCATCATTTACCCACATAGAATTTGGATGGAGCGAAGTAGCAACTTCCACTTGCAAATGGCAAATGCCATATGAACGCACGGACCGGTTTGTGTCATGCGGAGCCACTCATCCCTGTGCAGACGCTACAACCTGACAAGTAAATGTGATTCGCCGAAGCGAGTACATTGTATTTGCGACTTCCAAGCACCTTCTCACCGCAACCCTGTGGTGTGTTCGAACACAGTTCACAACCGACAAATAGTTATCCGGAAATATTTCCCTAGAGAGCGTGAGAAACGTTAGTTGTGCTTGCCCTACATGCTCTGCGTTTTCGCATGCAGCGTCCAGCCGCCTGCGTTGGTGTAACGGGTTAAGAAATCCGGCAAACGGCCACACACACACACACTACCCATATCCGTCAAGTCTGCACAGTACAATTTGCTTATTTATTATGCCCTTATCAGAGTCCTTATCCACTGGATCTGCAAACACAATCAACGACAGGCGGCAGAACATTATTGCTTGCCACACAACCGTGTTAGAGTGGCATCTATTTGTCAAGCTCTCACATGATTGTTCTACAACGCGACAACTAAAACGGGTATGCGACACGACCACATGCGCCAACTTACCGGAGATTCACGATGGTCCCCTGAACAGAGAAGTGGCTATTTTTAGCAGGGTATAAAGTTGCACTCTGACACGTCAGCGTAATAAAGCAAGAACAGCACTTGTTTAGAACAGGTAGTTTACTGCCAATAGATTATTTTACAGATCGAGCAAATGAACAACACATCCATAACTCTTACTGACATGCTGAACCATTTGTTCGCAGTGTTGCTGCGTCACTAAGACCCCTGTTTCAGACACCACGTGCTCCAAAAAGCGAATCCGCCAATCGCTTTTATTCAAAACGTCTCCAGGATCCCCCAGGAGCATCTCGGAGTACCGTCCGCTCATTGCCTGTTTTACATGAGCCTTCATTACACTCCAGATGCCCTCGATGGGATTTGAGAGCTGTAGAGTATGGCGCAAGGCGTAGAAGTCTTCCAGAGTGGTACGGTTCCTCCAGGAAAACGTGCTCTAGGTGCGGGTGACAGACCGCATTGTCACAAATCAAAAGACACATTTCCACAAACCCTGCTCCGTTGGTATCAAGCACTTGTCGCAGCCACTAAGCGCATCTTTGCTTGTTGTAAATTTCTCTCAGAAACGAACACGCTATCAAGACTTTGTTTGTCATGGCGCCGACAATATGAACATTCGGTCCCCTGCTGTTCGCCACTGTACACTGCGCTCGATTACCACGTCGTGAGCGGCCACGAGTGCGGGAGCAAAATAAGTTGAACTTGGTTTCAGCAATCCACACCGGTTGCCTTCCTCCCACCTCGTAATCCATGAGCTGCAAAACGAATGATCTGCGTCGTTTTTTGTTCTCCAGCGAGTTCATGGACTCCGGAATGGTGTGCAGTTTCTTCATTGTTATCAGTCTACCATCCAAGTATCGTGGGACGGTGCTGGTACTTAAGGAATATTCGATCTCTGCCTTCAACCGCAAACGGAGGAGTTTTAAGGGTAACGGTAGGCTCCGCGGAAACTCACGGCATCGATGGCATCGGCATGGCTGTCTCACAGTGCTCTGCGACGGACGCTCCCCGTGCTGCCCCACCGGTTCCGTCGATTCGTACGCCCGTATCCAGTGGCGACAAGTTTTCACGTTCCCCTTCACTGTGCAAGCGATCTGCTTCCAATCGTCTCCTTCCTCCTACGCTCTCAGTATGATGTTCTTCACCTCCCTCGACTGCTGAACATACAAGCCAACCATTGTGTTTAGGTGAACTATACGTTCAAAACATACGGCAAACTTATTTGCCTGTGGCTCGTTATACCAACCCAATCGTCGTTCAAATTCCTACTCTCGTTCAGATTGGTGGGAGTCGCTTCCTTGGATAGAGAAACAAAGGCCCACATGGTGCATCGGCCCCCGACACTGTACCTGGTAGGAGCTGAAGCGTCGTATTTGCTGAGGACGTCGGGCTATACACGCACACCTACACACCTGCGCGGCGCACGCACGGTTCAAAGTAATTGAGTAATGACTCAGCTTGTATGCCCCACAGCGCAACTCCTTTGCTGTTCCGATTACTTCTGTTGCCCAAAGGGACAACTTGGCCGAGGAATGCTTTAGTCCTAATACTGCGGTTCGCGAGCGCATCCAGGGAGCCCTACCTTTAGCCTGAACTGTGGGTGTGCGTCTACTTTGTCTTTCCTTGTTGCGCGCAGCCGCGAAGTGAAGACCTTACGGCTGACCTGGTCATCGTGCTTCTGATTAACGTAGTTCAATCTGCAACTGTTGGCAGGATTGCGATCGCTGCATGCGGACTTTAAAGACCGGGTATTTTGTATCGTTCACAGTCTAATTACGTACCGTTTAATCCGCAGTGGGCGCGTATTCCATCTTTGGATCCTGTGCTTTTGGTATATCGGTGAATGCCAAAACAGCAAGTTCAAAATGTTTTCCTGACTTAAATCTGCGAAGTATGTTGTGCTAAGCCGTTTTACAATTATTCGATAACTTATTGGACGTTCTGTTGGCCGTGGATATAATGCTCCAAGATGACCCTAATCCTGAACCTTAACTATGGATCCATAACCATCTTTATTATCATGCAATAATTTGGATTCTGGGTTCTAAATGAAGAATAGAAGGAATCCAGCTGCAATCCTTACTGCAGCTCTTACCCAGCATCCGATAAAACTGCCTGAAAAGGCGATATTCATCAAAACGCACAACACAAAACTCCACACAAAGCAGAAACTGGAGAAGAAACTAGAGAGAATTACAAAACCCCAAAAAGTGAATCAAGATCATGCATGGGTTAAGCAGTTATCCAAACGAACCCTGTCGGATGTAGCAAGAGCAGTAGCTGTTCGTGGTATGCATTTCAACTACAAAGACTCCAATCCCATCAATTTCCTCGCAGAGGTTGAGATAACACTGAGCTCATGCAACGCCACAGCTGACGCCCAACACACGATCAGGCACAGTATCATTCCAGCACTGAAACACAAGAGTGAAACCAACATGTTCAACACAACTGAACAAAAAGCATTGAGAAACTTTAGGAAAGCTAAAAATATCGTTATCTTACCGGCTGATAAAGGACGTCTCACCGTTGTAATGAACAAATCTGATTATAAGAAGAAAGCGCAGGAACTTCTCCAAGATGTGAACCCCTACCAACCGATGAACGAAAATCCCACAAAAAGATTGGAAAGCAAAATCAAACGCACCCTACAAAATCGGGAGCAAATGGGACAGATTACAGAATTAGAACACAGCAAGATGAAACCAGAGGATTCGATGTTACCGCGATTCTACGGCCTGCCAAAAGTTCACAAAAGTGGAGTCCGCCTCCGCCCTATCGTGTCGTTACCTGGAGCTACGAATGACAAACTTTCCAAGGAACTCTGGAAGAGATTGAAGCACCTGATCTCTGGCTCAGAATATTCCATACAATCTGCAAAACAATTCCTGGCTAAGCTCTGGGAAACAGTAATAGAAGAGGACGAAATCATGGTTTCCTTTGATGTAACAGGTTTGTTCACTTCAATCAACACCAATCTGGCGAAGCAAACGATGTCAAGACTACGAGACCAACGCGGATCCTCAGACACGAACAATAAAATAGATGCCATCCACATGATGGAGTTGTTGGATTTATGCCTCACGACACACTTTAGTTTCAAAGGCCAAACCTACGAACAAATAACAGGCACGCCAATGAGTTCACCGATAACTGGACTAGTGGTCGAAGCGGTGATGCAAGATTGGAAGAGACCGCACTCCTGGTGGCAAAACCTAAACTCTGGCTACGCTACATGGACGATACTTTTGTCATTCTAAAGCGCTCAAAAGTGGAAGAAACACATCAGCTAACAAACAACACGTTTGCTGGTATCCGTTTCACTAAAGAAGAAGAAAGCAATTGTCAGCTACCATTCTTGTATGTTTTAGTGAAAAGACATGCTGCTGGACAACTGGAGACAACAGTTTATCGGAAAGCGACGCATACAAACCAAATCTTCAATTATCGCAGCAATCATCCAACAGTCTACAAGCGCAGCTGCGTAACAACTCTATTTAAAAGAGCGCAGACCCATTGCAGTAGCCCACAGCTGAGAAAAGCGGAGGAAGATCATCTGTTCGAAATGTTTACACGGAATGGGTATCCCAGAAATTTCATTCTACGTTGTTTAACACCAATAAAACGACCGACACAAGAACAAACACCACAAACGGATAGAAGGACAATCACTCTACCATACATCAACGGTGTCTCTGAGATGGCGGCGAGAGTGCTACGACCTTTCGGAATCAGAGTTGCTCACAAGCCGACAGAAACCATCAGAGACAACCTCTTCAATGGTAAGGACCGGCTTGGCAAAGAAGAAACAAGTGATGTGATTTACAAAATCCATTGCAAGTACTATGTGGGCTAGACAGGAAGAAAGCTCGGCACTAGGCTACACGAGCATAGCCTAGCCATCCGCCGACATGACCAGAACTCCCTGATGTCGGTACATATGGACGCCGAGAATCATCAATTTGATTTGGAGCATGTCAGGATCATAGGCAGGGCAAAAAGTCGAAAAGCACGCGAGTTCATCAAGGCTTGGTACTCGGGGAAGAACTCGATCAACAGGCCCTTAGATCTAGACACTGTCTATGAAACATTGAGGGTCAAAAGAATAGTCTGTCCCAGATCAACGGGACGAAGGAACCTCATTGAGGCGGACTCTAGCCAACAGTACGAGAGAGCTGACTGCACGGTCAGCACACGTGGACCAATCGACTTCTGACGTTCGAATCAAGTGATCAATAATCATTTGGATCTGTAAGTGGCCCGCATAAATCGCACTGAAGATGTCGTCTAGCCTGACGACGAAACGTTTGCAGCCAAATCAGCCAGCTCGGAGAATACCCGCATACCCTCATCCGCATCCTGAGCTACAAATATTCTCACGGATTCCCATCATTTTACCCACGAATCTGACCCTCCGTACCTACACCGGTGCAAATTTTGTACTCCACCGTATAATTCGCGTGTACGTATATGAGATTTACAAGCCCTAAAATCCTACTGTTTAAGCACTAGAAATGGTCATTAGCTCTATGAAAACGAGAAGCTCCATCTTTGATTCAAATTCGAGGCAGAAATCTACAGAAGCCCTCACCAACCTCATTGCTTAGAGCGCACCCGTAAACACTTTAGAAAAGAAACGTTCATCATCTATGATCAATCTAAAGTCGGAAATATACATACGAGTAAAAAAATAAAGCAACAATAGGCCATAATGTTTTCCAAACAAAATGTGGCGTAGTTAATGCGGAATCGATCTCTGAAGCGGTTCGAAGGATTGCTGCGCATGAACTATAGTTGAATTATTTGTAAGAAACATTGGATGTCTTATACAACTTCTAGAGCATTTAGCCTCGCTATCCACCCTAGTAAAACTCCGGATGCACCCAAATCTGGACATCTCCATTCCATCGGGATTCTTATAAACCATTTCGCTTTTTGTGTGCGTGCACGCTCAGTTATCTCTTGAAGCTATTACGTTCGCAGTGGTAAACCGTTACCATACTGATAGCCTGCAGCTTTCCTGCTTGAAGCCGGAGAAAAAAGCACGTACGGCAGGTTTGTCAAATGATTTTCATATTTGTACAAGAAAGACTGGTCGAAAAATTCGTAATAAATAAATACATAAACTATATATTTCTCAACCATGAAAGCAGCTGTTCTTTAGACGGCACGGATAAAAAATTACTACATCCTTTTCCTGCTATTACATTCATAATGTTTAAAAATAATATAAACACAAATTTCAAGTTTAGGTAATACAAGATAAACCGAATTGCTTTGCCGGTTTTTTCCACCTGTCGAGGAATCAGTGTGCTTCACGAGCACATCATAGATGTTCAATTCGGGAAGAAAAATGAAACAAAATGGACTGTGGTCCAAAAGGTTATATGTGTGTATGTTCGTAATTTAGTCAAGCACCATCAATACCGTTCTCGAAAGTGTTATCTATGGTTTGTGATGTCCCAAACCTAGTGATCGCGTTTTGAACAGTTAACTACCCATTTATCACAAGGTTAAAAGTACGCACTGTGCAACAACTTCTAAAATCTCTTGGATGTTTGATCCAACATTTTAGGCAGTGGACTAGAAAAAACGTTCCCCCATCCTCGTAATAAAGTTGGAATAGTGACCCTTCTCTTCGTTGCGGATCGGGTATCTACTGTTTAAAGACATGTGAACGCCGTCATCAGAACTGTGTACTTGATGGTGTTGATTCTGTAAAAAAAACATAGGTTCAGTTTCATTCTTCGAAGCCAGACTGGGTCAAATCCAGGCTCAGCACAAAGTTCTTAGCATGTCATCTTTGAAGAATAGCCACATGGCTTTTTCGTGAAGCGTCGCTGGACTCTCTCAATAGCATATTACTCAGATTTTCGCAAATTCGATCGAACCAATAAACAGTATTTCGTACAAAACCATATCTATGTTTTGTAAAACTAGATGCGAGATTCCATGAGATAAAAAAGATAGCATATATATCCGATGAACTTCAGGACCGTCAAACTTTGAGGTCACAAGGTTCAGATAAGTTGAAGCTGACAGAATATCGCACGCTAAAGTAGTGAACTGTCCTGCATAGCCAGATGTATGTATCTTCAGTAAGATACTGTCTGGCGGTACTTGACATTTGTACTACATAATATTACACTTGTCGACGACAAATGACATCTGCCACAGTTGGGCACCAGGACTCAAATGCAAATAGGTCATGCTGAATGAGACCTACGGCGGCCTGGGTGGGGTCGGCGTTGACGTCAGCTATCTGGACTTTTCCAAAGCTTTCGACCTCCTGGATCACCGCACCTTACTTCACAGGCTACGGAGCTACTGAATCGGAGCTCCTGTACTTTTCGTATTGACAATTTTCTTCGCCAACGGAACCTTCAACTGCATGTTGGGGATCGCTAGCCAAAGCGACTGAGGTGGAATGTGGTGTTCCACAGAGCTCGGTGCTGGGACCGCGCTTTATCCTGGTGCTCATCAACGATCTGACAAGAGTTATTTCTTCCATTTGCCTGCTTTTCACCGAGAATGTGAACATATCGCAAGCGATTGATAGCAAGGAAGATCACGATCTCCTCCAACAGGACCTTGATTGCATTCAAAATGGTCGACGAGAAACCAATTTCAGTTGAATGCAGCTAAGTGCAAGGTAATCCACCTGCGTCACCAGTCGGTGGGCGTGTACAAGCTCGGAAACTACACCTTGTAAAAGTCCTCTGAAGACTGTGAGTTAGGTTTACTTGTACAGGACGATCTCGAATGCTCAAAACAGGCAGAGAAGGCGTCCAAAACCGGTAATCAACACGTTGACCTACTTCGCAGAGCGTTCGGTCTGTCGGACCCTTTAATCTTCCCATAAATGCTTAACGCCTATTTGGGACCGCACGTGAAATACGCCATCCAAGGGTGACAACCGTGGCAGAAACAGGAGCTTATTGCTCTCCTTACCTGCTGGTGGAACTGTATCAATCAGTAAGCAAAGTGATCGTCCTATGATACTGACCATACAAAACTGCCTGTTGGAAAGCCGTAGAAATTTCCTCTGCCTCCGAGTGTGCCAGCCGTGAAACGCCCTCTTAACTTATGGCGCATGTGCCCCCAAACTAACGATATTTAAAAAAACGACATGGCGAAATGTAGTCCCACTGGTATTTCACTTTATAACTTGTGTTAGTCATGAGGTTACCAAACGCAATCAAACAGCGTGTTTCCAATATTCCAACCAATGAATTTATGCATTTATACTTTTAGCACGCGAACCTCTTAGCTCTTCCGCACTTAACTATGGTGAGTCCACGAAAAAGCTGTTTATTTTATCGTGAATTTTTATTTGCTTAATAATTTCCATCTCACTGGACTTGTTGAGCATTGCTTTTTTACCCGTAATACGCCATTGGTGCATACGCAGTTTTTTGTTTCGCCAAGTTTGACGCCATGAGGAGGCAGAAAATTAGCACCATGTTTTTGTCTCTGAAACCTGTCGTTGACATATATGACAAAATGAAGTGGACCAAGAGCACTCCCTTGAATTACTCCTCTGGTGACTACTTTCGGTTTAGAGAAATGGTCACCGATGCGCACAACCACAAGTCAAGACAAGGATGTGATTTGCACAATCGTTAAGTGTGAATACTCAGCTCTAACACACACGCCGCGGACAGGGACAAATAAAGAAAACGAATACTACATAAGGATAGATAGACATTCTCGATCGTTATAAGATAAACATGACAGGGAAAATATCACTGGAGCAATTTACTAACCAGTTCTTGAAGGACTGAATTTCTGTCGTTCAAAAAACGTGACAGACAGGAGCTACTGATGTACCACAAGCGCTTGTGCGGGCGTATATAGTCTTGCAGCTCTGTTTGGCCGAAGCTGTTGCTACTCATTCGGACAATGCCCTGTGGAGGGGGTGGCTAACATCAGTGAGTATTTTAGATACACGCTTGTTACATAAGTTGTCATGGCTGGCTACAATGGTGTTAACAAGATCCAGGGATAGATGCTTCCATGATCTGACAATTACTTTGAGGTCCTTATTCAGAAGACCAGGAAAGATTGCGGGAAAGTAATAGGTCCAGTAGGGTTACACACATGCAGTGATAAAACGCTTGATCAAACACGTTTGGATGCAAGAGTACCTGGGACCTACAACATAGAATGATGGTCTTATAGCTTTAGTTAATGTTGCGTTCATGTGCATGGACTAAGCAAGCCTACTACCCAGTGTCATTACCAGGCATTTAATTGGAATGGAAGAAGTCAAACATTCACTGTCAATGCAAAGTTGAGACACCACATTAGGAGTTGCGGATCGGAATTTTATTTAAACAGCGAGAAAGGACGTCCTTGTATTTTGTGGTGTTTAACAGTAAGCGACTGGATTTCGACCAAGATGTGAAGCCGGTCCAAGGGTCTGTCGTTTGGCCGATGACTCAATGCATGGAGGATGTACGCCAAGGATTGTGTCTTCCGCATACTTCAGCAAGCTAGCTTCTTCGGGCACGGGATTGAGGCAACGAAAGTAGAAAATAAGAATGGGGACAAAATGGTTCCCTGAAGAAAAGATTTCGTGGTGAGCAAGAAAAATGTTTTCTCAATTACCTGCTAAACTGGTTACGCCTGGTGAAATAACCCTTCAACAGAAGTACAACAGTAGTTTGAGTCCCAGAAACTAATAGATAGTGCAACAGTAGTTCACGGTTCACACAACCGAAAGCGTTGCTAAAATCCAAGAAGCAGAGGTTGATGGCTTTGTTTTGCTTATCCTGTGACGAGAGCGCAGTATGTGCCAGACATGCTACTTCAGTTGAAGTTGACCTTGAGCCGCGATATGCAAACTGTTGAGGGTCATACAAATGTGTTTGGACTGCGATCCTTATAAGAATAAGCCTCTCAAAGCTCTTCAGAGCAAGCGACCTGCAAGCGATCGGCCGATATTTGCGGGATCCTTTCTTGGACACTGGCGGGACGCTTGCGTTTCGCCAACTGTCAGCTCTCTTGTGCTTCTTGAAGCATAGTATGTAGAAGTCGGCGAGTTGTGCAAGGTAATCTGCACACTCCTTGAGAGCGACATGAGACAATTTATGGGGATTGGTGCTTTGTTCGTTTGCAACCCCCTTAATTCCCTGTGTACTTCTATGCTGTTCACGGAAAGAGGGTTATCTGAGGCTAGCTGCAACTCATCAGCGGCTATAGCAAATGAGGAAGTATTAACTTGGTCATATAAATTGAGGCCAAATTATTACACATCCGGAGTCGAATGTGTGATGTCGCAGGTGACTACACTTAACTGCTTCAGTATTCCCCATAATTTACGCTAATTGCACAGGTCAACAAAAACGAGTTATTTTCTATAACAGAAATCCCAATATCGCAACCTTATATAATACACTCCAATGTATTCTGATGTTACTTAGCAAGTCAGGCTGCACTGTAATAACCTAATGATTGTTTTCAGTAATGTCAAATTTAGATCGTACAAATTACACGTGAATGTACTGAGTCGCAACCTATACAGTATGCTTGTATGTGATAAACACGTTTAAAACATCACCGCTACAGTCGCCCCTAACTACTGACTGCAGAGTGGCACCGGGAAATGAGGAATTTGGCCAGATCGTTGCTATTATGCTCCAGTGCCCTCAAGCTGCAGAAACCATCAGAAGTCACTTGCCACTCCGACGCTGCTCAATGACTGAAGTGTCTTGGTGAAAGCGCTCACTACGTCCCTCGCCAACAGAGCCCATATTCTTAGGGAACAAGTCAAGCTGATTAGATAGAAAGTGAATCTTGAGTGACATTCCATCATCAACATTCTGACAGTGTGCAATGAGATTTTATACTGCCGTTGTTCTACCCAAAAATCCTATGCACAAGGCCTTGAATAATCTTCACACTTCTAACTCGTGAAATCAACTGGCATTGGAAAGCACTGTCTGCCATTATTCGATGAATATCGAGACCAATAAGTATCCCTTTGAGCTTCGCACTACTGATCTTCGGAAACATTTGTTTCAGGTGCTGAAACTCAAAACTACCTCGTTTAATGGTTTTCAAGAAGTTTTAATCAACCTAAGCTTGATGTGCAAGGCTGGTAGATAGATATGATCAGGTTGCACAAGTGGTGTATGCTTTATATTCACTTTCTCTGCAGCATACGCCGTCCGCCCTGGCCACTTTTCTGTTGTGTGATGCTATTTAGTTGCTCACCATTCCATAAACACAAAAACGGAAAGATTTTGTGTAACTTCCTTGCATACCCATTAGGGGACTGAAAACTTTGAATTCAGCACAGATATTTCAGCAGTGCTCCTCGTATTTCGGTGTAGCAACTATCTGTTACGTACTTTTGTAAGTCTCCTGCATATGGGTTGCATGCAACAGAGACACAGTTGGGTACACATCTCCACTGTGCAGCAACATGATCCTAAGACAGGAAGTATCACGTTCTGGGTTAAACTTTGGCCTCCGGATTACTATTTTCTACGTGGTTTCTGTGTTAATGGTGCACCAATATTCTTCCTTTGGTATATTTTTCAATCTGTGCTAATTTTTTGGATATTCACTGGCTACATTCGGTGATCCCAGTGAGTAGCCCAACGGCTGTCTGAGTCCGCCATCTTGGACTTGTTCGTGGCCTTGTCAATTAATGCATCTGCGTACTCCTGGGGAGCGACGCGCAGCCAAAGCGACTCCATGGACCGCTCACTTGACTTATATAACTTCAACGTTCGCTTGACCGATGCAAACCGCCACGGAAGTCGGAAAAGGCATCAGTCATCCCACTGGCTCAGGTAACGACACCAAGCTGAATGGCAAACATCGAGTAAGTGCGCATCCAAAAGGGCTCCAAGCTAAGGGTGTTTGCGCGTCAGGGGAATGTAATCGAGTAGTCAAACAAGGCTCAGCTTGCATGCTTTGTTCAAAGTGATACCATTCGAAGTGTGCTAGCTCATCCCAACGTTAGGTGCAAGAGATGAATGGCTCTCAAGGTGTCCTTTGGTTCAGTGCTACCTGTTCAACCATCTCATTTGTCAAGGGTATGCTTATCCGAGTCCTGAAATGCAACCCGTTGTTCGCAGAAGCCGAGCGGCGAAAGAGCACTAAGATCATCTCATTGGAAGAAAGTCAGAACCAGATAAACCTAGGGACATTTAACCAAAGGAATAGTGCACAAGTTGTTGCTCCTAAATCACGATCAGCCAGGTTGGATTGCCGTTGTCTTCCCAATTTTTGGCAGGACACCAGACGAAAATTAGCCGTAATTCCGAGAGACAAACAATGTAGTTGCAACTAAAATCAAGCACCAACAGAAACGTGTGCGTACGCAAATCGCACCAGTATTGATTAGGCCTGTAGGTAAAATGGACAAATTGCCGAACAGCAACCCTCAGAATCTGCAGCTTAGGGGTCTACTGTCAAACCAAGGTCCCCTAGAACATCAGGCACATATGCCGCGATTGCTGCAAAATGCACCCGAGATACCACTCTTTCAGTCTCTTCTGGTAAAAGCGCCGTTAACTTGAATAGAGAGACAAACAATAAGCAATCATAACTTCGTAACAAGTCAAGACAAGTGAGCCCTCAACCTTACAGCTCAACGAAAAAGGGATCTAAAAATAGTGCCCTAACTGTTATGTGCTCAAACGTACCCGAATTAGCAGCTATCACATTGCAAGGTAAATAGTCCGACGACCTAAACCAGTGGAGGTCACTGTGCTTTCTGATGAAAGTAAAAGCCAAACCCACAAAGTTAATGCGAATTACTCGTCATCCGAACTCTATACACTTTGGCGAGCCCAGACTTATTCGAGTAACACTAGAATCCTCAAATGATGTGCAAAACTTTCTGCTCTCCGCAAACGCGGAGTAGCTGGACCCAGTCAGCTGATGCTGGAGTGAAGTTTGATGTGCTCTACCTGAATTACTCAAAGAATACGACCGTCTAAATCATCGGATACTCCATTCCAAGCTACAGGGTTACGGGATGGGTGACCCTCTTCTAATCTGGTTCCTCAACTGTGTCCTTCAGCGGCAATTGGTGGTCAGAGTTCGGACCTTCTTCTCTCACCCTATACAAGTTGAATGTGATATGCCTCAAGGCTCGGTGCTAGGTCCCCATTGTTTTTTGGTATTTATCAATGACCTCACGCAAGCAACTTCCTGCTGTTTGGCGATGACGTCAAGATTTGGCGCAAAGTTCAGGGAAATACTGACCAGCAACTGCTTCAGAGTGATCTAGACACGGTACCTCAGTGGTTTATCCAAAATGCACTGCAATCCAATATGAGTACATGCAAAGTGCTCTCCATACGACACAAGCGCAACCACTGTTACGGGCTCTGAACGCAAGTGCTGCAGCTAGCTGCCACCGAACGTGAGTTGGGCTCAATGATTCAGGATGATCTGGGTTGTTCCAGGCAATCCGCGAAAATGTCAAAAACTGATAACCAACATGTGAACCTGTTATGACAGGCGTTCGGACAAATAGATCGATTCATTTTCCGGCAGATGTTTAGTGCGTATGTTCGTCCGCATGTCGAATATGCAATTCAAGCCTGGTACCCATGGCTAAAATACGACCTTAGTACATTCGAACAGCCCCAAGGTCGAGCGGCAAAGTCTGTTATTGGAATGCACCATCTTCTATTTGAGGAGATGCTGAAACGATTGGGGTTATTCAGCGGACGTTAACCCTTCTTGCGAAGTGACTTGATAATGGTGTACTTAATTCCGCATGATCCACGTCATGTGTGCCGCCCATTACTGCAACTCAGCAGTAATACCAACTTGAGAGGTCACTCACTAAAACGGGCAGAACAGTACAACCGCCTGGATTGCCGCAGGAATTTCTTTTCCATCCGCGTGTGTCGCCTGTGGAATGCTCTTCCAGAATCGGTCATTTCTGCACTATCACTACACATAGTTGAAAGATGTTTGGATGCCTCAATTACCTACACTTTGTTACATAGTACTGTATCTCCACCCCACTCCTGGAATGTACTTTGGATTTATCTGCTACTACACTTTTGTCTTGTGAAACTATACGGATCGCAGGACTACAGCGAAACAAATGATAAGTTCCTCTTTTAAACATAAGTAACCCAGTGCATTTTATTTTCGATAACCCTGCCATACCAGACAACGGGACATGTAAAGCATTGCTTCTTAACCAATACAAATTCATCACTCATTGTTCAGACGCCGTTCAGCACTGATATGCTTCAAGCCGAGCTCCTTCATCAGTCATTGCACCTCGGAACCGTAACAAGAGGGTTTTCTCGTGTCGTAGAAACCGGACAATTTAACAATTCGCTTTCTGTATACAGTA
The DNA here is from genome assembly GCA_944474145.2 of Dicrocoelium dendriticum. NCBI lineage: Eukaryota > Metazoa > Platyhelminthes > Trematoda > Plagiorchiida > Dicrocoeliidae > Dicrocoelium > Dicrocoelium dendriticum. The sequence continues at coordinate 69,605,071 of OX104067.1, read as the reverse complement.
ACCTTGGCGTTTGCAGCATGCAAGTGCCACTGCTGCAACAGAGATGCCAGCAAATAGGCGTTGTCTTTAGGCAAGCCCAGGTCACGTATCAAGTCATTCAGCTCTGATTGTTCACTAAGATGTGGGTTGACAACATCAGCTTCAGAGTTTTGACAAGTGTCAGAATCAATGAAGGTTGACGATGCGGAATCACTACTCATCATCAGTGTCATGTTCACTGGAATGGGTAAGGTGAAATCATGCAAACCAGGTCGAGTAGCTGATGGAAGATCTGGGTAATGAATTGAGTTTGGTTCGGTTGGAGGATACAATGACAATATTTAGACAGAATTAGCAGTGGATCGTATGATCCTTCGGCTTGAAAAATGCATCTTGCCTTTGCCCTCGAGCCACTGAGTCAGATGAAGATTGCACGACACAAAAAACAGTAGGTGGCGCCCACTTCTTATCCTGATCTCTCAGTTTCATCCCGAAGTATGCATGGTAGGTAGAGTTCAGTAGAGAAGAAATGGGTCTGCACTGCGAGTTTGTAGTAAGTTGTCCACAGATGTAACAAAAATGACCTCGGTCATTGACACAGCGGCATCTTTAAGTGATGATCAAGATGTCAATTAGGGAAACACAGCTCTCAATAGACTGTCATTATCAGGTGGGTACCCTGGCCAAGATCACTCCTTTTGGACGATTACAGTGAGCTAATGGGCCAATCATAGGCGAGTATTCGATGCATGGAACGCACTGCTTAGCTGAAATGAAAAACTGAAATTTAACACAAATCTGACGTGATAGAAACATTCCATTTGCCTATTTGTAATTAGCTCACTTGGTACTACTAGCAACGCCCTATCTTATTACCGCCATAAAAAATGATGTTGAACAATGTTATTGTTTCCAAGTATGGGTTGAACGTAGATTTGCTTAAGGTGACGCAAATCGTTTTTTATATCCATCGATAGAGACTACACCGATCTAACATCTTTATGCTTAAAAGTCTTTTCCTTAAGCCTACGCAGTCGTTTGAGACGTCTAGACTAGGATCTCTCGGCACGGATAAAAATTGATTCATTTGAACAAAACGTGTCGAAACAGAAGTTTTAGTAGCTAGTTAACTGATCACAATACTTCGAAACTTTCGCCCCATAAAATAAACTAAAATCGGTGGAGGCAACCGGTTCACGTAGTTAGTGAATACGCTAGCGAAGGCATTGTCACCACCTGAAATCTTCATCTTTGCAACCGGTGAGATCTGAATGTTTCATCTTATCATAGATAACGAGTGATAACCATACGAAGGCATGATCAGAGCTGCTAAGCGGCGCACAATTACATACAGGAAACACTTTCACGTTGTTAACAAATACTATGTCAAGCGTGGCATCCAATCTTGTTGGAGACTGCACTGTGTTCTTTAATCCAAGTTGGTGTCAGCTTTCTTAAAATCGCATGCAACTATACACAAGAAACGTTCTAGTTATTCGTGGATCGCAGCTGTAAATCCGTCGTAAGTTCTTCGACTTCATAGCTTGGACAGCTGGGAGCGATAGAAACAAAGCTTCACAAAAATCCAATAAATCCTCCACTACTCACTGTGCTCGGGATTTGTTTTGTCATGACTGTATAACTCCACCTGGTAGCAGTCCTGGATGCTCCAATACCGGCGTATTCGTTCGGTTCATCATGCTTTCGGTGAATATGTTTTCCCTTCTACTCGGCTCAGGCTAGCTACCGGTCGCCGCTCGCGATCCGGTTTCCACTAGTTCCATCAGGACCATGTTGCTCTGCTTGGTCTCACCGGTGGCGGCATTTTTGATCCCCTCACTCCTGTCCTTGGCGTCTTTCCACATTCCGACTAAGATTTGCCTTCCTTCTTCCTACAATGTATTCAATCTTCCATGACTATTTCATGTCTATCTATATTGCTAATACGAAGAGAATTTGAGGTCAATCAGATTAACAAAAGCAATAGTACACTCCGAACTGTCGAATTCAAACTTAGTGGCATATGCCAGCAAATCGGTTTAATTGAGCAATCGTACTCATCAGGACCTGACAGCATCTCGGCTTTTTGTCAAACACGGAGGTCCAGAAAAGCACCTGTTTCTGCCTGAAGAATTTCCACTTCGCATGATCAAAGATAAGTATCTTTTTCCAGGGAAGCAAGCGAATATTATGCCAGCTAACCAAAGTGACTCTATGCAAGATGCAAAATATACAACCCAATCCAGCACACATCCATTGTCTCGAAAATCACAGAGCGGATAGTTAAAGAAGGCACAACAGAACATCTGAGTTATCTGAGTTTTATCTGTAAACATCAGCACGTGTTTTTGGAAGGTGGATCAAACACTACCCTTCAGCTAGGTAATCTTATTCACGTTACTAGAGCAAGAGACGTCGGAGGTGTTAAAGATGACATATTTATTAGTATCCAGAAGGCTTGTGTCTGTGTCCAGCACAGTTTATTGCTGTAAAATCCTATGTCTCGTGGTATCTCAAATCCGCCTCTAGTGGTTTCCTTCGTACCTTGAGGATGGAAAACAAGTAACCAGAACTGGTAACCGAAGTCACTCCAATATTTATTAGAGCGATTTAATGTAACGTGCCGGGTCGCCTTTTAACCGTAATCTACTTTACCGATCTTCTTTGTGAAATAAAGATTGGGAAGCCGTTTCACTTTGTTGATGATGCTAAAATTGTGTATTGTTTTACCCCGGGCCAGGTAATGTAGTGACCTGGAGATTCCCCAGTTTGACTGTGCAAGCTGTTCTAAAATTATAGTTTACTTATGTTTAACAGAATCATAAGGGTTTGTTGTGTGTATGTTGTTCACGTATGCTTCAGTCACACATACGCACCCGCTGTGTCTCGTCGGACGCGACCTGTTACTGGCGGCCATCTCCACACTCAGCACCCGTCCACATCTTTCCTGCCTAGTTCGCCCCTAGCGGCTTAATTTTAGCCTTAGCTAAATTATCGACCATCCAATTAAAAGGTTTCTAACTTATTCTGTGGTTCCCTCCAGCACAACTTTGGTTGGCGGTTTATCCGCAAATCCGATAATAAAGCGCACGACCGATGCGCTATGTTTGGTGACCCCGCTATAATTTGTGAGTTTCTTGCTAATAGTTCTTTTTAGATTCGGCCACATTTTTCGTCCATTACTTCAATTTTCTATTTTTGATACTTTGCTAATCCAATTTTGCTACCTGCGTATATTTTCGCTATAGAACTCGATCGCTGACGCACTGAGAAGGACTACCAGTCTCCCTAACCCCCTTTATCGATAAACTTAATCCCAACTAACATCTAGGTTCTTTTCGCGCGGCGTTAAAGCTAAAACATTAACTTCTGCAAAATAGCAACCGCGATAACTCCGTTGTGTCTTCGACGAAATTCTGGAGCCACCAGATGAAAAACTTATGAAGAGATTAAGGCCAATGTTCTGAAATGAACTGCTTTGTCCGAACGAAAACTAGTCACGAGACTGCTGGAGGAACCGAAATCGTCGATCTTAAACCAACCTAATTATTGCAAAAATACAGAGGGCAGCAAAACCCGCGACGGTATACGACCTTTTCCTCCAGGAACTATGATTGTATCAATTACCCCGTGTGATGTACAATGTACTCTGTTAACAATGGTGCGCGGTTCTCCTAATTGGCCGACACAACTGACAATTTGCAAATCATACGGCCCGATTTCGCTGGTTCAGTCTACCTGTTATACCGAGTTTGCGGAACTATAAGCGCAAATATTGGCGCTTATCAAGCGACTAGAGCATATTACAATTTCAAAATGAAAATTCAAACAATCGCTTTAGGCACCCATAATGGCGAATATTCAGGTTACACACACACACACACACTTTCAGCATTGTCAAAGATTTAAAGCAGTAAATACACAAATAAATCTAATAGGTGGCATAAACAAAGGTATGGTTACGATGGAAAGTTGTTTTTATGCTCCAGGACAACTGATGTCTGGTCGCACAAAAAACGTGCCAAATATGGCATAACGGATGAGTGGTAAGCCCTTGTGCGGGTAAAACTGAATTTACTCTTTTGTCTGGTTGAGGATGTTGATACGCACGCAGACAGTGCACGATGAAGAGATTGGCTTGTATCAGTATTTCGGAATCTAACCGCCTACATCGTTCTAGATCTTCTTCGAATTTTCCGCCTAGACTATTCCAGTGCTGCTACAACCAGCGATTTCTCAAACAAGACAGATCGTGTTGCCCGCTCTGTTCCTTTGAACTCCGGGAGTAGGGAAATGGGTCGATCAGGAAGTAGAGGTGACAGAAGTGGCTAGTCAACACAGACGCCTTTTCTTCGCCATCGATCGGAAGACGGGACTGCTTCATCACGGGGCAGTATCAGCGTCATCCCAAATGATTCCAATGACGTAACTGGAAAAGTGACTAGCACACTGTCCGCAGATAACGGGGCTATCATGCACATGTATGGTCAGCGCAAGCGAACGCTTCCTCTTGACCTACGACGCTCCTTCGAGTGGATAGTTCTTGTCGATTATGTCCAGACAGTCATCATCGGACTCGATGTTCCACAGCAGTACGATCTGTCTGTGGATACTAACTAACCACGTCATATCTACCGCATAATCTGCCTCGTCTTTATAGGGACTTTGATAGACACTTTGTCAAGCAGTCCTATGCACGCGAATCAGAATAACTTGCCCATCGGTTACATGTTTTCAGGAAGCTTCTCACAGGTTTTCCGTTCCGTTACCCCGATGCCTTCCGCAATCGAGGCCGCAAGGCGTAACATCGTTTCGAAAGGACCGCCTGTTTTCGCGAAGGTCACACAACTGACACGCAAAAATCTTCGAATCGCTAAAACCGAATTAAATCACATGCTCTAACTATATACCTTTAGACTCTGGAAGAGCCCGTGGGCCTCGCCATTCCACATGTCGCTTAAGACGTCAGGAGAGTGGCGTCCAAATGGTGACTACCGCACTCTAACTACCTGCACCGTTCCTGTTCGGTACCCTATACCTCAAATTCAGAACATTACGGCTAACCTACAAGACACCCGTGTTTTCTCGGAAATTGATCTGGTGGCCGCTTACCCCCAAATCCTGATCCCAGACGAAGATATACCGAATACTGCCGTCATTAGCCTTTTCGGTTTATTCGAATTTCTACGAATGCTATTTAGTTTACGCAGCGCAGTGCAAACTGCCAGTGATCTATAGACTTCGGCATTCGTGGATTAAACTTCGTGCATCCGTGTTTCGATGTTATATTAGTAGCTATCGTAATCGAGGATGCTCATCAAGAGCACCACAAAATCCTCTTCGATAGACATATCCAATAATATCGCCGTCAACTACGATGAGTGTACTCTTCAGCCGAATCCTGTGTATACGCATGACTATTGTATTAGTCAACATGGCATACGGCCCCTTGACAACGGAGTATAGGCCATTCGTGAATTTCCCCTTCCAAACACGGTAGCTACCATTCGCCGTTTCAACAGCTTGGTCAACTGTTATGGACGATTTCTGCCGCGTTGCACTGAGTTGCTCATCCTGCCGACCGACCTACTCGGTGGTCGCAAAACTGCCATGTGGGACTCACTCCCGCCGCCATCGAAGCATTTAAAGAGACCTTAGCTGCCTCGATTATGTTTACTTTTGACATCAAGTCCACCCTAGCGTAGCAATCGATGCATCGCACACCGACATCGCCGCCGTCTTGCAACAAGTTACCGATGGATGTCGAAAGCCGCTTGCTTTCCATTCGTGACACCTACAACCAGCGGGACACAAATATAACAAGTTCAGCCGAGAACTTTTAGCGGTTTCCTTTGCCATCCAGCACTTCCAACACGTCCTCGAAGGAAATTACTTCCTCATTTTTACCGACCATAAGCCATTAATGTTAACCTTTCGAAATCAGTCAGTTCGGAACTCATTGTGTGATGTTCGACAACTAAACTTCATCACTCAATTTTCGACCGATATCCGGAACATTTTTGGTCGCCAGAATGACTTCACTGATGTTATGTCGGGAGTAACTGCAATCGTCCCAGCCGTACAAGCAGGCGAACTGTCTGTCCTGACCACTGCCCATTCAACTGATCACAGTACTTCGGAACTCCACAATTCTTTCCTGAGGATATCTACACAGCCTCTGCCTTTACCCGGTAATACGATCTTGTGCGATACTTCTACTGGACGACCTCGGTCCATCGTTCCAACAACTTTTGGACGCTTTTTTTTCGACACTCTTCGTAACATCGTCCATTCAGGCATCAGAGCTACTTCAAACTTATCTCTAGATTCGTAAGGAGCAAGCCGGGTTTCGTCGTGGTCGTGGCTGCATTGACCACATCTTCACCTTGCGTCAGTTGTTGGAGCACCGTCACATATATTGGCGGTCCACCGTTGTCGTGTTCCTCGATATCAAAGGTGCATTCGATTCGGTGGATAGACTTGCACTTTGGGACTGTCAACTCAGGAAAGGTGTACTTGAGAAATATGTGAATATTATCCGAGCATTATATGCGCATAGCTCGGGCAGAGTGAGGGCTTACGGCAAGTTGTCGTGGCCCTTAAAATCTCCAGCGGCGTGAGACAAGGATGCCCGCTGTCACCTTTCCTCTTCAGCTTTGCAGTTGACGAAGTAATGGATTTCGCGTTCACAGGACACGACCTAGAAGGTGTGGATCTGCTCCCAGGAGAACGACTTCTTGACTTAGAGTATACTGACGATATTGCCCTGATCTGTGACAGCTCACAAACGTGCCAAGCGGCACTGGACAGATTAGCACTAGCTGTCCGTCACTTCGGGCTTTGCTTCGCACCCTCGAAGTGCAAAGCGTTTCTCCAAGATTGGTCTGGACCGTCTCCTTCACTGACCCTTGGTGGGGATCTGCTAGAAGTAGTTCAGAATTCAACTACCTAGGAAGTTGTATCAGCGCCGTTGGGATCGAAGACGAGATCACGAACCGTATAGCGAAAGCTCGAAGTGCTTTTGCTAACCTTCGCCACCTATGGCGCCGGCTCGACATCACTCTCTCCCTGAAGGGTAGAGTGTACAATGCAGCGGTACGTTCGACCCTACTGTACGGTTGCGAAACCTGGTCCCTAAGGTCGGCGGACACGAAGAGGCTAGTTACGTTCGACCATCAGTGCCTTCGCAGTATGGCTCACATCTGGTGGGAACACCGCGTGAGTAACAAGCGTGTTCGACGTCTTGTATACGGCTCAGGAAGAGGAACTGAACCGCTTAGCACCGTCATTTCACGCACCAGGCTCCGATGGCTGGGCCACGTGTTACGCATGCCAGCACACCGACTCCCTCGACTTGCTTTGTTTGCTCACCGGGGATGTGGGTGGAAGAAGAGAAGAGGTGGCCAAGCGATGACTTGGTTCAGGGGAATGAAGTCCCTCACTTCGGAGCTAGCCTCGGTTGGAGCTTCACGGCTCCCTGGTTGGGGTCCAAAAGACGGGGAACACATATGGCTGGATACACTTGCTGACATGGCAAGGAGTCGACCTCAGTGGCGTTTGTGCTGTGAGTTTCTTTGTCTCTCCCCATCCCCTTTAGCCTCCCCCTTCATCTACGATCTCATTTCCTAGGGCAAAACATAATATTTTTTCTTTTTGCCTAGTAGCTGGCTGGAAGCTTACCGGAACGATGCCTATCAGTTGCTGGTGGCTCAGCTGGCATGCAACTGTTGTATGTACTTTCCTCTGTGTATTGTATTATATGTATATACGTATATATTTCCTTCATGTATTGCGGCACAATAGCGGAGGTGTTTTCCCACCTCTAGCTGATGTGTATAATGATAATGATGAAACTTGGCTCTGAGAAATACGCTAACCAAGGACGCAACACGCTCATAATGGCTGGGATCGCAGCTGTCTCACTTGCTAGCAAACGAAGACATAGCTGCACGTATCCGCTCTAGTTGGTCATTTTCCACCCGGTTCAACTTGTGAGCCCATGTCCATCTTGACCTAATTGGACCCTTGACACATCCCAAAGGAATGATCCACATTTTTACTATGATGGACCGTTGTATCCGTTTGCCCGAAGTCGTTCCCATCCCCGTCTTAGCTGCGGAAATGGTAACGAGTGCTTTCGTCGAGCACTGAGTCGCTTCACTCGGCTGTCGAAGCAGAGTGAATATCGTCCACAGTCCGCAATTCGAGTCTCTATCTTTTAACCATCTTCTTAGGATTATTGGGTGTCGACATATTTGTACTACTGCTGACAGGCGAACGGCATAATGGAACGTTTTCACCAACAGCTGAAAGTTTCATTCAGCGCCGCCAATGTACTGAGTTTTATTGAAGTTCTGCCTATATTACTTCTTGGCATCCGAGCATTCCTGAAAACCGTTCAGCGTCAAATTGGACTGTCGTTGAGTTTACTTGATTTTCGTTTTCCTGGAGTCCCAAAGTTCTCAGCTACGATCTGAACTACGCCCGGCAGATAACCACGAGCATGCATCACAACAATCTAACTGACGTTATATAACAACGACGTAAGTCCTTTGTTCTTCGACATTTGCAGTGCTGCCCGTTTGCTTTCCTTCATGCCGACGGTCTACGTAAACCACTCTATCAATCTTATGAAGGGTATGCAGCCTAAGGACCGTGACTTTATCACTGAACATAACGGCAAACGTGAAGATGTCACTATGATCCCTCTAAAGTTTGCCAACGTGAAACCTGAGGTTAATGAAGACTCTTGTCCATCTTCCTCTGATGAATCAGTGCAATAGAGCAATACTTTATGACGGGTACAAAAACGAATGCTCGACATGTCCCGCCGGATGTTGAGAGTGAAAGTCGCAAAATAAAACGTACTGTGTCAGTACAAGAATGTGTGAAATACATGACTCACCAAGGGGTTTGGAGTAGCACATAAGCGAGTATTCCTGCCTGGATTATAGGGGGGGTTCTAATGCCGTACATTGTTTGCTGTGCACTAATGCGATCATCTACTGGTCACAGGCTACATCGCGTAGTGTGAGTGTGTCCGAGTATCGTCAAGACGCTTTTTTGAGAAGGGATAAAGCAGGAGCATTAAGTACGTGTTCTGGGAGGGCGTTCAAAGGCTGTGAAAATCGGAGGGCGAATTTTCGTCGACATTCCAGTCGGCTGTACTGCGTGACCACCTTAGACTGATGACCCCTTAGAGATGTGTTTTGACTGAGTTTCAAAAGGGAATCGAATGTGTGGTTGAGGTTTCTCAATAACTGATGCACCACTACGGGATCAGTTCTTAGATGCCGATAACATCCAATGTATATTTTGAAGGTGTTCAGTCTGAGTGGGTATGGAAAGCGGGACAAACTGAGGTTCTTTGTCGCCCTGCGTTGTGCGGTATTCAACGCGGTGAGGTGGTGCTTCCGCCAGGATTGCCACGCTTAAATAGCGTATTCTGTGTGCGGCCTCACGTACGCCACAAACATTTTCGGAAAGATTGAACAATGACCGATGAACAATGATTTATCACGGGTAAGGAGCATGTGCTGGACAAATCCTGTAGGATGGTTGGAGTAAAAATTAAGATTCCAAGGGTTAGTGCATAAGTGAATCCTCACTTTAATCGTCTACCGATTTAATGGTACTTCTGTATAACGATAGTTTGAAATGGGAATGGGATGTGCACACACAAAATAGCATAGAGGGCTGTTACAGTTTAGTAAGTACGCGAAATAAAAGATGAAACGACAACATTCACTCGTGTGTTGCTTCATTTGACAGATTGAGGCGTCAAACTTCCCGAACGCTCTGCGAAGAAGGTCGAAGTGTTGGTTTGTTTTCTTTGAGGCCATTCCAGCATGCCATAAACACCCAAGGTCCTCTTGCACAAGCACGCCAATATCGTACTCATGAGAAACCCGCTATAGAATCTCTGGTTCTATAGATGGTAGTGATGAATACTCTGGTGGTCTATGCTTATAATTTGTACTTTATGGTGTTGAAATGCAGCATGTTCTCTTTGGACCATGTGTAAGCTTTGTCCAGATTATCTTGTAAGGATTTGTTATCTTCCACCGAGGCGATAGCACACCATATCTTTAGACCATGTGCACATAGTAGACAGTTTGAAGACAGCAGTTGCAAGATCATTTATGAATACCAGGAACAGGCGTGGCCTGAGTACCGAGCCCTGATGTACGCAGCACTGAACTTCGATTGGTTCCGACAGGGTACTTCGAACCCTCATTTGGGTGACGTTGAACAAGAAAGTTGCCTATCCATCCTGGAACGGGATTGCGGATGCCATAATTCTGGAGTCTGTGCAGTAGAATGCGATGGTCCAGGCGGTCGAATGCCATTGAGAAGTCCAGGTAGGCTGCATCCACTCCTACATCGCTATCCACAGATTCCGTCCAGTTTGCAATAGCTATCAACAGATTAATGGTACAAGACCAATTTTGGCGAAATTCGTGCTACTGCGGAACGATAATTTTGTTATTCTCTATGGACGACTCAGCTGCAATGGACTCCACGATCTTGGAGATCACCGCAAGAAGTGTAATCGGACGACAATTCGCTGGTTTTTCACGGCCAGCACTTTTGTAAATTGGAGTGATGATTCCGTGCTTCCATATCTTGAGGACATGCATCTCATTAAGACATCGCTGAAAGAATGTTGCTAACTATTCAGCTAAGCTCGTGGCAGCAGCTTTCAACGCCTTCAGGCGAATGCCGTCCACACCCGGGGAGCTGTATTCGCGAAAGGACATCAGCTGCTTCAATACAACTGCGGTTGTGCAAGATATGTGGTTAAGGCCTGATGGCGGCATGAGCTGCGTAGGCATGGTGTAGGATGATTGCACAATGTGGAAGCTACGGTCAAATCCTTTTCCAAGGATGTTGGCCGCCTCTTGTGCCGCTTGTGCTAACCCGCATGCTGTCTGCAGAGCCGAAATTCCGCGCTTTACGCGGCGAAGTTTGTTTGTGTCCGTATAACAGCTTTGGGTTGGAGCAAAACGTTACCACAAGGTCTTGTTGGTGCTGTACTTTATCGTCCCGGAGGATTTTAACATAGTGGCGCCCTTGTGTTGTATAGACTCTCTAAGTATCCTCGCTCGGAGAGGCTATGTGGGTGTATCATGCCAAGTCCCTCAATGCCATGCATTTCCGGGTCCTGCTCCTTAGGAACGATTTCATCTTTTTGGGTCGGTAGATTTTGGTTTCAGACGCTTGTCACGAGCATGTTGAATCTATTGACAAATTCACCGCAAGCCGGCTCAGAGGACCATTCTGTTATGAAAGACCAGCTTGTCGCACCAATGCTTTTGGACAGGTTATCATAGTTGGTTATGACGTAATATTCCTCATTACTTCCCTTAGGATACTCTGCATAGCACACGTATTGGAACACTAGTCGCGTGATCGCTGCGGACCAGAGGAGTGCACGTCGTTACTACGTCTATCATCAATTCCTCGATGGTAAAAGCGTAATCCGATTTAGTCGGTTTGTTTACTGTCCTGAAACGCGTTCTAGAAATGACGTAGTTGTACAGCTTTGAACCATCGATTAGCTCTTACAGATCCGCCTTGAATTGTTCTCCCAGTGGCCGGGGTTTCTAGGCCGCGTAGTTTGAAACCCCCAACTAAGAGAACGTGGCTGTATGTTCGTTCCAGTAGATTATTCATAGCGGAAGATAGGGCGTGGCCCATTTCTAAAGGGGGAATTGGCGAGCGGTATACCATGGCCACTAAGCACTTATCGCCCTGCTTTAGGTGTAGGTACCACCATATGGCGTTCACGGTTTGAATCACACGGTCGTTGACGCGCTCGATGAGAAGGTCGGAACAGTAGTAGAGAATTACACTGCCTCCCTTCGTGGGTCGATCTTTGCGCAGAAGTGGCATACAAGGTAGTGCAATCTCTCCGTCGGTAACCACGTCGTTCAGCCATGTCACGGTTACCATGATGAGGTCCCAGCACATTGAGGTTTGACGAGATCGAAGCTCGGCCAATTTACTGCGAAGACCTTGGGCGTTTGTATACAAACAACTGAGAGCAACGGACGCCAGAAGCGAATTTGCACATACATATCTTTTCGGTGAATTTACGTCGACTCTTGTGGGGCCAGCTGACAATGGTTTTTTGGATATATTTCTTGTCAACACTCCGGGGCGGTTTCGGTCTGTTGCTTAGAGCACCCACTACCTGGTCATTTAGAGGCGATTTGCAACTGATCGTCTATTCATTCCTCTTCGGGCGGCTGGGGAGTTTCACTGCGATCCTGTTCGAAAATGCAGACAGCGGGGATCGCGACACATCGCTGGTTTTGTGTTCCCTCACTCAATAGTGGTCTGGCTTCGACCGCCTTCAGACGTATCTCTGATGGCAGCTTGGTGCGTAACTTGTGCCAACTTCCAAGCACTCTTACAACCAGTTGTTTGGAGTGGAGCAGTCCTTTATGGACGTGCGTCGCGCTACCAACTCCACATACTCCAAGGAGAGCTCTTCATCCGTTTCGGTTTCCCGTCGAGCCGAACGACACATCAAAAACCGTACCTCCGACTTTGTGATCCGACGGATCACCTAAGTCAACGATGCTTTCAGCCGAGCCTCAGAAATTCACTAGATGTGATAGGCGAGTTCATTGGGCAGAACGCTTAAAATGTTCGCTTTTCCTCCACTGCATTTTGTATGCCTTATTCCTCCTTCTGACCAAGCAACTGCAAAAGTTTTTAAAACCCAAAAAGGCATAAATCGTTCGGAAATCACGAAAAAAGAAAATAACGTGTTTTGAAAATGTTTAAAACTGATGTTTTTAGGCGCCGTACCTCATCCGGTAAGTGTCACTTCATTTTTACCCTCGCCGCCACTATCACCACCCACGTTTCTGGTTACCTTCCGTATGAGAACGCTCGATGCTTAGGAATTCCCCCCTTTTGTGTTTTCGTCCTCGTGAAGGAGGACACAGTGGAAGCTGGCTAGGTCTGGAACGCGTTGGTTCTCCCCCAAAAGCTGCATCAGATTTCACTACCTGATCCTCACGGAGATAGTAGCGTCACCCTCGATTTTCTTCTCTGGGGAAGGTTCTATGTTGACCTGGAGCTTTCTGCTGTTTAAATGCGGACTATGGTACAAAATACGCTAAAATTATAAATGTATTGTGTATACAGAGTCCTAAGTAGCTCGCTTGTTTGAGTGTTGCCTACGTTTTTTGAGTCAATACACCATCCGCCTTACTGGCAAGAACGCAACCTTCTACTTGCAGCCATCTTCTTGCTCCTCACGCGTTCACAGCTCCCTTAACTCTGTCCTTGGCACCTATTTTTTCCGCTCACCTACGATTGGCAGTTGATCCGCAAATTTGAAAATAGCACACGACGCCCGCGTTATAGCAGTCCTGACCAGCCCAGAAAGGACAAGTTGTCGTCCAGTGGTTTCCCAGTTGTGCAATGGCTGTCTCACTGAGTGTACCTATGACAAATCATCCTATCGTTGAGTCAACAATGGTCTCTACGTCATCGCCAGGAGCCCTCAATTCACAAGCTTGCTCTTTGAACAGTACGAATTTTGATTCTGTAAGCCCTACACTATTCACAGGTACCGACCCACATTCGTTTATTAACTCAGTTGTCCGTTTCTTCGCCTTGGTACAAGTGGCCATGTGAATCCCAAAAGTACATCCCTACATTTTATATAGTGTTTTGGTCTCACTAAAGTTACACCGAACTCCGCAATTATACAGCCAACGGACAGGCACTGCGATTTCAGCTTCGTCTGTGCCCTCTTGTCACATCGACCTGTCACTGCACTCTGTAAATTCCCGGCAGTATATCCCCTGGACCAGATCAACATGGTAAATTACCTGCATTATTGTATCAAACACCTCTCCACGCGTTTCATTTAAGTAAACAAATTTGTATATTCACCGATAAGCGTCACACGACCCCATTGGAGTGAGGGGTCATTCGTATTCTGAAGCAGTGTTTTGGTTTTCGTGCCTACTTCTTTCACACCCTCAGTCAACTATTCACAGTAATCGTATCTTTTGGGTGATCTGTAACTAAATAAATAATGTTTATTCTCGACTCTGCTAGGCTTGGACGTGGAGGTGCAGCAGTGTACCCTACGAGGATCGTAGACACAATGCAAAATACAAACGATGGTCAGTCAGTAAGCGTTACCGCTCCATCTTTCAATGTACCTTAGTTTACAGTGGCATTGAGCGAAATACCAGCAAACCCCCTCCGTTGTCTAGTGACAAGCCGGCCACTAATTGCTTGACCGATCACATGCAAACAGGTGTTGCCAGACGGGCACTGCCTTGTAGCTATCAGGCCTGTGGCGTCCATTCTGAAGTTTAGAACACGGAATTCCCTATATAACTAAACAAGAAAATCAAATACATGTGAGAGGACTTGGTCATTTCGTGCAATCTTGTTAATCACAACTATACAACCCATGATAAAGTACAGAAGGAAGAGTCAATTGGTGGTCAACTACCTTTTCTCAATTCGTTGCAACGTTCTCCCAAATGTTTGCATCGGTCACGCTTGAAGCTGCATCGCGGCCTCATGCGACACGTTGCACGTGTGCACTTGTACGAGCCATACTCCCGGACTGTATTCGCGACGTGGGACCACGTGATCGCCTTGCCACCGACAGTGACTAACGTAGCCGTGAAGTTGAGTGGAATCGTGCAGTTGGTGCAACAGCTTGCTCTGCTGCGAATGTCACAAAAAGGCACTCGTACGCGGCACTCGGCGAGGTGAAGAATATAATACTTAAGACTTATGAAGAGGGACGCGACTGGAAGCATGTTACTGACATACTGAACCTAAACCTGATTACCTGTCGCAGTTGGATAAAAAGGTTGGAATCAACCGGACAAACAGAAAAGCGTGTTGGGGGACGCCGAAGGTCTCTGACAGACAGCCAGATTGATTGCCTGGTAGAATGGGTGTCGAAAGAACCCACGGTCACTCTACAAACACTACGTCTGCGGTTGAAGGCGGTTAAACATTGAGGTAAGCGTGAGCACAATTGCACGATACTTGGATGAACGGCTAATTACCATGAAGAAGTTGCGAGCAGTTCCGGAATCAGCCAACATACATGAGAACAAAATGCGGAGACAAGCCTACGTTTTGGCACTGCTACAATCTGAGGCCGAAGGGAGACAAGCCGTGTGGATAGATGAAACCAATTTCAATCTCCTTTGTTCTCGCACCATGGGGCGTTCACCGCGTGGAACTCCTGCGCAATGTACAGTGCCCAACAGTCGAGGCCAAAACCTGCATCTGATTGGAGCGTTGACGAGCGATGGATTAATAGACTATACCATCATGAGAGGAAGCTTCAATAAGGAAAGGTGCGCGGCGTGGTTGCGTCGACTGCTGGATGCCAGAGGTTCGACTTTTCTCGAAAACTACCTCCTGACCTGTGATGACGCGCCATTCCACACGAAGTTGGAACGCGTATTCTAGGAGGAACCGTACTGTTCGGGCAGCCTCCTGCGTCTGGCGCCTTATTCTCCATCACTAAATCCCACTGAGGGAATCTAGAGCATAATAAAAGCGTTTGTGAAGCAAGCCATGAGGAGGCAACATTCCGAGATGCTTCAGGGAGATCCTGTGGGTGTACTATGCAAGAGCGTGAGGAGAATGTGCTTCTTGGAGCGAGTTGTGTCGGAGGCACAAATCTGCGTTACACCCCAGCACTGCAAATAAATGATCGAGCATGTAAGAGGTATTACGCTCGTACTGTGGATTGCGTGGATTTGTCACTTTTGCGTTGATGTAGATGTATATGATTTAAAAAGTCTCTAACTTATGTATCGCTAGTTCATAGGTTCGACATTCAGACTAAATGTTGGGGCACGCAGCTTGCGCATGCTTCCGATGTGACGTTGCGAGACAACCATAGGGTATCCTTATAGTTCAAGAGTCCGGACGGCAACTGCAGTGGTGCTAGTGGTGAGAAACCTGAATGTCTGTCAATAAGTGGTATGTCATTACACAATGCGGAATGTAAACGCATTGCCATGAAGGCTGACCACGCGCCTGCGGAACCTTACGTCTAAGGTTCGTGCGGCAGGTAATCAGGTTTACGTTCAGTATGTAACAGTAACATGCTTCCAGTCGCGTCCCTCTTCATAAGTCTTAAGTATTATATTCTTCACCTCGCCGAGTGCCGCGTACGAGTGCCTTTTTGTGACATTCGGAGCAGAGCAAGCTGTTGCACTAACTACACGATTCAACTCAAGTTGGTGTACCTAGAGTTCACCGCTACGTTATTCACCCTAACAATGCAGTCGGTGGCAAGGCGATCACGTGATCTCACGTCACGTATGGCTCATACGAGTGCACACGTGAAACATGTCACATGACGTCGCGATGCAGCTTCAAGCGTGACCGATGCAAACATTTGGGGGAACGATGCGAAGAATTGAGGTGTAGTGATCAATCAATACGCTTTACTCTAACAGTAGCCTGTTACGGTCAGCTGTTCCTGTACGCAGAGGTATGGCTGTTGTATACGGAAGGTCAAATGCACGAGCAAGTTAGAAAGTCATTCTGATAAACGAACTGCTGTAATCTGATCAATGTCTAACTGGGTGAGTACATTAAGGTGTCGCAAAGAGAAGCATGAACCTTGTGTGTGTGTGTGTGTGTGCGTGTGTGTGTGTGCGTGTGTGTGTGTGTGTGTGTGTGTAGGGGGGGCTGTGTGTGTAGGGGGGGCTGTGTGCATGTGTCTGTTTAGACTAGCCGTCAAGAATGCCGGCAGAATACACAACAATGGCCGTTCTACATTGGTAACCATCGCTTCAAGTAGCCCGAAGGTAGTTCAATATTTTATGATGGGATAGCGTAACTTTACAAGACTCCCTGGATTTGCAAGAGAAAATTAAACTCAATGTTCCAACGTGGAACGTCAATTAATAATAGTCTGGACATTACACTTTGTCATACTGTTGTGTAGCGTTTCTCACTAGGATGAAAGCCTAGCAGTCGCTTGAATGTCGCGAAGTCTGGTGCGTTTACCACAAGTGTTGGTAGTGCCTTCCCGTGGGAACACATTCGAAGAGTAAAAATACTTTCGACAGTCTAAACAGAAGTGTTGTGTCACTAGTTTCAGGTGATGGCCTCGGCTTTCTTTGTAAGGGTATAGGGTCAGCAGTGAATTACATAAGTGATCGTTGTCTGTTACTATCCGGTACATGAGCAAGAGATCTCTGCGAAGACATGGGTATTCTGAGGAGAACACAGAGTTAAAGAAGGTGCATTTCGCAACTTAGAATGGATAGTCCACGCGTTGCTTTGGTAACTCTTCTTTGGGGTTCCTCCAAGATGAATGTCTCCTTTTAGCTATGGACACCAGGCCTGAACAGCGTATTCAACATGGGGACGAATATGCGAGTTAATCAGAAGTGGTACCAGCCTTCGCTCAAAGGCACCGAGAGCTCACCTAAAAAACCTAAGTTCATGTTAGCCACCTTTGCTGCTTTGGAACATTGGAGCGAGTTGTCAAGACTTTCTTGTAAGATGATGCCTAAGTCGCGATCACTAGGCACGTGTTCCAGGACTTGTTGTCCCAAAAGATGTGTTGCTGAAACTGCTACGCACCAACAACAGGTGGCAGTTTGCAGGGTTCAGTGGGAGTTAGTTCCTCTCTGCCCATTCGTTAATTCTAGCTAGATCGTCCAGAAGATAGACACGGTCGGATGCTTAGCAAACTGCTCTCTATATTTTAGCATTATCTGCAAATATTTGCATCGGGGATAGAATATTTGTTGGAAGGTCCTTGATCTAGACAAAAACTATAGCGGACCGAGTACGGATCCATGCGGCACACTAGTGGAGCCGCACGGGCTTTCGGATTGAGTGTCGGTTATTCTTATCTTGATTCTTCTGTCGTGTTAGTAACCTTCCAACCATGTGAGCGGAGCACAACTGATACCGAAAGCAGAACGATTTAGAACGAAATGATTGGCCCTGTCGAATGCCTTATAAAAGTCTAAGTAAATCACAGCTATGGTGATTCCTTCATCAGCGCTCTGATCCATTAGTCTCGAATAAGCAGCAGATTGGTGAGGGAAGATCGTCTGTGTCTGGAACTATGTTGGGCATTAGGAATAATTTTCAAATTTTCAAAAGATCGCGTGTTAATCTGCGATTACTGATTCCATAACTTTTGAAAAGCAGATAAGAGGGTAACAGGTCGGTAGTTGGCATGACACGATCGCTTACCTCCTTTGTATGTAGGAGTGATGATTCTATTTTCCCTCTCGGATGGGTGTATGGGACTCAAGCAGGACCTGGAAAAAAGACTGTAAGTGTTACTGCTATGATGCGAGCATGGGTTTTAAGTACATTTGGGAAGATCTTGCCGGTTGATGGGGCACTGTTTTCACGGCGAAACTTTATTTTGCTTACGACAGCTGATGGGGTGACGCTGGATAAGTCAACGACATTTGCTCGAAGTTCACAAGGCGAAAGTTTCGTGGTATTTGTATGTGGGGTTTCTACTTATACGTCACGACAGTAAATGACTCTTCGGAGTTGACTTTGTGGCTGGTGACCATCAAATATCTTGTGATTGACGAGGCAACACGGCCCCTCGATGTGCTGGATTCCGTCGTCACATACCTTATTTGGCTGCATAATCATTCGGGAATGTGCGCATCGATTCTGACACCTGAACTTTGATCCGTTTGTCCAACATAGCTACAGTTAAATTTGTCTAAACAAGGGGACATGCACCCCCTCATCGTCAATGTCATCGTCTCAGTAGTTGATTGATGGCCACTTCCCTCAGCTACTCCACTCAACAATCGTCGATCTGGATGATGGTCGATTGTTATCAACGTTGATGCACCATTATGTGCCCAATTCTAAAGCTGATGCTGCATACTACATGCTACTTCACCATAGTTGGGCTACACCGATTTATCATTAACCTCGTTACATCTATTTCGTTTACTTTGCATTACACAGTACTATCTCTCCGCCGCACATGATACTGCAGTCTCGTTCGCATGCCTAGTCGCGACATATTCATGGTCCAACACAGTGTTATACTTGAGCGGTTCTCAATGGCCGAGAACGGTGCAGAATTACATCGAGGCTCCACTCAGTGATTGTGCGTCGCAAGAGACGGACGGACGGAATAATTTTATGCCAAGTTGCGTCGACCGAAAAGAACACCAGTTGGTGGGTCAACCGGAAAGCAGGTATCGTTACAGATTGTCAGTAAGCCGTCGATAATTCCGCAACTACTATTCGAAACGAAATTTCTTGTAAATTGATGAATTTAGCTGTTAGTATTAACTCCAATTCAAACCCATGCACTTTCGCTGTACTACTGTCCATTAGGATAAATGTTCTCTCATTCGGATTGTGGCATTTCATACACATGCATGATTAAAGGGGATTTGTACTGATATTGTGTAGTCGCCTAGGCTGAAACTCACGTTAGCCTCCAGAGCCAGCAGCGTGAACCAGCTTCCCATGCACGTAAAGAACTCGCCACACCAGGTTCCAGTATCCACACGGTGACCGGAGCTCAGCAGCGTGGGAAAAATTTCATGCGTCTTGTAGCGCAACGCTGATGCCTTGCACTACTGTAACAGTCTCAGTGTCGACGCGACATCTAGGGTATTGACAGCTCAAGTTCACCTGGTGTCACATTTGAGTGGGACCCGAATTCCTAGCGAAGTCAAGCTGTTTCGAAACGTTGAGTTGAGGGTTGTTAAAATAACATATGGCTCGTGCACCACAGTCTAATGTTCGCTCTACCTCATGTGAAAACAACGGTAGCAGGTGGAGTCGAATGTTAAAGGTAGAAATTCCTCACATCTACAGTTTTACGAGTCAATCGAATCCATAAAGAAATCAAGCTCCTCCTTTAGAATATTCAACTGAATCCACAAGCACATCAAGTTGAATCTGGAGTGGCGCACAGGCACAAATGCGTGCCCAT
The DNA here is from genome assembly GCA_944474145.2 of Dicrocoelium dendriticum. Taxonomy (NCBI): domain Eukaryota; kingdom Metazoa; phylum Platyhelminthes; class Trematoda; order Plagiorchiida; family Dicrocoeliidae; genus Dicrocoelium; species Dicrocoelium dendriticum. The sequence goes on along the minus strand of OX104067.1, from coordinate 69,585,123 downwards.
CGTCTTGACCAATTGCAAATCAGTGCAAGAGTACTCAGAACATCTGCATCGGTTGGTGCAGCGATCAGACTTTGCGCTCAGCCAACAAACCACGTGATGCACACGAGGACGTGGAAACAACACGTGAGCTCAGTCATTGTAGGATGCGGTGCGGACTAGCACGCGGCATCTATGGATGGTTGAGGAGGTACTGTAACCCACCCACTCACTTATGCGGCATCAAGACACACAACAGATAACTGGGGGGCCGGAGATATTCCATCCGCGTTCATAGTGCCCACTGTTGCGCGCAGACGACCGGACGCGAAATGTGCTCCACAATGAGACAGTATCGATTGCCTTCACTGAAGGTAGCTGCATGCAAGCTAGCAGACAGGTCCATCAACCTCACCTGGTTTGACCTATCCTTAGCGGTGTCTACATGTGACCGGGTGTGGATAATAGTGCCTAGGTGAAATAATGCCTGCGGTGTTTCACTACGCGCTATCGTGGAACAATGCGTTAGTAATCGGTGGGTGTGGCCGAATTACCTGTTAACTGCAGTTGATCGGCCTTAAGGATGATGTTAACATCAGCATCTGCACAGCAAGGCATGATGTACTGCAGTGTGCTTTGCGGAAGTGTACCGCGTAAATTTCGATAACGTTACCGGGTTGTCAACAGCTTGCATTTATTGGTCTATATGCAATCGTTAGTATATTGCAGCCGTTGACATGGTGAACGGATACGTTTGTAAAGAAGCGTCATGAGTTCGTGTGAAACGAAGATGAAACGATGATCTGTGTTAACGTTATCGCACTCCTCAGCGACGTGCCAAAATGTGACGCACTGGGTATGGTGAGACGCTGTTTGACCGAAGAGATTAACCTAGGGAGTGGCCGAAGCTTAAGGTGGTTGAAATAACCGACATTGCGCCGTATATTGTTTTAGCTCGGGTTTCAGTCGGAAGTAGGCGCTCAAGAACATGGTGTTATCATTAGATCATCAATGTCCACTATTTTGTACATACTACTGGCAAACTCCAGTAAATGGCCGAAAGTTGTTGGTATCAAGTGGATGGCACATTTTGAACATAAAAGTGGATAAGAAAAGCTAGTTTTGAGGAATCTGAAATCACTTACCATGGAGTTGCACATCGCCGTTCGTTGACTGCTCTGTTTGCAAGTATGATTAGCTTCCAAACCGATATTTTGTCAACCGGCGGACACAGATGGGACACAGCACTACAATTCCGGTCTCTGTGTTTCACAGATTAGGCCATGTACACAGAGAAGGAAGTTGGGAACGCCGCTTGCAAGTAGTCAGTAATGTAATTGCTGCATAATGGACGCCCGAAACCGTTAGTGAAACACCCGTTTCACAATATTCTCAAACCAACTTGGAAATATACGGTGGAATGGATTGGAACGATAAGAATATTATAGGTAGAGGGAAGTTCCTTCACCTTTCCGACGGCACTAACCAAGAAATAAGATTGGGGTCCGTTCAACAGTGATGTATCTGCAAGACACTTCTCGTAGGTAAGATGACTAACTGCGTTGACTAACGCATTCGCAAAAACTGTGAATATTTGTGTATAGGACATACTGCGAGCAAACTGCACACAACACTGCTGGAACATCTGAGGTGCAAGTCATGGGGACGTCTAAGTATGGTGCTGTACTGCGAGATTCAGCGGTGGCGACGTACGTGTTAGGTACAATGCATGTAAAATGGCCAGATTATTAGTGAGCAAAAGCGAGGCGCTTCCAGTTTTCTTGTGCGCCAAACCGGGACACTTAACTTACCCCCGTTTGTTACTGCATTTGCTGACCGTACAACGAATTGTAAAAGTAGCTGTCCACCTTTATTGCTTCAATGCAATAACAAAAATTGCTTACGTTATTAGTCAGTACAATGGCTGTGCTACTGAAGTCATAAATAAACAGTATGTTCTCGATAGGAGGCAACCAAGTGAAGGCATGATCAACTATACCTACAAGCATAGCTGCTTTGGAACAGTAAAACGTGTGGTTAATAAAGTGAAACCAAAATTTTCGTAGTTTATACACTTGTGAAGTTCGTCGGATAATAGTAGGATCCAGGAACATTATGACGGTGCTTCGCGAAAATAGCAAGGTTACTACTATAGTGGCAATCGCCAACGTTCGGCGTGATTTCGCCATGTTGTAATCCATGGTTTCATGAGCACAGGAGCCAGTAACATGTCGGTACAAGTGTTCCCGATTAGAAGTTGATGTGCTGCTTGACATACTATTATCTGGAAGCACAGTTCTAGAACAATACTGAAATAAAGAAAGAACGGAATGTTTCATTCTCGGCAGTACGAGACACGCCTGATTACGCACGATCATGGTGACAAAACAAGGACTGGTTAATGTAAAAGCGACACAAGTTCAAAGTAACATATGGATCCATGTGTTAAGTGTGCATGAATGCATGTAGGTAAGCACGAGTGTTGTTGTGTTGCCACAGTTGGGCTAAACCAACTTACACTTAAACTAGGTCTCTTTAAGCTGCATAAATTTCATTCCAGTTTATTTGGTTAGTTTTGCCTATCTGAATAGTCTTCTATTAGCTGACCCCGTCGCTTACGCTAATTGCGCTTATCTTCGGTAATTTTGTTGCGTTTGTAGCATTGTTGAGTAACTTGTGGACATTTTTTCCTTATCGCGGATTCATTGCTAGCCAAGTTACTTCATATGCTAATTTAGCGAAGAGTTATGCCACCATATCTGTATGCATTATTGGATTTGTTTTATTTCATCTTGTCGTTCCAGGTGATTGGCTGTTGCTTGATATCCCCGGTGTGGCTGCGCTTGATCTGCACGTTGACAAGGTGCCTACCTGTCTATTACCCACTAACTCGTTCATACTGGCTCCAGGAGACAGTTGGTCGTTGCTGGAGAGGACGGGGTGCACGGTCCTTGTGGCCGTGCTAGGCTCGAAGAGTGGTTCCATGCACTCAGTGTGGAGCGGACTACGGTCCAGCCACCGCCTGGTGTGCGCTTGATTCCCCAAATACAGTGTGCTTGTGTTTGTCTGTGAAGAAGTGTGGGCCGGCTCCGTTGATGAAACCTGGCTCCCATCCACATGCCTCCCGGTCTTATTCCTTCGGGTTTACACTGGATATGGGGTATGTGGTTGGAGCTGTGGGTGGTGCAGCGCAAGCCCCCCATGGTCCCTCTGCAGGCGCAGGCGTCCTGTGGCTGGCCACAGTGACAGGCAAATCCGGAACCGGATGCCGCCAACCATGTGATGTTGCCTGAATTTATGAATGTGACGCGTATCTGTGATGGTTTTCGGTCAGGCGTAAGAAAAAGAGAAATGAAATCTTCGTATTGGATGACCTACCTTCGTGGACTGGGTTAGATCATCCAGATACGTAAAAAGCAGTGAGCAAAGTGAGCGGCGAATCACATCCGCCACGTCGCCATTTACTGTCGTTTGCCAGTAGTATGTACAAAATAGTGGACATTGATGATCTAATGATAACACCATGTTCTTGAGCGCCTACTTCCGACTGAAACCCGAGCTAAAACAATATACGGCGCAATGTCGGTTATTTCAACCACCTTAAGCTTCGGCCACTCCCTAGGTTAATCTCTTCGGTCAAACAGCGTTTCACCATACCCAGTGCGTCACATTTTGGCACGTCGCTGAGGAGTGCAATAACGTTAACACAGATCATCGTTTCATCTTCGTTTCACACGAACTCATGACGCTTCTTTACAAACGTATCCGTTCACCATGTCAACGGCTGCAATATACTAACGATTGCATATAGACCAATAAATGCAAGCTGTTGACAACCCGGTAACGTTATCGAAATTTACGCGGTACACTTCCGCAAAGCACACTGCAGTACATCATGCCTTGCTGTGCAGATGCTGATGTTAACATCATCCTTAAGGCCGATCAACTGCAGTTAACAGGTAATTCGACCACACCCACCGATTACTAACGCATTGTTCCACGATAGCGCGTAGTGAAACACCGCAGGCATTATTTCACCTAGGCACTATTATCCACACCCGGTCACATGTAGACACCGCTAAGGATAGGTCAAACCAGGTGAGGTTGATGGACCTGTCTGCTAGCTTGCATGCAGCTACCTTCAGTGAAGGCAATCGATACTGTCTCATTGTGGAGCACATTTCGCGTCCGGTCGTCTGCGCGCAACAGTGGGCACTATGAACGCGGATGGAATATCTCCGACCCCCCAGTTATCTGTTGTGTGTCTTGATGCCGCATAAGTGAGTGGGTGGGTTACAGTACCTCCTCAACCATCCATAGATGCCGCGTGCTAGTCCGCACCGCATCCTACAATGACTGAGCTCACGTGTTGTTTCCACGTCCTCGTGTGCATCACGTGGTTTGTTGGCTGAGCGCAAAGTCTGATCGCTGCACCAACCGATGCAGATGTTCTGAGTACTCTTGCACTGATTTGCAATTGGTCAAGACGATGGGCACGCATTTGTGCCTGTGCGTCACTCCAGATTCAACTTGATGTGCTTGTGGATTCAGTTGAATATTCTAAAGGAGGAGCTTGATTTCGTTATGGATTCAATGGAGTGGTCATATTTAGAGACTCACTTAGACAGCCGGCACACTTCCGAAAATGCCCTGTACGCACGTTTAACCGTTTCGGGAATCGTCAACAATGCGCATTCTTCGGAACTGGAAGGTTCGATCCCGCACTTGGACTGTTGCCAATCCGTGGTGGAAACAACTGAGCTACGGGGACGGCATCGACCATCTAAATAGGTTACTAGATTTGATATTGCGCTGCTCACTAACTACTGACTTACACGTTACTGCCATTCAGAGGACAGTGTTTGATTTCCAGAATATCAAAGCGCGTGTCTCTCTCTCTCTCTCTCTCTGTGTCTGTGCGTGAAGACTACAAAGGTTAACTCTTATGAATCCGTTGGTTTGGTAGGCTAGCCTCACGTATTCTCATCCTAAAAGCCAGGGTTATGGGGACGCTGCGCGCATGCAATCATATCTGGTAGCTAGTTGGTGATTTGTAGTTGCTGATTCAGTTTTTTCTGCCAGAAGCCCTGCTTGTCGTGTACCGATTATTCAGCACCGGTTTATAGTTTTGTTTCCGTTGGGACCGCGGTTGCTCCAGGCTTCTAAGTGCTAACTGCTTACAACACACAACGCTCCGTCTTGCATTCGGGTGAAGAATTAGGTGTTGTAATCAGCAAATATCCATGGAGCCCAAGTTACTCTACAACGATTCCACCACTTTGGAGCGTTGTTTGGAGGCCCAACAACTTTCGTTCCAATATGCAGATTTGAGCACGAAACACAAGAAAAAGCGCTCCGGAACATCCGAGTGAACTGAACAATCCCGGCAAGTAAGTGACTGAAGATTGCCATAACGAGTTTGTGACTGCACGTTATGTTCCACATGTTGGTCATGAAAGCTATATTTCCATTCCTCATCCAGCGACTTTAACCTGGGTGAGCTTATGCAAATCAGTCAAATTAAGTTCACTATTATCCTGCTAACCTGAAAAGTTGCTTAGTCTGTCTTCGGCATCTTCTTTGCGTCGTCATTATTCTATCGCTAATGTAAATTACACTTGGGTGCAGTTTTCAGTCTACGATGACTAACTACTGACTCGGAGCAATGCAGTATCTTTGATGCACCCGTCTAAGGCGGGAGATCCATCTACCTTTTATCCTGCTAACTTAGCTCGGTTGAATTTCGCGATTGCTTCATATGCTGCCCACTACACTGCTGTAATCAGCATGATTTACCATACCCTTGCTGCCTTCTCAAGTGGAGTCTAGTACGGTGACATACCGAGATGGTGAGCTATGGCATCTTCCCTCTTCGTATTATTATCCGACCGCGATTCACCTCACTATGTAAACTTTGTGGTATTGTTAACCAGACTCTATGGGCTGCCACTATACTTTTTCTACCTAGATCCGGCTTCTTGAAATCGATTTGTAAATTACATGACCATATTTCGACCAGCTGCCCAATACTTACTAGCACGACGCTTAGAGAGACAGTGCACGGCGGGGATGAAGATTCAGTCCATCCATGATCTCATTCGCGTTAAGCGTGTTTGCATGTGTGTCAGTTGAAGCTATTTCTCGGAGTTTTCGGAGAGAATTGAGTTGTGGATACGGATCTATGCTAGGATAACAAATTATGGAGTATGTTCCCAGTTCTGTGGATACGCTTGAATCAAGAGTTCCAAACGCTTAGCTGCTTACAGTATACCCATAAAGTGTAAGTTTTTAATTCAGAACACAGTGCTCAAAGATTTTCCCTCATGTGGCCACGTTGGGCCTTACATCTGGAGAACAATGGACACGGAAAATCCGTGAAAAGTGAACATTCCCGATACTTAACTGATTAGCGATTATCACGATGTTGATCCATCGCGATGAGACTGGAGCTTAAGGTGGTGCAATGGTTTGTGTGCCTGAGTGATACAGTGAGGTATGCTGGGTGATGCTTTTTACACCTTCAGAGCCACTCATACCAGATTAGTCAATGCTTAGAGGCCAGACAAACTCAGTCTCCTGGCCCTCCAGGTTGGGTGTTGGAGTGAGGGTGGTTCCTTACTCCATAAAACGGGCTCTCTGTAGTCCAGTGCCAAAATCCCACTGCCTTGCGGTAAGGTTTTTGTACCAAAGGCTTTGGTTGTGAACCCTAGTCGTTCTCCTGCCTAGACCTGGGCAACCTGACAGTATTCTGTCTACGCAATACAATGAACCTTTCTTCTAACAATTGCTTGATGCTCTGGCCGTCGCACAGGATAATCAACGGCACCCTATCTGCTGCATAGAGCAGGGTGGATAGGGGTATGGACGCTACTGCTAAGGCGTTCCGGTCTTCTTATCCACCTTCTTGCACTTTTTCATCCTTATCGTTCCGCGCCAACTTTACTTTTATCCCCCATATTTTCAATCCCCCAATTCTTGGCTCTTCCCCACCATGCCTGAATAACCGCTTGTCTTCAAGCTTCAACTCACACACAGTCGCAGGGCATCGCTTCAATCCAGTCGATCAATCCATGTTAAACCAAGCGGACAACGTCAGTTCATCCGTTTCCCTTTGGAGTCCTCGCGTCTCGCTAAGACTGGCATGTCTCAACGTGCGCACTTTGCTACAGATTGGCCAACAAGCAGCGTTTGCCCGCACAATAGTGACACTATCGACCGATATTTGAAGGATGTTTTGTGAGTAGCGTAAGGTTCGTAGAAAGTAGAAGTCACGGTTAAACTTCACACAATAGTCTGCCTCGACGGGGAATCGAACCCCGGTCCAACGCTCGAGATTTGCTGTTTATCACAAACCTGCCTGTAAGATTCGAGCTCCGTGCTTACCCTGCGATCCCCCACATGCGACACTGGCGGCACATTCCCATTGCGGCTGTCTGGCGATGATGCAGCTTCAAATGCCGGTTAAGCTAGAATCGGCATTGTTTTGCGTCCCCGGGCTGAAGCTGCCCTGATGTATTGGATACCAGTCAACAGTGGGATGTGCGCCGTTAGATTAGCTGGTTCGTTTCATTCTGCGAAATTGCGCGGGAACAAACGGTGTCTGTTTGCTATTGTGGCCTACGCCCCTACAAACTGTAGTAATGATTCAGTGAAAGATGATTTCTATCAGCAACTTCACGCTCTCCTTCGTCACAGAATAACTACGGATACTGTGGTGTTGGCTGGCGATCTAAACACCCAAGTCGGAAATTTGTCCTCTGATGAGCTTCATCTGGACGACTAACATGGTGTAGGCTCCCGTAATGATAACGGTGAGCGAATGCTACAGCCGTGTGAAGATGCTCGTTTCTTTCTGGCGAGCACTAACATTCTATACAGCACCCGCAGAAGCGTGAGTTGGCGCCCACCAGCCTCGAACCAGCCTTGGACGCAGATCGATCACATTGCAATCAGTTACCGCTGGAGAGGCTGCATCCAGAACTGTCGCTCGATTTGGAGCACATGTGTGGACACCGACCATGCACTTGTATGTGCTGATCTGCGGATGCATTTTGGCGGACGCCCACGACGACGCTGTGAGCGCATTGACACCAGCCAACTGACAAAGCCAGCTGTTCTGAATGTCTATCAAAGTACGCTGTCATGCGAGTTGTGTAAGCGCTCACTGTAGACAAGTGTAGGTCACTGGTCAAATGTTAACCAGACCTTACTAGCAGCAAGCAAAGCCTCAGGTGGTACGTCTAATAGCCAACATGGACATTGGGTCTCTTCGATGTCTCTGAAACTCATCGATGTTCGCCGGCATACCCCGACTGGAAGCGAACACAATGAAACTCGCAAAGAGCTCCGGCCAAGACTCCGTGCTATCCTGAAGAGAAACCGCGAATCTTGGTGATCTCTTCATGCGTCAGAGATGGAAGTGGCCGCTACCCTTGGCAACCATCATAACTTATTACGTCTGATACGGGAAAGGGGCAAGAGGAGACCTGGTGTTAGTGAAACTATACTTGACGAGAGTGGACAGCCGATCCACAATTTGTCAAAACGTTTGGAGCGTGGACTGAGCATTTTGAAAAGCAATTTAATTGGCTAGAATTGTTAGATTTCTCGCCGGCCAGTGATCGCCCTGCTCCGTGGGCTGTCCCTTTGGATCCACCCTCTCGCTCAGAAGTCGAACGTGAGATCGGGCTGTTGAAGTTGAACAAAGCCGCGGGACCAGATGATCTTCCTCCAGTCCTCTTCAAATTCGGAGGCTCTGCTCTTGTTGATGATTTACATGAATTACTAGTGAAACTGTGGGAGAAGGAGATTGTCCCAACTTACTGGAGCCGCTCCGTTATTGTTCCCATCTTCAAAGGAGGCTCGCGTTCGTAATGCAGTAACCATAGAGGAATCCGTCTGATCTCCATCGCCTCCAAATTACTCGCCTCCATAATTCTTCACAGACTGACTGGCGCTCGTTAAAATCAGATTCGTGAGGAGGAAGCCGGGTTTCGTCGAGGTCGTCGCTGCATTGACCACATCTTCACCTTGCGTCAGTTGTTGGAGCACCGTCACACATATTGGCGATCCACCGTAGTCGTCTTCCTCGACATCAAAAGTGCCTTCGATTCGGTTGATCGATGTGCCCTTTGGAATTGTCTACTCAGGAAAGGTGTGCCCGAGAAATATGTAAATATTATCCAAGCATTATACGCGCGCAGCACGGGCAGAGTAAGGGCTTACGGCAAGCTGTCGCCACTCTTCGGTATCTCCAGCGGTGTGAGACAAGGATGCCCGCTGTCACGTTTCCTTTTCAACTGCGCTATTAACGAAGTCATGGAGATTGTATCTAAAGGACCTGACTTGGTAGGTGTGGAGCTACTCCCAGGAGAACGACTTCTCGACTTGGAGTATGCAGACGACATTGCCCTCATCTGTGACAGCTCCCGGACGTGCCAAGCCGCGCTGGACAGATTAGCACTGGCTGTCAGCCGATTCGGGCTTCGGTTTCCACCATCGAAATGAAAAGCGTTCCTCCAAGTTCGGTCTGGCTCGCCTGCTGCGTTGACCCTTGGTGGCATCAGCTAGAAGTCCTTCGGCAATTCAACTACCTGGGAAGTTGTATCAGCGTCCTTGGGATTGAAAATGAGATCACGAACGTTATAGCAAAAGCTCGAAGTGCTTTTGCTAACCTTCGCCACCTATGGCGGCGGGGCGACATTACTCTCGCCCTGAAGGGTAGAGTGTACAATGCAGCGGTACGTTCGACCTTACTGTAAGGTTACGAAACCTGGCCCCTAAGATCGGCGGACATGAAGAGGCTAGTTACGTTCGACCATCAGTGCCTTCGCAGTTTGGCTCACATCTGGTGGGAACACCGCGTGAGTAACAAGCGTGTTCGACGTCTTGTATACGGCTCAGGAAGTGGAACTGAACCGCTTAGCACCGTCATTTCATGCACCAGGCTCCGATGGCTGGGCAACGTGTTGCGCATGCCAGCCCATCGACTTCAACGACAATGGACAATGGACAATGGTTTATTACGGGTAAAAAAGCATCGCTTAACAAGTCCCGTGGGATGGAAATTATTGCGAAAATAAATTGCATAATAAAGTGAAAAGCGTTGTGGTGGACTCACCATAGACTTATGTGAAATAGCGGAGATGTTCGCGTATTAAACATAAAAATCCATAAATCCAATGGTTGAGCGTTTGGCAAGAAACCGTTTGATTGCGTTTTGTAGCCCCTGGCTAACAAGTCATAAAAGGACATGTAAGTGAGACAACGCATCGTCAACACGTTTTTTAAATATCGCCAGATTGGGAGCAGAGACGACATAATTAGGGAGGGCATTCCAAGGCTCACACACGCGGAGAGAAAAGAAATTTCTACGGCATTCAAGCCGGCTGTAATGAATTGTCAATTTCAGAGGGTGACCTCTTAATTTAATTTTGGGGTTCAATTCCAGCAGCGGAACCAAAGTTCCAGACCGCAGCGATGTGGCCCGTTTTTCCGTCGATGCATGGACTGATGTCCCCGGCGACGTTTCCAGTTGGTGGGGGATCGTTGTTTTATGCAGCCCGAAATAGCTGCTGCCGGTTTTTTTGTTTTTTAATTTCCGGTGTACGCAACTTTCCTGCCAAACCCTCGCTCAGCTACCTGGGGTTGTTTAGCGATGTCTTGGTTGTGTGGTTTTGGGTGGTGTGTGCGATCAGTCCGCTTGTTGTGGTGCGATGTTCGGTGAAGTAACCCCGAGCCTCCCCCAAACGGCTTCTTCCCACTGCCTGCGCGGAACAAACGTTGCCTGTCCGTATTTAGAGTTTCCCTTTAGCGTTTGCGACGATTAGTGCAGCCTCAACCATTGCCGGTGGGCAGTTGGGGTTGTGTAAGGGACAGTATGTACAGTCCTGCGTGTGCATCAACCATCACGAGCTATGTAAGGAAGGGAACGTTTTTTGTAAACTCAGTAGTTCGTGAATTGTAGGTCCCGTTGGTCTGTACAAATTCCTAGAGGAAACCCCATAATTAGCAAACAGATGTTCAGCCACGCGTATTTTCTAACGGTTTTTTGTTTTTAATTAATTTTTTAAAGTGGTCACATCGCCACACAAATGGATTTCCGGCCACTTACTGTAATAGCACGTGGCAACTAAGCAGTTCCTCTGGTGCTGTGGCGCAGAATGAAACGGTCCCATGATGTCAATCGCCACCTTCGACCAAGGTTTCATTGGATAAGTAACAGGTTGGATGGGGGCATCGATCGGTTTGGAGCTCTTGTCGGCCTTCTGACATGCATCGCAAGACCGGACACACGCCTCTGCCATTTTATTCATTTTTGGCCACCAAAAGTATTCTTGAAGTCGGCGCTTCGTCCGTACGATACCCGGATGTCCCTCGTGTGCACATTGGATAATTTTTGATGTCAGTTTCTGTGGAGCTACGAATCGCGATCCTCGCATAAGGCAATCATCAACGACCGCTAGCTCATGTCGTAAAACATAAAACGCCCGTAGTTCACCACTCAACCTCGCTTAGCGAGGCCAGCCTTAAAAGAGATAGTGAATGACATCTTGCACATTTGAATCACTCCGGTTAGCTTCTTGAAGCTCTTGTTTAGTAACCGCGGAGAGCTCACTTGATTGTAAAGCAGAAATCATGACTTTTTCTTCGTCGTCTTCATTCTTGTCGGAATCATCCAATGGAAGACGTGATAAGCTATCTGCCATACGGTTCTCGGAGCTAGGGCGGAAGATGATTTGAAAATCATAGTTCAGTAACCGCGCATACCAGCGGTTAATCCGTAGTGGCCTGTGACCATTGGTTCCTCGGCTGAGGAGGGTAGTTAGGGCAGCATGATCCTTGCGCAATGTAAATCTCCGACCAAACAGAAATAGATGCCATTTTTCACAGGCCCATACACAGGCCAGGGCCTCCCTTTCACCTGCGGAATATGAAACTTCAGTAGGGGATAACTTTCTAGAAGCATATGCAATCATTTTTTCCTCACCGTTCTGAATTTGAGACAAGACCGCTCCTAAACCGATGTTTGACGCATCCGTTGAGACGAATGTTGGGCAGTTTTCGTCGAAAATGGCCAGCATTGGGGTGGAGACGAGGCGTCTTTTAATTTCTTCAAAGGCCGACTGCTGCGAAGAGCCCCAATCGAACGTAGCTTTTTCTTTTGTCAGCATTCTCAATGGCTCCGCTATAGTTGCAAAATCGGGCAAATAGCGCAAGTTGTACGAGCATAAACCAAGAAAGTGCTTAACCTCGGATGTATTCTTCGGTACAGGGGCTTCCGTGATAGCTCGAGTGTTAGCTGCGCATGGTCTAATTCCACCAGCTGATAAGACGTACCCAAGAAACTCGACATCCGTAGCACAAAATATACACTTTTCCAGGTTTAGCCGAAGATCTAGGCTCTCCAATCGCTGCAACACAGCGCGCAGCCTTGAGTCGTGCTCATCTCTTGATTTCCCGAAAACGCATATATCATCCATGTAAGCGATTTGTCCCGGTAGATCTGCTAGTGAGTGATTCATAAACTTCTGCCAAGCTGCTGGAGCGGAGCTAAGTCCCATCGGCAAGACTTTGTACTGGAATAGACCACTCGATGTCAGAAAAGCCGTAAGTGGTCTGGATTCTGGTGTCAATGGCATGTGGAAAAAGGCCTTCCTCAGGTCTAGTTTTGAGAAAAATCGCGCGCCAGTTATCTTGACCAACAACTCGTCAACTGTGGGAAGAACGAATTTTTCGACGACGATCTGACTGTTCAACGCTTTCAAGTCGTTGCATATGCGCACAGTACCGTCCTTCTTTAACACCGTGACCATGGGATGCACCCATTCGGAACAGTTAACTGGCTCTATCAAATCGTTGGAAATCATCTCTTGTATGGCCTTTTCTACCATCGTACGTTTGGCCAATGGAATAGGACGTGGCTGCGAAATCGAAAACGGTTTAGCGTCCTTTTTAAGGCATATTCGATGAGCAGCAGATGGAATCCGGCCAATCGACTCAGCAAATAATTTGGGATATAAGCTTTTAAGTACTGATGTTTTGATTGTCATGATGCGCATTCGCTCGATAGATGGTGTTATGTTGAGGGCAACCATAGCATTTCGCCCCAGCAAGGCTGGACTGTCTTCGGAGGCAACATACACAGCTACATCAGATGCGACTGAGAGTAAACTGATTTTCGTCATTATATATCCCCGAATTTGCACACGTGAATTTGTGTACGATTCGAATTTATACGACGTAGGATGTAATGGAATGTCTTTCAGGTAATTGTCGTAAATGCTGGACGGGATAATTGTTATCGGCGATGCCGAGTCTAGCTCCATAGTCACTGGTACAGAAGTGTTAAGCCCATGGAGTGTAACGGTACGTATGTCAGGAGCAGGGAGCTTGGGTTCCAGCGAAGCAATTCGTCGTGTTTCTGGTTGTAATCGTCTTCTGATAGAAAAAAGATTCGGTGTAGTCGGTGAGGTGGAAACATCATTTTGTTGGTCAATTAACGCGACTCGACGCGAGCGGCAGCATCTGGCGAAGTGGCCCAGTTTACCACAGCTTTTACACTCAGCTGTACGAGCCGGACATGTTTGACAGTCAGCTTTGTGGCGAGAACTCCCACATCTATAGCACGAAACAGTCGAATTCTGAGGTTGACTGGAACCCTTGTGCTGAATCTTACTGACTTCTAGTATATCACTCGACTTGAATAGGCTGGAATGTTCAACGGCGGCTTTTATTAGTCTTGCGATCTCTATGGCTCTCTCCCAGGTAAGTTTTGACGGATCTTCGGAAAGTAGCTTTTCGCGTATACGATTATCCTTTATACCGGTTATCAACTGCTGCGTCAGCATAACACTCTCAAGTTTATTCTTCGGGATGCTAGTGTAGTCACAGGTTTTTACAGACCGAATTAAACGAGCGACAAATTGTTCCAGTGGCTCTGCATCTTCTTGCCTCAAACAGCAGAACTTGTAGCGTTCAGCGAAAATGTTTGGCCGTGCACCCCATGACTGATCGAGTACATCCAATGCCTTTGTAAGTGTGTCGAATTTCTGCAGATCTAACGCATCGAAATAACGTTGACCTTCATTGCCCAACAGGTGACGAAGTAGTTTCAGTTTTTGCTTCTCATCGTAAGTAGTAGTTGCTGGGAGTAGGTCCAAGTAATTCGTGAAAGACGTTCTCCATTGGATCCAATCACTCTCCGTAGGTCTAGTAGCAGGATCGCACCAAAAGGCTTCTGGAGGTAGTAGGTGAAATGCCATTGTAATGGTCCACAGCCCAGACGCCACTGTTGTA
>OX104067.1:69541058-69570696 GCA_944474145.2 Dicrocoelium dendriticum | reverse complement strand
AAGACGCTGCTTCATGAGCGTTCCTTATAATACTCAATGTGTGAAGGTTATTCAGAATCTCGTCTATACTTGTCATTGCGGAATCAGCTTCGCGAACCGAATGTAGGTTAGTATTGCCTCTAATTTTCTCTACTACACAGTCCGACCAACTTGGGGCACCTGAAGGTGAATGGAGTTCCATAATTTCGATAAGTCTGCTTGGAAAACAGGACAGAGCACCGTTGGGGAATCGGTTACAGCCTGTCCACAACATAATAGCGACTAATCAGAAGCTTCCGGATTGTGCAGAAGGGTTTGCTGTTATCTAAAACTCATGAGATTGGGAATGCCAACACAACTGCAAATCCGGGTAATCGAACAATTATATACAATTATATACAAATAAAAACAAAATGCGTAGACAGATATTACCAGTCGCTACTCCTGGAGCGAGTTTATTACTGACAGTGGATTTGACAGTGGCTGTCCGTCAGGTCGACAACTGACCTCACTGGTCAGAAGTCATCAGGCGTTTGGGCCAAGGTAGTCCCAACCCTCTAGTTAAGTTCATCTGAATACACAACTCCAGGTCCTACAGTAGAATCGCTATTTCCATAACACCTTCTAGTATTCGTTTAAGCATGTAGGTTGATCGATTTGTCGGGACCTGATAGATACTTTTGAAAGAGTAGTGAGTAATGGGGTTTTTTGAAAGAGTCAGCTGATGTGGTGGCATGTCATGTGTCAGCGAGGTGCGCAGCCATTAAGAAGCTGACTGTTTTTCTTTTTCCAGTTCCATGCCAGGCCGGGTGATGCTCTTTCACTTGCTCGGATAGACGTCTTATCGTGCGACCAATGTATTCTGCTCCACAGAGACAAGAAAAGGAACAAGTACACATTGAGTTCGCATGGACAAACCTCTTATCCTTTGAGTTTAATATCACTATCTTTGTGCTAGTGAACTGGATTTGCATTCTTTCAGCTAGCTAGGTGTGTCTGAGTGCACGCGAAAATCAACGATGTGGTAGTTCCGTCGTAACTTAGCCCTTGTATGGCAGCTGAAGAATGATCGGTTTACGTTTTACTGCTAATACTACGGGCTGTTTCTTCTTCTGTTGAATGTTGGCTTTAATGAAACTCTCGGAGTAGCCATTCTCCCTCAGCAAAGAGCGAATAGACTCCAATTCCTTAAGAAACATGCATTCCGAGCAGATTTTTTCAGCTCGGTCTATTAGTGTATCGATCAACCTCCGTTTAAAAATTAAAGGCACAAGGCTATAGAAATGTGTTTACTGTCCAGTCCAGGGGCATTTCCTATACACGCGACGCTACAGCGCACTTCCATCAATTCTTTTCAGAGAGATGTCTGGGAAATGAAAGCGACTATTTTCCTCCACTTAGTAGGTAAAGTTTATTGCTGGGTGACATTGGTTTGGTGTATTTGTTAGCTTATCGCTAGTTCGAGAGGCTTGAAGCAAAACGAAGATGTCATCCACGTACAAGCAATCTAGACTGTCTATAATTATTGATTTTAACTGGCCCTGTTCCTGCATACGCATGAAAAAGTCGGCGAGGGTGGGTCCAAGTGGGGAACTTATGGCGACCACATCGCATTGTCTGTAAATTTCCCAATTACAGAGAAACTGAACATTGAATGTGCTTGTGGGGAGCAATTTCTTTTCGGATCATAATGTGTGTGTCCTTTATTTATGTGGTTTGCATCAACGTACTCACAAATGCAATTTATGGCCTTAAGCAGTTGTACGTTGGTGAACAGTGAAGTAGCATCAAGCGAACACTTGGTCATCCTGGTGACGTTTGCATCACGTACGATAAGGATGAATTTAAAACTAGCTCTCAGACTGTGCATAGCAATCCATTTTTGTATAGGGGCATGAATCGCAACCAGCCACCGAGCGATTGAGTGGTGAGTTTTTCCTAGTTAAGGTGAATATTGGGCTTATGCGTTTTTGGTAGTCCATAGGGCTTTGAAATAACCATGCCTAACGCCCGAAGCTGTTCATAGGCGTCATCATTAATATAGTCATCGTTTCTAAGCTTTTTGAGACAGTTTCAAAGTTGAGTTTCAATCGGCTTGTTTGTCTTTCTCACCTGCACTATGCAAAAAGTTGTTTTCATCTGCCAGTATTTCATTACATGTGCTCACGTAGTCCCCTCTGTTCATGATAACAATGCTTGCGTCCTTATGTGATCGAGAAAGTACAACGTCTCGATTGCTAACCAAAACACTTGGAGCTTCAAGATGTCGCTGTCTCACGGAGGTGTTGTGTGTTATTCTCGCACCTCGATACTGGGAGCATGTATGTACTGGGAAGAATTTGAACTCATCCACATGCGTTTCAGAAGAAGCAATCAGTTGGGAGGTCTGCATGCACACATCTTCGAACTGGTTTTCTATTGCTATTCTATTATCCTTTCTAACAGGAAGGCAGGATTTAGGTTTTGGTGATAATTCTTCCCTCTGGAAATATTAGAGTGTTATTCTACATCAATTGTCCTACTGATTTAATTAGAACCTGTTTCAGTAAGACAGATGTTGAGGAGGATGAGCAGTTTATTGCCTCTCGATCATGTCATCTTGAGAGCTGCGTTGAATAATTTAAGTAGCAATTCTGCCTACCCGGTGTATCAAGGATTTTAATTATTTCAGCTGAACTTACTTGGAACGTCGAACTAACAACACTTAAATTCGACAAGATCCAACGCGAACTGGTACCGCCTATTCACAGCAGGGCGCCTGATCCCGACAGCACTTCTCCACTGTCGCCAAAACTGAGACGCTTACTAGTGACTAACTTGTTTGTGTGTCAGACACTATTTCGGGAAAGTAGATGGTCTACCGTAAGGGTCAATTTCAACCAAAATTATCATATTTTAAAGGGCTGAAGGAGGTCTTGTGAACTTCGTCGCAGTGTTGTTATCGTCTTCGTTCCCAACATACTGCCCATCTGCATCATGCTGCGATTGCACACTACTCCTCATGAACGCCGGAGCAACGGAGCTGGAGTAACTTTTATGCAACAGGGAAAGTAAACTCACTGCGGTTCTACACTTTACCAGGTGCGCGAACATTCCCATATCAGGTTGCTTGTAGTTAGATGCAATGGAGATTTTTGCATTAGTCACCACAACCGCGTAGAATCAATGAAGATCCGTCATGGACAGTGAAGTGTTCGTCCCTCGCCTGAATGGACGCTTGATTCCCAATCAAACCCGAAGTCGCTGCCCCCCCCCCCACAGGACAGAGAGAAGACCGGATCGGACGAGCAGAGCAACAGGAATGAATTAGCAAATCACACCGTTCATTATAAAGGTAAAATGGAAAGTTCGTGAATAGTATATAAAGCGACCGTGGAAAGCTCTGGAAAGGTTAACTTACAGCCAATAAAAGAACTTCGACCTAGCGTTCATTGGCCGCTTCTCCTGGTTGGCTTTCTCTTAGCCCCATTCAGGGCGAATGAGCTTGGATCGCTGGCCGCGGCGATGGGGTCCTGGCTTGTTCAACTCGCCTATTCCTTCCTAACACTTTCCCATTTGAGTTGTGTTGTACGATTTCAGCTTGGGGTTGACTTGCATGGGTGACACGAATTTGCGTCGCCGCTTTGGCCTCTGCGCTGCTAGGTTTCGGGGCGAATGTTGTGCTTGCTGTGTTGGTGCATGTTGGGGAGTCTTCGCTTTACCCACGTCGGCCAGTATTTCCAGAGGTAACTGCGCTGCTGGTAACTGTTGTTGCGTTGTTCGCCAGTCTGTGCCTCTAGCAGCTGATTGGAATGTCTTACCCAAATTGCCGTCCCAAACTTTTTACCGTAGATCACGTTACCACGTTTGTATAGAACATGGCGCATAGCCCATTTCGAATAGTGGATGCGATAATATCTCGCCAGAACTTGTGGACCAACATTAAAGGTTCGCTTCCGAGCACCGTGTCGGATGTTGAAATGACCCTCCATCTGATAGTTGCGGGGCAGTAACTGATCCTTCCTGGGTCTGAGGGCATCATGCGGCACACGGATTTTCCTTTGAAACAAAGTTTCAGCCGGAGATAGGGCGTTCGGTGTCTGCGGATTCGGAGTTGTGCGATACGTCAGAAGAAATGTGTCAAGAATCTCCTCCAAGGTACCTTCCCCTTTCATCTTTAGCAAAGCTCTTTTGAGTGTATCCACAAAGCGTTCCGCTTGCCCGTTCGATTGTGGGTGGAAAGGTGGAGACCTTACGTGGACGATCGCGTTTCTGCGACAGAAGACGACAAATTCAGATGAGGTAAATTGTGTTCCATTGTCCGAAACCAACGTGTGGGGAACACCGAAACGAGAAAATATCTGTCGGAGAGCGGAGACAGTGGCTGCTGCTGTGGTTCTCACCATTGGAATCACCTCCGGCCATTTACTGTGGGCATCGACAACGATGAGAAAATGGTGACCATCAATTGGACCTGCAAAGTCGACGTGTACCCTTGACCATGGTTCCGTTGGTATTGGCCAGGATTGCAATTCCGTCTTCCTTGGCTGTTTAGATACACTAGCACATCGGGGACAATTCTTGGTTAAATTCTCGATCTGGGAATCCATATAGGGCCAATACACATAGCTTCGTACCAGCGATTTCATGCGATTCATTCCCGGGTGGCCAGTATGAAATTGTCGGAGGACTCTTTCTTGAAGGATGTGTGGAATGACGACGCGATCTGAGAACAGCAGACAGTTTCTGATGACTGATAGTGCTTCCTTCCGTTGGTGGAATTGTTGAAGCTCCGGCGTTGTAACTCTCTTAGGCCAGCCATTGAGGTGGAAATCGATCACTTGTTGTAGGGTAGAATCATGATGGGTCGCTTCCTGCACCATTTCGAACGTTACTGGTAAGGCACCGAAAATGTCAGACACAACTTGATGTACTTGGGGTTCTACGGAGATTTGAGCAACTACCAAATCCTCTGGTTCTTGATGCTGCGTACCAATTAAACGAGATAACGCATCCGCTTGACCAATATTGTGTGTCGATTGATATTTGACTACGAAATCGTATCCAAGTAGAACCGTTGCCCAGCGTTGGAGACGACTGGCCGTGCAGACTGGAATGCCTTTCTTTGATCCAAAGATTGCGACCAAGGGTTTGTGGTCAGTGAATAGCGTGAATTTTCGTCCGTAGAGCATTTTGTGAAATCGCTTGACTGCAAACACTATAGCCAAAGCTTCTTTCTCGATCTGTCCATAGTTGCGTTCCGCTGGGGTGAGTGATCTGGCTGCATGTGCGACAGCTTTCTCCGAACCATTGGGGAAAATGTGGGATATGACTGCTCCAATTCCGTAGTCTGACGCGTCAGCAGCAACTATGATCTCCAGCTCCGGATTGAAATGCGTTAGCAATAGGTCAGAACACAATATAGACTTGACATTATCAAATGCGGCTTGACATTCAGGAGACCACACAAATTTGCGATCCTTTACCAGAAGTTCATTGAGCGGTCCTCGTAGCCGATGCATTTCGGGCACAAAAGAGCTGTAATGACTGATCAACCCCAAGAATGATCTGAGCTTCGCCACATTGTCAGGGGAGGCATCTGTTTTATGGCACTTATGTTGGAAGGATCCGGACGACGGCCATCCTTGTCGATGATGAAGCCAAGATACTTTACACACTTCATTCCGGTATTGCACTTTTCTGCTTTCAAGTGGAAACCGTAGTCGTTAACGCGGTGGAGAACTGCTTCCAGTCTTTCCGTCAGCTCTCGAAAGGTAGCCCCTTTGATTATGATGTCGTCCAAGTAAGCTGCGACTCCTGATAACCCAGCTAACATCGTATCCATAATTTGTTGAAAAATCGCGGGAGCTGATTTGACACCAAACGGCAAACGGTTGAACTGGTAAAGACCTCGGTGCGTATTGATTGCCAGCAACTCCTTTGAAGCATCGTCGACTTCAATTTGAAGATAAGCATCTGATAAATCTAGCTTTGCAAAGTAAGCGCCACCACTGAGCTTAGCAAATAAATCTTCTGGGACTGGCAAAGGATACTGGTGCATTTTCAAAGCAGCATTCAATCCCGTAGAGTAGTCAGCACAGATACGAACGGTTCCATTGGTCTTCTTGACGACAACAATAGGTGCTGCCCACGCTGAATAGTTCACAGGTTGGATGACGCCGGCCCGCTCCAAACGATCAAGTTCCGCATCAACAATCGGCAGCGCAGCGTACGGTACCGGTCTTTTGGGTCGAAATACGGGTTTGGCACCGTCTTTGAGAGTAAGGCTCGCTTTGGTCTTTGTGCATCTTCCCAAGTCGTTGCAAAACACAGACGGGAATTTCCTTCGTAGCTGCTCGATCAGGTTGTTGTTTGGTTTGTCACCTTCCGAAGAGGGCCTCGTATATCCGAGCCGGAGGGTATTGCAGACTTGACTCAGGGGAATGTCGAACAGGTGGAGCTTCTGGATCCAGTCGAGTCCAAGCAGATTCAAATGTGACAGGCCCGTAATGTACACGACACCGTTTGCCCGAGCAGCACCAAAAACCATTTCACACTACAGCTCACCAATGAGATTAAGTTGACCTCCTGAAGCGTTAAATGCAACGTGAGTCGTTCGGCTGATTGACGGAGCACCAATATACTGCCAAGTTTTGCTGGAGATAATTGTGATGTCCGAAGCTGTAGCTATCTGAAGACGCACTTACTGCCCGATCAGGTGAACACTGATGTACTTTCTGCGAGCCACATGTTCATCAGAGTGGGTCGCTTGAACCGTACTATAGCTGCTGAATCTTTTGGGAATATTTGAATTCGGTCGCGTATGTCTTGCACGCTTGAACTGCAGTCTGCTTCCGCAGTGCGTTTCCTTATGACACTTGTGGCAGACGTGTTTCAGGAATGGACACACTCGAACAAAATGCCACTCACCACATCTCCAACAGACAGTCTGGGGCTTGCGATTCTCCCTGGGCTTTTCATGGCCTGTTTCACTTGGAAGCGGTTTCTTTGAGGTTGTTTTTAAGACACTAAGACATGGAGTTGATTGTTACTTCTCCAGCATGAGCGTGTCATGCTTGAGGTTCAGCAATCGTTGGCATTCAGTAGTTATGGCCTGTGGGGTCATTTGCTGGTCTTGTTCAAGTTTACTCAGCAGCCTGGTGCGAATCTCTGCATCCCGTGGGGAATGTAGGTCACAGATAAAATCAGACATTTGAACTGATCTGCTGTAATGGATTTGATGTCGAATTTTTCGCACTCGCGATTGACGATGCCAGTGTAAGTGACGTAGTCATCAGTATCCACCTTGGTGATCTTTAGGCATTGATAGCGCGTGTTGAAGATGGATGAGTGCTCTCCAAATATTTGGCCCAAGCATTTGACAGTCTCCTCAAAAGTGCAGTCTCGAGCGTTCTTAGGCAAAATAAAGTTGACATACCTGGAGTGCTCTGTCGTTCCAAGTTTCCTTAACAGCAATCGGACTTTCCAATCGTCATCATGGTCTCCAAGTTCAACACGGAACACATCTTCATAACGCTTGAACCAAGATTCAAAAGTGAGGACAGCATCAGGGTCGTACGAAAATTCGGTAATGCTGTTAGTGATGGCTTCTACCGATGCGGACGGCTTGACGGCTGTGGACAGTGAACCGGTTTGGATTGAGAGTTGGCGAGTAAGAGTTTCGATCAGCCTGAGTTGGGGTGCCTCAAATGGTGCTTGTTGCTACAGCAGAATGGACTTGAGCTCGTGAGCCGATATGGACATCTTAATTAGGGTTCAACCCGTCGCCAGCTGAAGTGTTCGTCCCTCGCCCGAATGGACGCTTGATTCCCAATCAAACCCGAAGTCGCTGCACCCCCCCCCCCCACAGGACAGAGAGAAGACCAGATCGGACGAGCAGAGCAACAAGGATGAATTAGCAAATCACGCCGTTTAATATAAAGGTAAAATGGAAAGTTCGTGAATAGTATATAAAGCGACCGTGGAAAGCTCTGGAAAGGTTAACTTACAACCAATAAAATACTTCGACCTAGCGTTCATTAGCCGCTTCTCCTGGTTGGCTTTCTGTTCGCCCCAATCAGGGCGGATGAGCTTGGATCGCCGGCCGCGGCGATGCGGTCCTGCTTGTTCAACTCGCGTATTCCTTCCTAACATGTCCGATGAAGGTCCCACCACTAACGTGACCCAGAATATCGAAACAGCGTTGTCTGGTGCTTTTACAGACTTGCCAAGCCTGCTGAATGAGAGTGGGCCATGATGATTTAACGGAAGTATACCAAATTCCCCACTACTCAATGTGTAGTCTACGTAGCGCCATCAAACTTTCAGTGGGCTATCGGTGTTTGTTAATGCCATGTTCTCGATATCCTAGGGTACCGGAAAAAGCGCAGTTTCAGTATTTTGCTAGATTGGATTTTACGATTGTTTTAACCCTCATAACGTCTACTTGTTTTACTGACGGCACTTCCGTTGACACAAATCGTTTTGGTGAGTACTTTGCTGCACCGTTTCTTGCTCTTGTTGATTCTCTTCCTATTTTTGTAACATGCACAATACACGTTGAGTTTAGTCGCCTCCAACTTCTGTACTGTCCCGTATTTGACACGGATCTTACGTGTCATTGTTACCGACTAGCATCCCAGGCGCCGCGCAACAATTGATGACCCCGGTCCAGAACACGCCGTCCGCCATTTTGAATTTTCATTTTGGTGAGCTCGTTCCAATGACTTTGATTCATTACTCGCTATCGGGTTGCTTTCTCACTTGTTACATATACTTATCGATTTCTCACGATGAATAGTCCTGATAATAAACCATGGGAGAAGGATCCGTTGTTATGGTTTGCGCATATAGAGTCCAGAATTTACAATTGTAAATTTCTTCTGATCATGCTAAGTATCATCAACTTATGTCCCGACGTCCACAAAGTGTACCTTCCCAGGTGCGAGAAATCATAGCTTGCCCCCCCCCTTTCAATGCGCAATATAAGACCTTAAAGCAGGCGATCATTCAGGGAACCACGCCCTCTGACAAGGTCCGACTGCAGCAACTGTTTAGGAATCTGCAGCTACGGGACAGGATGCTTTAAGCCCTGTCGTGACATCTGCAACAACTCCTGGGCACATCCGACATGGAGGCTGGGATTCTCCGCGAAATGTAGGTGCAACGTCTCCCGGAAAACACATAGGCCATCTTTGCCGTGGCCAGCGCCCTGCATCTCGCAGCTTTTGCAGAACTTGCAGGCCGTGTCATCGAACGACATCAGCCAACGAAAGAATCCAGAACACTCACTGGACTTAGCCCCGTCGCAGCCGCAGCGATATCCACGACTAATGAGACGTCGGCAATCGATGCTTTATCATCGCAAATAGTGTCACCACAAAGGGAGTTTGAAATTAGAATGTGCATGCACAGCAATAAGGGAGTGGTTATTGATCACGTAATAAGCGATAAAAAAGATAATAAAAAAATAACAAGGACAACGCTTACTCGTGTGCAGCTATCTCGGGTCGACGGGATACAGAAATCCAGTTTCTACAGTAGTAGCGTTTATCAAATTGTGTGCAAGGGGTTTGGAGTGACTCATTCTCGAGTAGGGTTATGGCACTGTCCACTGTCTGTTGTGCATTAGTGCCAGCATCTGGTGGTCATGGGCTATAGCACGTAGTGTAAATGTGACAGAGTATCGTCAAGGCGTTTTTTGAAAAGGGATAGGGTGGGAGCATTAATTACATGTTCCGGGAGGGCGTTCCAAGGCTGTGACACTCGAAGGGAGAAATAGTTTCGCCGACATTCCAGTCGGCTGTACTGCGTGACCAGCTTAAACTGATGACCTCTTAGCGGGTGTTTTGACTGAGTATCAGAAGGGAATGGCATGGGTGGTTGGGGTTTCTCAGGATCTGGTACACCATTATGAGATCGCCCCTTAGACGCCGATAACGTCCACTGTATATTTTGAGAGTCTTCAGCCTGAGTGGGTAGGGGAGGCTGGTCAAACCTCTGACGCTCTTCGTTGCCCTACGTTGTGCAGTATCGAGCGCGGTGAGATGGTGCTTGAGCCAGGGTTGCCACGCTTGAATAGCGTATTCCGCGTGCGGCCTCACGTACGCACTAAGCATTTTTGGAAAGACTGAAGGGTCAAACTTCCCGAAAGCTCTGCGAAGAAGGCCGAGGTACTGGTTTGCTTTCTTAGATGCCTTTTCAGTCTGCCTCAAACAACCGAGGTCATCTTGAACTAGCACGCCGAGATCGCACTCGTGAGAAGCCCGCTGTAGAATTTGTGGTCCTAGGCGGTACTTGTGCATACTCTTGTGCCGTATGCTGAGAACTTTGCACTTGGTGACGTTGAAATGCAGCATGTTCTCGATGGACCATGTGTACGCTTTGTCCAGGTCCTCCTGTAACGCTGTGTGATCCTCCACTGCAGCTATAGTACGCCATACCTTTAGATCATCAGCAAATAGCAAACAGTTAGAAGATAGCACGCTCGCGAGAT
The DNA here is from genome assembly GCA_944474145.2 of Dicrocoelium dendriticum. NCBI lineage: Eukaryota > Metazoa > Platyhelminthes > Trematoda > Plagiorchiida > Dicrocoeliidae > Dicrocoelium > Dicrocoelium dendriticum. The sequence goes on along the minus strand of OX104067.1, from coordinate 69,560,243 downwards.
CATTTATGAAAACCAGGAACAGGCGGGGTCCAAGTACCGAGCCCTGAGGTACGCCGCACTGAACTTCGATGGATTCCGATAGGTTGCTTCGAACCCTCACATTCAGGTGACGTTGCACGAGAAAGTCTCCTATCCAGCCCAGAACAGGATCGCCGATTCCATATTTCTGGAGTTTGTGGAGTAGAATGCGATGGTCTAGACGGTCGAATGCCTTTGAGAAATCCAAGTAGGCCGCGTCGACTCCTACACCAGCGTCCACAGATTCCGTCCAGCTTGCACGAGCAATCAACAGATTAGTGGTACAGGACCGATTTTGGCGAAATCCGTGCTGCTCCGGAACGAGAATTTTGTTGTTCTCCAGGTACCCCATCAAAGCCTCAGCTACAATGGACTCCATAACCTTGGAGATCACAGGAAGTAGTGTTATCGGGCGATAATTTGCTGGTTCAGCACGGCTGCCACTTTTGTAGATTGGCGTGATGATTCCGTGCTTCCACATCGTGGGGACGTGCATCTCGTTCAGACATCGTTGAAAGAAAATTGCTAGTGGCGCCGCCAAACTCATGGCAGCAACTTTCAACGCCTTCGGGCGAATGCCGTCCGCACCCGGGGAGCTGAACTCGCGCAGAGACATCAGCCTCTTCAGTACAGCTGCGGAGGTGAACGATATGTGATTAAGCCCTGATGGCGGCGTTATCTGCTTAGGCAGGATGTATGATGATTGCACGCTTTGGAAGGTACGGCCAAATTGTTGTCCAAGAACGTTGGCCGCCTCTTGTGCGGTTTGGGCTAACCCGCATGCTGTGTGCAGAGCAGGAATACCGCGCTTAACACGGCGCAAATTGTTTACGTGTCTGTATAGCAGTTTGGGATTGGAGCAAAACTTTTCCACTAGACCTTGTTGGTTCTTCAGTTTATCCTCCCGGACGAGTTTGACACAGTGGTTCCTTTGTATTGTGTAGACATCCCAGGTATCGTCGTTCGGGGAGGCTATGTAGGTGCGCCATGCCAAGTCCCTTAATGCCATGCATTTACGTGTCCTGCTCCTTACGAAAGACTTCATCCTTTTAGGCCGGTAGAGTTTGGTTTCAGATGTCCTTGCCACGAGCTTGTTAAATATGTTGACGAATTCTCCGCAGGCCACCTCAGGGGTCAATTCGGCTAAGAACGACCAGCTTGTTGCATCAATGAGGTCGGACAGGTCGTCATAGTTGGTTACGACATGATATTCCTCGGCATGCTCTTTAGGATAATCCGCGTAGCACATGTAATGAAACACTAGCGTCGCATGATCGCTGCGGCCCAGAGGAGTATCGGTTATCACTCTCTCGACCATCAGTTCTTCATTAGTGAATATTCGGTCCAATATGGATGGCCTGTTAGTTCCCCTGAATCTGGTGGGCGTAGTGACGTGGCCATAAAGCGGGAAGTCTGAAACCAGATCTTGCAAGTCTGCTTTGAATTGCTCTCCTGGTGTGGCCTGGGATTCTAGAGCATGTAAGTTGAAGTCGCCGGTGACTAGAATGTGACTGTACTTCCTGTTTATCACTTGCCTCAACGCAGCCATCAAGTTGCAGTCCATCTCAGGAGTAGACGATGGTGGGCGGTAAACAACAACCAATAGGCCAAGATCGTTCCCTCTCAGCCGGAAACTACACCAAATGGAGTCAGGTACGTCGGTTTCCGAATCGTTTATGGGTTCGCATTGCAGGTTGTTACGAAAGTAGAGGGCTACCCCACCACCTTTGCTGGCTCGATCCTTCCGGACAACGGACATGCCTGTTAGCGCGATTTCGGCATCCGTTATCTCACAGCGCAACCACGTTTCGGTGACAGCGATGAGGTCCCAAGCTGCTGACGCGTGTCGAAGTCTTAATTCAGCTAATTTGCTGAGTAGACCTTGGCATTTGTGTACATGCATGAGAGCTTCTCGGAGACCAAAAGTGTGTTAGATTGGATGGATGAAGCAAGTGAGTTTACGCCGACCAATAAAGGGTCGGCGACTAATCGTTTTTTGGATGGGTTGCAGACTCTCGAGACGAATTTGGTATATAGTCAAGTATCAGATGCCCCGGATCCCGGTGTTTGCTCGTGCTCTGCTGTGTCCCTCCGGATATTATGGCTACTGTTGAAACCGTCCCCGAGTCGGGTCCTGCAGTTGGCGTTTTCATTGAGAGTTGTGCCTCCACTGAATTGTCATTAGAAGGTGCTGGTGTTCCCGCTGCTTTCAGACGAATTTCTGTTGGCAATCTGCTACGGAATTTAGTCCAGTTCTCTAGAAGGGTTTGTGCCGTTAGTTCTGATTGCAACACAAGTTTTAACAGCCTGGGACCGCACCCCTTATAGTTTGGTGATATGGGGATCCTTGTCAACGAGGTGGCCACGACATTTTCGAGAGAAAGAGCCTCCCGGATGTAGTGCCATTGCTCGCGGTCGTGCATCTGAGCATCGTCGGAAGAGGAATCTGTAAGCTCAGGAACACCGTGAGCAATCACTGTTTTCTTATCTTGACTTTTTCTGTACCTCTCTCTGTTAGCGGGATCCGCTGAACGTTCTTTCCACGGGATTTCAGGTAGTATGCGCACTCCACTTGAGTCGTTGCGGAGACGATTCGCAGACAGCAGAACGGCCTCTGTCTCGTCCGCCGAGTTTAGTGTTACCCGAAGTAACCGGGGTTCACCGTAGTGCAACGCGTTTGGGTGACGCGAGATTCTTTTTAATGTCGTGGGATTAGCATGGACACCGATCGACGTACAGATGGAACCCCATTGATTTCGATCGTCCGTCAACCTACCCTTAATTGTATTGGATTTGGATTCGGGAACATTTGTGCACACAAGGTTTAAGGCACCATGGTTGCGCCTGGTGGCTACTGGTTTTGGATTTGGAGCCTTAGTATCCGGTGTTTTTGGTGAATTTGTGAACGGCACTGATGGGGGCCATCCGTGCTGCGACACTTTAGTTTTCTCTAGTCCGGGCACAAAGGTTACCGGTGCTCTTTCCGGTGTTTGCTTGGCGGCAACCGATGCGTACGTTGCCGGGTTGTTCACTATGGCTGGTTGACTGTAGCTTACGGTCTCCTGTGTAGCGAACAGACTACTAGGTGCAACACACTGTACAGAAGTTGAGGCAGGCGCGCTGCAGGCAATGTTTTACTTATAGGAGAGAGAGAATGGAGTTGGTACTGCTGGAGGCTGAGTCGTTGGGGTAAGGTTGGGACGCCTGGCTCTCTTCTTCGGCCTGACTAGGGAATTCGGGGTGTTATTTTCACATACAAGTGCAGGTCCGTTTCCTCCCATGGGTGTAACCCTGGCGCTCACCAGTTGCTCGACCGCTTCTGTTAGTCTTTCACACCTCTTCAGTAGCACAGCTAACAACTGGAATAGAATTGCATACTTGGCAGAACCAAAACGCCTCTGCCGTGTTAGTGTACCGTTTTGTTTTTGTCGGTCCGGTCCCAAGGCAGGTAGTGTGATAGGATTTCAAACACATGGTACACACCAGACCATTTGTTACCACTTTAGCACATGATTCGCATTTGCTCTTCATACGAGACATGTTCACAGTAGGCGTGCTGTTTTAAGGTCACGCGTTTGTCACTTCAGCTTCCCGCGTCAAGATAAGCGTGAGTCAGCGTGGCGCGCTGGCTGTCAGCAGTGTTCCCTTGTACGCACACGCTGATGTGTTGGTCGGTTGATTTTAGGTCCGGTTGGTTTGTGACCTAGTAAATGAAACTACACAACGGTGAAAACAGGGCGCGAGATAACAAATTCTTTCACGGATGCGCTGAGAAACGCCGGATTGGAGTGAGCTTAGACTTTTCAAACTGCCTCGAGAATTCTGCACCAAATGGTAGTACACAGAATGGCAAGGAGCATAAAGTGAATGAGTTATCCACTTGTGTTCAACCAAGGATGACAATCAAATCGGTTAGTGATGGTTAAAACTTTAGTGGTATAAGCTAATTCCACGCATCATTGGATCACTGAATGATAGAGAGCAGAAGGAAATTCCCTTGTCAGCTCCGTCACTTCCTAATCGTTTCGGAGATAGCCTGGGTCATTGCGGAACAAGGTCCCACAGAGAACCACTGAGGCTGCATTGGAAACAGCTGGATCCCCGTAAACTATAATGAGAATCTAATAACTGCTTGAAACGTTCCTCGATCCTGGCAAAGGCGATGGACTCCGAAAGGTGGTTCCAGCCATCCACAACGCGAGTGGATAAGCCAGGCTGGATCGCACTCGATCACTCCTCGGTTTGTACAGTTTCAAACTGTGGCCTCTTGTTGAACTCTCTGTGTTGAGATGAAAGAATTCCTGTAATTCCCTCCCCAACTCGCCTCTAAAAATACGTCGGGTGAACAATGGAACAATGGAACAATGGATTTATGCGGGTATAAAAGCTAAAGCTTGACAAATCCCGTAGGGTGATCAGTGCTAAAATCATAGAAGTGTGAAAAATTCAATGGAAACCAATTCAGTAAAATCGTTTAACAGCGAGTCACTACAAGCTTGTGGACTCACCGAGTTTGAAGTGTCAAAATAATAGTCCACTATAACTCCGGAGGGGATCATGAGGTATGGAGTATTTGGTTAACAGAGTCACCGCCCCTTGAAATTCGCATGGGGCAAAGTGTTTGAGTTTGAAGCGTCAAAATATAAATCCACTGTTGAAATAAGCGTGAGGAAAATTATTTTTAAAGTATGGATTTTGGACCTCTCAAAATTAGACTGTACTATGGGAGATAGTGCAATGAAGTGAGTGCACTATCAACTCGATTTTTGAACTCGATCAGATTTGGTGCACTGACTACAGATTCTGGGAGAGCATTCCAGGCTTGGCAAACACGCACGGAAAAGAAATTCCGTCGACATTCCAAACGGCTGTACTGCACTGCCAGCTTCAGATGATGGCCTCTCAGGGTGTTGTTGTTACTGAGCGCCAGCAGATGGCGGCAGGTATGATTGGGGTCTGTCAGAATCTGATAAGCCAAAATCAAATCTCCCCGTAGTCTTCGATATTGACCAGTAAATATCCCGAGCGATCTCAGTCTGTCTTCGTAGCGTAATTGGCCTAAACCTTTCACGTTCTTCGTTGCGCGTCGTTGAGGTTTCTCTAAATCAGAGAGGTCTTTCCTCAGCCACGGCTGCCAGACTTGTATTGCATACTCCACGTGTGGTCGTATGTAGGCACCTAGAAGTTGGTGAAAAACGGATGGATCGAAGCGTCCAAATGTGCGCCTGAGAAGGCCCAAATTTCGAATGCTCGCGTTCGATGCTTTCTTTGCCTGGGCTGAACAACCAAGGTCGGACTGAATCAAGACTCCTAAATCCTTTTCCTCAGCAGTTGTGTGAAGCACATGGTCACCCAGTTTATAGAAAAATGCTGATTGGTGACGTAAGTGTAATACTCTGCACTTTTCTGTGTTGAGTGGGAGTTGGTTCTGAACTGACCACGCATACACCTTATCCAGATCCTCTTGAAGTATTGCGGAGTCGTCTGGTGTATTGATCGCTCTCCAGACCTTGATGTCTTCGGCATAGAGTAGGCAGTTGGAAAGAATGAGGGCCGCTGTGTCGTCAATATACATCAAAAACAATCGTGGCCCCAGTACCGATCCTTGTGGTACACCACATTCGACTTGGATTGGGTGAGACAGGGACCCACGCACTTTTACCTCTAAGCTCCGGTGGAGAAGAAAGCTTGTGATCCATCCTAGGAGCGGATCACCAATGCCGAAGCTCTGAAGTTTGCAGATCAGGATTCCATGGTCTAGTCGATCGAAGGCCTTTGAGAAATCTAGGTAGACCACGTCCACTCCTGCACCGCTGTCAATTAATTTGGTCCAACTCGATCTTGCTAGCAGCAGATTTGTGGTGCACGATCGATTCCGTCGAAAACCATGCTGTTCATGTGCAAGGAAGGCAGACTCTTCTAGATAGGCTGTTAATACGTCAGCAACAATAGCTTCCATAATCTTCGACAGGACCGGGAGAAGGGTTACAGGACGGTAGTTGGCTGGATCAGAATGGCTACCGCCCTTGTGAATTGGGGCTATGATCCCACATTTCCACATCTCGGGTTGATCGAAGCAGCGTTGAAAGAATCGTGCCAGAGGCTCTGCTAAACTTTCTCCCACTACCGCAAGGGACTTAGGGTGAATGTTGTCGATTCCAGGAGAGCTGTGCTTACGCATACACAACAACTTCTTTAATACCATCCCCGCCGTGAAAGTTATGTGCGTAAGTTTTGGTTGTATAACAGCTGCTGACAAAGGAACAGATGGCCAAGGAATGCATTGAACGTTCGAAGCATATTGCAGCCGCAAGGCGTTCGCCGCATCCTCCGTAGTCAGCGTCATGCCATCTGGCGTTTGAAGAGGAGGGATTCCCCGTTTCACCTTGCGCAGGTTGTTTACATGTTGGTAGAGCAGCTTATGATTCGAAACCATGCGCTCCGTCAGATGTTGCTGGTATGTCAGTTTATCCTCACGAACGAGTTGAGTGCAATGATTACGTTGAATTGCATAGGCCGTCCAGCTCTCCGTGCTACGGTGTTCCTTATAGATATGCCAGGCCGAGTTCCTCACTGCCATACATTTCCGTGTCCTACTTCGCACAAATGAAACAGTCTTCTTCGAGTGGACAACCTTAGTTTCGGATGCCTCTTCGACGAGAGTGCTAAATTGGTTGACGAAATGTGGCCGTGCGATTGTCGGTACTTCGTCTGTCAGAAAGTTCCAGTTGGCTGTCTCTGCAAGTCGAGCCAGCTCATCGTACCGTATGATAACTCGGCTTTCCCGTGTAGTATCCGCAGGGTATTCTGCGTAGCATATATAATCGAAGAGTAAAACTGCATGATCGCTGCAACCCAAAGGAGCGTCGATGATTACTTTCTCGACCATGAGTTCTTCGTTGGTAAATATCCGGTCCAGGATGGACGGCCTTTCTGCTGCTCTGAATCTGGTGGGACTGTCGATATGGCTATAAAGCGGAAAAATGGAGACAAGGTCTTGTAGATCCGCTCTGAACTGTTCCGTAGGTGTTGCTTGGGCATCCAAAGCGTGGATATTGAAGTCACCAGCGATAAGAATATGGCCGTATCTCCTGCTGATCACAAGCCTCAGCGCAGACGCGAGATTGAAGTCCATCTCGGGTGTAGAGGATGGAGGTCGATAAACGACCGCCACCAGACAGACGTCGTTGCCTGTTAAACGCAGCCGACACCAAAGAGTATCCTGCACGTTACTGTACATGTCTTCTATGGGCTCACATTGGAGGTCACTGCGGTAGTACAGAGCCACCCCGCCCCCTTTACTGGATCGATCGCGCCGAACGACGGACATGCCTGGTAGCTCGACCTCCGTGTCTGTGATATCCGGGCGCAACCACGTCTCCGTTATAGCGACGAGGTCACACGATTTGGACCTTTGACGTAGTCGCAGTTCGGGTAGTTTGTTAAATAGACTTTGTGCGTTAGTGTACCTACAGGACAGCTGCTTGAGCACCAAAAGAGCTTGTGGAGGATTACACGAAGTTGGATTTAAGCCAGCCGATGAAAGGCCGGCACCTGATCGTTTTTTGCGCAGTTTATCGATGAACATTTTGCACGGGCCTGCAGCCCGCCTAACGTCGTTCCTGCACACGCAGAACGCTCTTCAATAGCGTCGTTTTCAGTGGTTGATAATCTTGATGCAGTGTCTTCGGCTCCGTTTATTTTATCACATTGAGCCACAGATGGTGTCACATCCTCCGGTGGCTTCGATTCAATAAATGGTGCCTTAAATCATAGTTCCGATGGCAGTGCATTGTGCATTTTATGCCAGTTACGAATTAAGTTCGCCGCCATCTGCTGTGACTGAACCACAAGTTTCAGTATCCTTGGACCATTACTTTTGTAATGAGGTGAAACGGGCAGTCTAGAAATCGACTGAAGGATAACGTCGCCTGCAGATAGAGTTTCACGGATGTACCGCCATTCTTCCAGATCGTGAGCATAAGCCTCCTCGTCCCTAGCTGTTGGTAGATCGGGCACACCATGAACTAAAATGGTTTTTCGCCAGCTGGCCGTGTTGCGATCGTCTAAATTGTTATTTTCTTGCTGACGTTCGCTCCATGGAACATCCGGAAAGATGCGGATCTTACTGTCTTCACCTCGGAGGTGATATGCCGATAAGAGCACCGCCTCTACATCGTCAGTGGATGCCAGTGTTGTCCGCAGAATCCTGGGCTCACCATAGTGAACGGAGTTTGGATGTCTCGTCACACGCGTGATGTTAGTCGGCTTGACCCTAGCACCTATGCGATCGCAAATGAGATTCCACTGGTTCAGATCGTCCTGTTGCTTACCTCTCAGAGAATTTGCTTTGGATTCAGGAACGTTGGTGCATATGAGTGTTAGAAGGACCAACGCCTGCTGTGACATACCTGCGTTGTTATCTCATATCACTAACTCTGTACTGTACGTGGATGATGCGAGAGCGGACTTTCTGGTAATGCATTACTTCGCATACTCGCTAGGAGCTCAGTCTACCAACGGCTATGAGTCTAACCATTCCCATAATTTGAATCAGATCGAACTCCACAAGGTAACTGAACAATGAACAATGATTTATAACGGGTAAAAAAGCAGGTGCATGACATGTCCCGTAGGGTGTTTAGCGTGACAAAAAAGATAGATCAAGGGATAACGGAGTCTTCAGTTCGGGCGCTTACAGATGTAACTGCACCGTTGTATAAAGGGAGTCTGAAATGAGAATGTACGCACACAAAGCAACAGGGGAGTGGCCATTGTGCACATCATAGGCGAGAAAAATAAAAAAAGATAGCAAGGACAACGCTTACTCGTGTGCAACTATCTTGGGTCCACGGGATACAGAAACCCAGTTTCTATAGTAGTAGCGTTTACCAAATTACGTGCAAGACGTTTGGCGTGACTCGCTCTCGAGTTGGGTTATGGCACTATCCCCTGTCTGTTGTGCATTAGTGCCAGCATCTGGTGGTCATGAGCTATGGCACGTAGTGTAAATGTGACAGGGTATCGTCAAGGCGTTTTTTGAAAAGAGATAGGGTGGATGCATTAATTACATGTTCCGGGAGGGCGTTCCAAGGCTGTGCCACTCGAAGGGAAAAATAGTTTCGCCGACATTCCAGGCGGCTGTACTGCGTGACTAACTTAAACTGGTGACCTCTTAGCGAGGTGTTTTGACTGAGTATTAGAAGGGAATGGCATGGGTGGTTGGGGTCTCTCAGGATTAGGTACACCATTATGAGATCGCCCCTTAGACGCCGATAACGTCCACTGTATATTTTGAGGGTCTTCAGCCTGAGTGGGTAGGGGAGTCTGGTCAAACCTCTGACGCTCTCCGTTGCCCTACGTTGTGCAGTATCGAGCGCGGTGAGATGGTGCTTGAGCCAGGGTTGCCACGCTTGGATAGCGTATTCCGCGTGCGGCCTCACGTACGCACTAAGCATTTTTGGAAAGATCGAAGGGTCAAACTTCCCGAAGGCTCTGCGAAGAAGACAGAGGTACTGGTTCACTTTCTTAGCTGCCTTTCCAGTCTGCCTCGAACAACAGAGGTCATCTTGAACAATCACACCGAGATCGCACTCGTGAGAATCCCGCTGTAGAATTTGTGGTCCTAGCCGGTACTTGTGCATACTCTTGTGCCGTATACTGAAAACTTTGCACTTGATGACGTTGAAATGCAGTCTGTTCTCGATGGACAATGTGTACGTTTTGTCCAGGTCCTCCTGTAACACTGTGTGATCCTCCACTGCAGCTATGGTGCGCCATACCTTTAGGTCATCAGCAAATAGCAAGCAGTTAGAAGATAGCACACTCGCGAGATCATTTACGAAGATCAAGAACAGGCGGGGTCCAAGTACCGAGCCCTGAGGTACGCCGCACGGAACTTCGATGGATTCTGATAGGTTGCTTCGAACTCTCACATTCAGGTGACGTTGCAGGAGAAAGACTCCTATCCAGCCCATAACAGGATCACCGATTCCATGTTTCTGGAGTTTCTGGAGGAGAATGCGATGGTCTATGCGCTCGAATGCCTTTGAGAAATCCAAGTAGGCCGCGTCGACTCCTAGACCAGCGTCCACAGATTCCGTCCAGTTTGCACGAGCAATCAAGAGATTAGTTGTATAGGAGTGATTTTGGCGAAATCCATGCTGTTCCGGAACGAGAATTTGGTTGTTCTCCAGGTACCCCATTAAAGCCTCAGCTACAATGGACTCCATAACCTTGGAGATCTCAGACAGTAGTGTTATCGGGCGATAGTTTGCTGGTTCAGCACGACTACCACTTTTGTAAATAGGCGTGATGATTCCGTGCTTCCACATCGTGGGGACGTGCACCTCGTTCATACATCGTTGAAAGAAAATTGCTAATGGTCCTGCCAAACTCATGGCAGCAACTTTCAACGCCTTCGGTCGAATACCGTCCGCACCTGGAGAGATATCAGCCTCCTCAGTACAGCTGCGGAGGTGAACAACATGTGATTAAACCATGATGGCGGCGGTATCTGCTTAGGGAGGATGTATGATGATTGCGCGCTTCGGAAGGTACGGCCAAATTGTTGTCCAAGGACGTTGGCTGCCTCTTGTGCGGTTTGGGCTAAGCCGCATGCTGTGTGCAGTGCAGGAATACCGTGCTTAACACGGCGCAAATTTTTTATGTGTCTGTAATGCAGTTTGGGATTGGAGCAAAACTTTTCTACCAGACCATGTTGGTTCTTAAGTTTATCTTCCCGGACGAGTTTGACACAGTGGTTTTTGTGTATTGTGTAGACATCCAAGGTATGGTCTTTCGGGGAGGCTATATAGGTGCGCCATGCAAAGTCCCTTAATACCATGCACTTACGTGTCCTGCTCCTTACGAAAGACTTTATACTTCTAGGTTGGTAGAGTTTGGTTTCAGATGTCCTTGCCACGAGCTTGGTAAATATGTTGACGAATTCACCGCAGGCCACCTCGGGGGTTAATTCAGCTAAGAACGACCAGCTGGTTGCATCAATGAGGTCGGACAGGTCTTCATAGTTGGTTACGACACGATATTCCTCGGCGTGCTCTTTAGGATAATCAGCGTAGCACATGTAATGAAACAATAGCGTCGCATGATCACTGCGGCCCAAAGGAGTATCAGTTATTACTCTCTCGACCATTACTTCTTCATTGGTGAATATTCGCTCCAACATGGATGGCCTGTCAGTTCCCCTGAACCTGGTGGGCGTAGTGACGTGGCCATAAAGAGGGTAGTCTGAAACCAGATCTTGCAAGTCTGCTTTGAATTGCTCTTCTGATGTGGCCTGGGATTCGAGTGCATGTAAGTTGAAGTCACCGGTGACTAGATTGTGACGGAACTTCCTGTTTATCACTTGCCTCAACGCAGCCATCAAATTGCAGTCCATCTCAGGAGTAGACGATGGTGGGCGGTAAACAACAACCAATAGGCCAAGACCGTTCCCTCTTATCCGGAAATTACACCAAATGGCGTCAGGTACATCTGTTTCCGAGTCGTTTATGCGTTCGCATTGCATGTTGTGTCGAAAAAAAAGGGCTACCCAACCACCTTTGCTGGTTCGATCCTTCCGGACAACGGACATGCCTGTTAGCGCGATTTCAGCATCCGTTATCTCACAGCGCAACCACGTCTCGGTGACAGCGATGAGGTCCCAAGCTGCAGACGCGTGTCGAAGTCTTAATTCAGCTAATTTGCTGAGTAGACCTTGGGCATTTGTGTATATGCATGAGAGCTTCTCGGAGACCAAAAGTGTGTTAGAGTGGATGCATGAAGCAAATGAGTTTACGTCGACCATTAAAGGGTCGGCGACTAATCGTTTTTTGGATGGGTTGCATACTCTCGAGAAGTATTTGATATATAAGCAGGTATCAGATGCCCCGAATCTCGGTGTTTGCTCGCGCTCTGCTGTGCCCCTCCGGATAGTATGGCTACTCTTGAAACCGTCCCCGAGTCGGGTCCTGCAGTTGGCGTTTTCATTAAGAGTTGTTCCTCTACTGCGTTGTCATTAGGTGTTGGTTTTCATGCTGCTTTCAGACGAATTCCTGTTGGCAATTTGTAACGGAATTTAATCCAGTTCGCTAGTACGGTTTGTGTCATTAGTTCTGACTGTAACACAAGTTTTAACAGCCTGCGACCGCACCCCTTATATTTTGGTGATATGGGGATCCTTGTCAACGAGGTGACCACGACATTTTTTAGAGGAAGATCCTTCCGGATGTAGTGCCATTGCTCGCGGTCGTGCATCTGAGCATCGTCGGAAGAGGAGTCAGTAAGCTCAGGAACACCGTGAGCAATCACTGTTTTCTTAGCCTGACTTTTCTGTACTTATCTTTGTTAGCAGGATCCACGGAACGTTCTTTCCACGGGATTTCGGGTAGTATGCGCAGTCCACTTGAATCGTTGCGGAGACGATTCGCAGACAGCAGAACGGCCTCAGTCTCGTCCGTCGAGTTTAGTGTTACCCGAAATAACCGGGGTTCGACGTGGTGCAGCACATTTGGGTGCCGCGAGATTCTTCTTAATTTCGTGGGATTAGCATGGACACCGATCGACGTACAGATGGAACCCCACTGATTTCGATCGTCCGTTATGGAACTTCTTCTAGAGCTGGATCCAAACTCTTTACGTAACCTTGACAATCTTCATCCCCTGTTCCTTAAGACATTGACTGACTAAGTGACGGTACCCAGCAGCCAAGTCTTTCATTTGTCTCTAAAAATGGTCATCAGTTGAATGGAAAACAGGTATCGTGATACCAAAACTCAAAGGCGCGAGCCCTCAAGATCCAGTGAACTACCGGCTTATTTACTTGACATCGATAATCTGCAAGATAATGGAAAAGATTTCCAAACGCTCTCTCCAGAAGCACTGTGATAAATTGAACAGCACATCCTCTACACAGCATGGCTTTCAGAAGACGCTCTTGAACCACTAATCTGCTAGTCCCGAGAAAAGTATGGACAAGATCAATCGATGCCGGTAAACGATTAGATATTATCTTTGTTGATTTTAGCAAAGCCTTCGATAAGGTCTCACATCAACGTCTACTCTGCAAGCTCCGCGAAATTGGTGTCAGTAGCAACCTTTACATATGGATCGCGAATTTTCTAGACGGAAGAACCTTGCAAGTAAATGTAAACGGGACAATTTCACAGGCAGTGCACATGATCAGTGGAGTTACACAAGGTTCTGTATCTGGGCCTGAACTTTCCAAGCTCTTCATTCCTGGAACACTACAAAATGAATGTCTAATCTATGGAGACAACATTAAGACAATCTGAGGCAGCCGACCTTGATGCCGCTGATAGACTACATGACTCGCTAGATGTACTACACCAATGGTCCATCAAATGGGACTTACCGATACAATATGACAAAGGTTGCGTCCTTCCATTAGGTGCGTCTGAGCCACTCGGTACCTACCAATTTGGTGGCTTCCTTCTCAAGAACGCTGCTTGAGCGAAATAGTAGCCTCTAACCTAAAGACTACCTAGGATACGTAGAGGTGAGTGGCCGCTGTTAACAGGGTGTGCCCTGCCATAAGTAGGTATTTATCCCGAATGAAACCGCATGTCTTCAGGACTCCGTTTATATCTCAGGTACACGCAATCCTCGGGTTTCGCTTATGAGATATCATTCCACTATTAAAACTGGAAAGTGCTCTGATTGAAAAGGTCCAGAGACGAGTCTAGAAATTTGTATCTGGACTTCGGAATTCCTACCCATTTCGGCTCCAACAGATAAGCCCATTCTCTCTGGACTACTGTCGCCGCCGCGGGGAATTCATCTTCAACAGGCGCATACTAAGGGCGGAACTTGGAAACAAACTACAACAGTTTTTACAGCTCAATACAGTTCGAGACGTCACGAATTGAAACTCTGTAAACCGAGCAGGCTCCACGTTAACTCTACAGACGTCCTATCCACTTGGTTGATAAAAGGCTTGAACCGTTTTCCGGAGAACGTTATCGGTGCACAGCCTGAGGCAGGTTTCAAGCGGCTGTTAGATTCGCACTTGTGTAAGACATCAGGATTGCATTGTTCTACTGCGACTGCCCCGGCCCACTAGGACTGCTGGTTGCAGTGACACATACTCCTGTTCTGAACCGGAGGTGATAGTGATGAGATGGGACCTCCCTCTACCCTCTGCAGCTTGATGGACCAGGAGATTGAGTTTGTCTGACCTCTAAACCTTGACCAACCTGGCAGGAGTTGCTCAATGGGTCGAAGACGTAAGCAAGCCGTCGAATCACATTAAAAGCCAGTCTCATTGCAATCAAATGAAATAAAAGAGTTCACAAGCAAATGAACACACGAAGAAGGAAACCTGTTTTCATGTCGTTGTTTGATAAAATGTGGATGTAGCTAGCGGCGTACCCTTTACTGTTTTAACTTCACGATACGCATTGAGCCACGTCATGACCTTAAGACGAATGCTTTGAATTTGCTCCCACGTTTTATGACCTTACTTAAGATACGGGTGATGGTTATTAGTTTAGTTTGAAATTAACTCTCCAGTGTCTTCTACAGTGGGTCTCTTTCGTCCTTCAGTAAATATAGTACACTGATTTCACTACACTGTGCCGTTCAAATAAAGAATTCAAGTTAAACCCTTTCGAGGTTAACTGATATATATATATATATATATATATATATATATATATATATAATACAGTACCGCTTGCTGAGGCTGATGTTGCATTCATGATGCTTCTTCACTGCAACTGGGCTAAACCAACTTGGGGGGGTGGTGCAGCGCAAGCCACCCATGGTCCCTCTATAGGCGCAGGCGTCCTGTGGCTGACCACAGTGACAGGCAAATCCGAAACCGGATGCAGCCAACAATATATGTATGAGATGTGCCCTATGCTGAGCTGATGTTGCATTCATGATGCTTCTTCACCGCAGTTGGGCTAAACCAACCTACACTTAAACTAGGTCTCTTTTTAAGTTGGATGAATTTCATTCCACTTTATGTGCTTTGTTCTACCTATCTGAATAATCTTCTATTAACTGGCCATGTTGCTTACGCCAATTGCGCTTATCTTCGTTAATTTTCTTGTGTTTGCAGTATTTTTGAGTGACTTGTGGACATTTTGTAGTTATCGTGGATTCGTTGATAACCAACTTGCTTCCAATGCTAATTTAGCGAAGAGTTATCTTTGCGCAGCTGTATTCTTTAACAGATATATTTTGTTTGACAATGTCATTTCAAGTGATTGGCTGTTGTTTGACAACCCCGGCGTGGCTGCGCTGGATGTGCATGTTGTGCCCCATGCTGAGGCTGATGTTGCTTTTCACCGCAGTTGGGCTAAACCAACTTACACTTAAACTACATATTTTTAATGTGGATAAAATCCATTCCACTTTATTTGGTTTGTTCTGCGTACCGGATAATCTGCTAACGTGCACACGTCGCTCATGCTAATTATGGTAAAGTTGCGTACATCTGTCACGTGAAATTTTTTGAATAACTCGAACCTTTTGTACATATCGCGGATTCGCTTATGAGCAATTGCTTCCATACGCTCATTTAGCGAGTACTTATGCCGTCATACACGTTTACTTTAACCGATATCTTTTATTTGATATCGGCATTTCGAATGATTAGCTGTTGTTTGACATCCCCGCTGTGGCTGCGCTTGATGTGCATGTTGACAAGGTGTCTACCTGTCTATTACCCACTACCTCGTCCATCTGGCTCCAGGAGACAGTTGGTCGTTGCTGGAAGGGACGGGGTGCACGGTCCTTGTGGCCGTGTTAGGCTCGAAGAGTGGTTCTAGGCACTCGGTATAGAGTGGACTACGGTCCAGCCACCGTCTTGCGTGCACTTGATTCCCCAAGCAAAGCTTGCTTGTGTTTGTCTGTGAAGAAATGTGGGCCAGCTCCGTTGATGAAACCTGGCTTCAATCCACATGCCTCCCGGCCTTATTCTTTCGAGTTTACACTGGATATGGGATGTGTGGATGGAGCTGTGGGTGATACAGCGCAAGCCATCCATGGTCCCTCTGTAGGCGCAGGCGTCCTGTGGTTGTCCACGGTGACAGGCAAATCCGAAACCGGAGGCCGCCAACCATATAAAGTACAACTGGCAGAGTGCCACAATGTATGGACAGACATAAAGCAACAATAATAAGGAAATAGAGAGACCAAAAAGTATAAAACGAGTCATGGGGCAGAGTTTTAGAACAAGGTTCGCCATTGCTCACGGTTTCTTGACATGTCCGAAAGGGTTTTCGGCGTGTGTCCATGGTAATTGCGCTTCCAACCGGGGAGTCGAGAGCGCCTGACCGCGTCCAAATGTGAGGTGAATGCCTTCATACTTTTGGACCAAGTCATCCGCTGGCCACCTTGTCTTCCTTTCCAGGCGATTACTGTGCCTGCAAAGAATGCAAGGCGAGGCAAACGGCCAGTAGGCATGCGAAGCACGTGCCCAATCCACCAAAGCCCATGCAATGAAATTGTACGGTTCAGCGGCCGGCAGTTTGTCCGATTTGAAAATCTTTCGGCGAATATCCTCAATACTGATGTGGTGTTGTCACCATACGCCAGTAACGCTCCGAAGGCAGCGGTGAACAAAGACAGAATTCCTGAACGTACTTTACGCGAACAGGCCAAGTCTCGCAACCGTAGAGCAGGACTGCACTCACCACAGCATTTTAGACGGCCATTCAAGGAGAGACACAGGTCGCGGTGACGCCAGAGAATGCGCAGATTAGTAAACGCAAGCCTGGCCTTAGAGAGACGCAGAGACCTCATCCGTTAAACCGTTAACGTTGATGCTGCTTCCCAGGTAGACGAACTTGTCGAGAACTTCTAGTTATTTACCTGAAAGCCAGACATGTACGAGGACCTTACATTTCGAAGGGGCGATAGTCATTCCGAACCGGGAGGCGGACACCGTCAACCTGCACAGCACATTTTGGGCGGCCTGCAAGGAATCGCAAATTACGACGATATCGTCTGCATACTCCAAATCGCGAAGTCGGTCCCCCGGAAGCAGTTCAACTTTGCTGGGTTCGCAATGCTCCAGAGCGCCCTCCAGGATGTCATCAATAACGAAGTTGAGCAGTGTTCTTCAGGGACAAACCTTTTATTCAGAAAAGCCATCACAGAAAAAAGGACAGCCATAACAAGCATGTAGGAACCTCGATATAAATAACTGACATTTCCATAACTAACGAGGCTGCTACACTCATGAGATACTTCCTTTGAAGCAGTTAAACAAACCTGCTCCAGCGAACCAACCAGCGCATAGTCGAAATATGCGTAGCTGTCCAACCAACTGTTCTGTTTGCTTGCGGCACGCTAGCCGCTTGCTTGCACAATCCTATCACATTCTTCCCATTTTCGGGATCAGCTGCATAGGTATCGAAGAAGACTCTGTATGCTCTTCCGCTCCGCATGGATTTTGCTGCCTCTGTCGTTGTGACCTCTCCGTAAGACATCAAATGTGGTGCTGCAGTTTCACCTCATTCCCGATGTTGCCTCAGCTGTACTCGGTTCATTCTAATTATCTTCCCTCCGGTACTGACTTCATATGGTTCTCCAACCTTCGCGGTAACCACACCTTTCTTCCATCATTCGCTGACACCCGGTATTGGTTGGATCCACACTTCATCATTTACTGTTAGCTCCAGGAGCGCCCGGGTCATGCGCTTGTAATACTGTTTCTGATCTTCCATCCGTTTTCTTAAGCACCTTTGCAGTTGCTCATGCAATGGCAAAACAGGATGTGACAGTTCAGCAGAAGCAGGCATTAGGGTTCTTGTTCTTCTGCTGTGCAAACTTTGCACCGGGCTGAGACCGATGTTCAGTAATGGCGTATTGCGAATCTGCAACAACATTAGATATGAGTCCACATGAGTTATCTTGGCTTTCGACAAAAGCCTCTTGGCTTGTTTGACAGTTGCTTCTGCTTTTCCGTTAGACTGACTGTCGATGCGAAAATGTCCACTTGTTCGCAAAAGTCCGGAATGTAGCACTAGTAAATTGCGGACCGTTGTTGGAGAGCAGTACCTCCGGTAATCTGTGTCTGACGAACTGACATCTAAGCCAGTTGATGACTGGTTCCGTGGTGGTAGCGGTGAGTGGATCGATCTCAAAGTAGTCACTGTAATAGACCACAGTGATTAAATAGTCTTTCCAGTTACCACAGAACAAGTCCACTGCTACTTTCTGCCATGGTCGATTTGGAATTTCACGCAACATTATTGGTTCCTTGGCTTGGCGAGCCTTGTGAGATCGGCAGGTTGAAGAGCTTGATACAGGGTCGCGGATTCGACTTGTCATCCCGGGCCAGAATGTTAGTTCACGTGCTGTACTAATACTGTGGTTGACACCCCAGTAGGCTCGATGAGCGCGCTGCAGCATTGCTTTGAGAAGCGGCGAAGAAATCAAAATTCGATTGCTTTTAAACAGCAAACCATCATACATCGTTAGTTCATCCCGAAAGTTGAGGAACGGCGTTAATTCCTTCGAAAGTTTATCCATTGTATCTGGTCATCCCCTCAAAATCACGTCGCGTCTGCCTCCATGTGACGCTTTACTTCTTTCAGACGATCTGTCTGTACCGCCAGATGTTGTACGAGATTAACTGACTCGAGTTCTTCCCGTCGGTGTTCGACTGTCTGAAGATGAGCCCTAGACAGAGCGTCCGCGATGAACATTTACGTCCCCGGCGTATACAAAAGATCCATGTTGTATTTTTGGAGCTGGATAAGCATGTGTTGAAGACCTAGATGGACAATGTATAACTGTTTATTAGCTATTGACACGCGCGGGTTGTGGTCAGCATACACGGTAGTATTCCTTCCAAAGGTGTAATCGTTGAATCGCTCCATTGCTTAGATAACAGCGAGCATCTCCTTTTCGATTTGCGCATACGAATGTTCCACCACTTTAAGCGCCTGACTAAGGAAATCCAAGGGTTTACCATCCTGAAGGAGAACGGTGCCTGTTCCCTATTGGTTGCTGTCACACTGCACCTCCAAAGGTAGGGCTGGATCATAGTAAGCAAGTACTGGTGCACAGCTAATAAGATGGGTGTAAAGGTGATCTCTAAGGTGACACTAAGGTGACACGTATCCTCGCGGCTCTCGCCTTTTTGTGGACCATTCATCACCATTTCACTGCATATCACCTAGCGTGCAT
>OX104067.1:69447004-69540738 GCA_944474145.2 Dicrocoelium dendriticum | reverse complement strand
CACTTATTAACAGCTGACATACTTACCGGACGTGCAACGGACAAGCTAGCAGCGACAAAGGTGACGTGGAGGCGGACAACTCATAAAGGCAGCACGGATAGACAGCGGTTCTAAAGGCCACTTATTAACAGCGGACATACTTACGCAGATGCAACGGACATACTATCAGGGCAAAGGTGACGTGGAGGCTAAACAGCAGTAGCGGATCACCCATATAGGCAGCACGGATACACAGCAGTTCTAAAAGCTACTTATTAACAGCGGACACACTTACCGGACGTGCAACGGACATACTAGCAGCGGCAAAGGTGACGTGGAGGCAGGAAAATATTTGCAGAGTAATCATATAGGCAGCGCAGATAGAGGGGTTCGCTAAAAGCCACTAATTAACAGCAGTACACTTACCTGACGTGCAACGGACTTGATAGCGGCGGCAAAGGTGATGTGGAGGCAGGAAAATATTTGCAGAGGCTGAACAGCAATGGCGGATCAACCATATATGTAGCACGGATACACAGCAGTTCGAAAAGCTACTTATTAACAGCGGACACACTTACCGGACGTGTAACGGACATACTAGCAGCGGCAAAGGTGACGTGGAGGCAGGAAAATATTTGCAGAGTAATCATATAGGAAGCGCAGATGGAGGGGTTCGCTAAAAGCCACTAATTAACAGCGGATACACTTACCTGACGTGCAACGGACTTGATAGCGGCGGCAAAGGTGACGTGGATGCTGAACAGCAGTGGCGGATCAACCATATAGGCAGCACGGATACACAGCAGTTCTAAAATCTACTTATTAACAGGGGATACACTTACCTGACGTGCAAAGGACTTGATAGCGGCGGCAAAGGTGACGTGGAGGCGGACAACTCATAAAGGCAGCATGGATAGACAGCGGTTCTAAAAGCCACTTATAACCAGCGGACATACTTACCGGAGATGCAACGGACATATTATCAGGGGCAAAGGTGACGTGGAGGCTAAACAGCAGTGGCGGATAACCCACATAGGCAGCACGGATACACAGCAGTTCGAAAAGCTACTTATTAACAGCGGACACACTTACCGGACGTGCAACGGACATACTAGCAGCGGCAAAGGTGACGTGGAGGCAGGAAAATATTTGCAGAGTAATCATATAGGCAGCGCAGATAGAGGGGTTCGCTAAAAGCCACTAATTAACAGCGGTACACTAACCTGACGTGCAACGGACTTGATAGCGTCGGCAAAGGTGACGTGGAGGCAGGAAAATATTTGCAGAGGCTGAACAGCAATGGCGGATCAACCATATATGTAGCACGGATACACAGCAGTTCGAAAAGCTACTTATTAACAGCGGACACACTTACCGGACGTGCAACGGACATACCAGCAGAGAGCTTTTGGTATTTCCGCACCCTATTTATCTTCACTTTCATCGGCTCATGAGGACAGCCAGCAATGCTACCTGGACTGGCCGGTAGGATGTGCGACTTTATGCCCGAGTGACAGACTCCAGTGGATGGATCGTCAGCAATGTTGCCGTCTATTGCAGCGTCTTCAAACGAAATATTCAGGGATTTTAAAATCAAATCCATTTTCGTATCGAGCGACGCAGTAGAGGCGAGTTTAGCTATCGCCTCCTCAACATCTGCCAACCTAGAAGCCAGCGCTGAAAGTTTAGCACCGTTGACAGCCAGGCGCGTCGTTCTTTGAGCGCAGCATTCAGCACAGCTGAAAAGAAAGTAGACGCTTGATGATAGCATTTTGTACTGGTCAGCTTGTAGGCCGGTATAGCTTTCGTGATACCAGCGGCAGCAGACGTCGCACTGCATACCGCCAGATACATGTTACTGGCTCTGAACAGTTAACCTATCCGCAAGCTGCAGTAGACTCATCAAACGAGGACCCCATAGGTCCATCCGTCTCGGTGTTTAGCAAGACAGCCATGTTCATGTGGAAAACAGAGTAGAATTACAACACGTATACAACAGGAAAACGACCACAATAAAAAGGCAAAAACAGGGTGCAAAACGGGATTAAAACTGGGAACAACCGGAAAAATTACCAGTAAGCGCCAAAGACGCTTTGGCCAGTACCACTTTAATCGATCCAAGAGATCTTGGATCAGTATGGCACGCCAAAAAATCGAGTAACCGCGTAGTACTCACTGGGGGCAACCGATGTGATGCCCTTTTTCAAGCAAGAGTGTTTTACACAAACGTTTTCACGCAGATGAAAGAGTATTCAGCGTATGCAGGGTGTAGCAAGCCGTAGTTCGTACGGAAAAAGAGATTGCGAGTAGGTTAGGACTTCGGAGTCCCTTTGAATCTTAGAAAACAGAGTTCGTCGAATAGCTCGAACGACGAAACACGACAAGTAGGCCGTGACCAAATGGTACGGTAAGTTGGCACTTCCAAGTCCTTTCGGATCCCAAGAAGACTGACAAAGCCAAATTTCCCTGTTTTCAAACAAGGATTCCAGCCTTTCAGCAACACAAAAAATCGGGCCTTGCAGTTGTACCACTTATACCTAAAAGAGTTAACAGCAGTCAAATTATCATGCACCTTACCGTTCCTTTTCACGTTCTTACGCTTGCCACGCACACATCGATATTGAATGAATCGATTACTGTATAACCATCAGGGGAGAATTTCCAGTCTTTGCGTTATGATCCGCCTGCAGTAATCACCGTGGAGCTATAAAAACGACACTGCAGTTTCGTCGTTGGAACTGCATCAAATCACCGTTGGAACTGATCACATGGGCCTCGTAACCACCAGTTATCATGCAACGTACAAGCTACGGCATTAACTCCAGCATGGCCGTGGGTGTTGTACCGAGCCCCATCGGAGGAACAGCGCGTACGTGCAGTGATGCATTGAGCTATACTGGGTGGTGCTTTTGCACCTTCAGAGACACTCATACCAGATTGGTCAATGGTTAGATGCCAGATAAACTCAGCCTCCTGGTCCTCCAGGTTGGGAGTTGGAATGAGGGTGGCTCCTTATTCCTTAAAACGGACTCCTTGTAGCCCAATGCCAAACCCGCTGCCTTGCGGACAGGTTTTTGAAGCAAAACCTTTGGTTGAGAACCCTAATCGTTCTCCTATCTAGGCCTGAGCAACCTGACAGTATCCTGCCCACGCAATACAATGGATCGCACTTCAAACAAATTTCTGATGCTCTGGCCACCGCAGAGGCTAATCAACCGTGCCCTATCTGCCGCATCGGGCAGGGTGGATATGGGTTTGGATGCTACTGCTCAAGCCTTCCCATCTTCTTATTCCCCTTCTTGCGCTTTTTCACCCTTATTGTCCCGTTCCAGCTTCACTTTTATCCCTCCTGTTTTCAACCCCCCAATGCTCGGCCCTCCCCCACCTTGCTTCAGTAGTCGCTTGTCTTTTAGTTTCAACTCACAGGTGAACGTGGAGCGTCATTCCTGCACTGTCAACAGGCCCATGTCCAACCAAGCGGCCCATTCCAGTTCATCGGCTACCATTTGGAGCCATCGATCCTCTTTCAGACTGCCACGCCTCAATGTTCGCACATTGCTTCAGATCGGTCAACAGGCAGCATTTGCTCGAACATTAGAGACCCTCTCGATCGATATATGCTGCCTATCAGAGACCCGCCTGCAAGACTCGAGCACTGTACTCACTCTGCGATCCCCTTCAGATGACACTAGCAGCACTTTATCATTGCGCCTATCCGGTGACGATGCAGCTTCGAGCACCGGCCAAGCTGGTGTTGGTATTGCCCTGAGTCCCCGGGCTGAAACTGCTCTGGTTGATTTGATTCCAATCAGTAGCCGGATGTGTGCGGTCCGATTGGCTGGCTCGTTTAAAACTTCGAAGTCGCGTGGGACCAACAGGTGTCTATTCGTTATCGCTGCCTATGCACCGACAAACTGTAGCGATGACTCGATAAAAGACGTCTTCTATCGCCAACTGAACGAACTTCTTCGCCACAGAAGAAGCTCGGACACTGTAGTGCTGGCCGCGGATCTGAACGTTCAAGTTGGAAAATTATCCACAGATAAGCTGCATCTGGGCGGCCAACATGGTATAGGCTCCCGTAATGATAACGGTGAGCGGTTAATTCATTTGTATGAAGATGCTCGCTTATTTCTTGCGAGCACTAATTTCCGACACAGCACCCGCCGGGGGGTGACATGGCGCCCACCAGCCTCGAACCAGCTATGGACGCAAATCGATCACATTGCGATAAGTTACCGATGGAGAGGCTGCGTCCAGAACTGTCGCTCGATTTGGAGCACAGGTGTTGACACCGATCATGCTCTTGTATGTGCTGACCTGCGGATACGCTTTGGCGAACGCCCACGACGATGTTGTGAGCGCACTGACACCGGCAGACTGGCGAAGCCAGCTGTTCTGAATGCCTTTCAAATTAGCTGTCATCCGAGTTGGATAAACGCTCACTGGATGCAATTGAAGCTCACTGGTCTCATATTCACCAGGCCTTACTTGCAGCGGGCAAATCCTCATGTGGCATGTCTAATCGCCAACATGAACATTGGGTCTCTTCACAGGCTCTGGAACTTATAGATGCTCGCCGGCATATCCCGGCTGGAAGCGAACACAATAAAACTCGCAAAGAGCTCCGGGCGAAACTCCGTGCTAGCCTGAAGAGAGACCGCGAATCCTGGTGGTCTCGTCGTGCAGCAGAGATGGAAATGGCCGCTGCCTTGGTAACCATCGTGAGTTATTCCGTCTGATACGGGAAACGGGCAACAGGAGACCTGGTGTTAGTGAAACTATACGTGACGAGAGTGGACAGACCATCCATAACTTATCAAAACGCTTGAAACGCTAAGCTGAGCACTTTGAAAGGCAATTCAATCGGTCAGAATTGTTAGATTTCTCGCCGACCAGTGATCGCCCTGCTCTGTGGGCTGTTCCTTTGGATCCACCCTCTCGCTCAGAAGTCGAACGTGAGATCGAACTGTTGAAGTTAAATAAAGCCGCGGGACATGATGACCTTCCTCCAGCCCTCTTCAAATTCGGAGGACCTGCTCTTATGGATGATTTACACGAGATACTAGTCAAACTGTGGGAGCAGGAAACTGTCCCAACCGATTGGAGCCGCTCCATCATAGTCCCAATTTTCAAAGGAGGCTCACGATCGGAATGCGGCAGCCATAGAGGAATCAGTCTGATCTCCATCGCCTCCTAATTACTTGCCTCTGTCATCCTACACGACTGACTGGCACTCGTGAAAGCCAGATTCGCGAAGAGCAAGCTGCATTTCGTCGAGGTCGTGGCTGCATTGACCACATCTTCACCTTGCGTCAGTTGTCGGAGCACCGTCACACATATTGGCGGCCCACCGTTGTCGTGTTCCTCGATATCAAAGGTGCATTCGATTCGGTGGATAGACATGCACTTTGGGACTGTCTACTCAGGCAACGTGTACCTGAGAAATATGTGAATATTATCCGGGCATTATAAGCGCGTAGCTCGGGTAGAGTGTGGGCTTACGGCAAGTTGTCGTCGCCCTTTAATATCTCCAGCGGCCTGAGACAAGGATGCCCGCTGTTATCTTTCCTCTTCAATTTCGCTGTTGACGAAGTCATGGAAATCGCGTTCACAGGACACGACTTAGAAGGTGTGGAGCTACTCCCAGGAGAACGACTTCTTGATTTAGAGTATGCTGATGATATTGCCCTGATATGTGACAGCTCACAAACGTGCCAAGCGGCACTGGACAGATTAGCACTAGCTGTCCGTCACTTCGGGCTTTGCTTCGCACCCTCGAAATACAAAGCGCTCCTCCAAGATTGGTCTGGACCGCCTCCTACGCTGAGCCTTGGTGGGGATCAGCTAGAAGTCGTTCAAAAATTCAACTACCTGGGAAGTTGTATCAGCGCCCGTGGGATTGAAGATGAGATCACGAATCGTATAGCAAAAGTTCGGGGCGCTTTTGCTAACCTTCGCCACATGTGGCGCCGGCGCGACATCACCCTTGCCTTGAAGGGTAGAGTGCACAATGCAGCAGTACGTTCGACCCTGCTGTACGGTTGTGAAACCTGGCCGCTTAAAGCAGCGGACCTGAAGAGGCTAGTTACGTTCGACCACCGGTGCCTTCGTAACTTAACTCGCATCTGGTGGGAACACCGCTTGAGCAACGAGCGTGTTCGACGCCTTGTTTATGGCACAGGAAAAGGAACTGAACCGCTCAGCACCGTTATTTCACGCATCAAGCTCCAATGGCTCGGCCACGCGTTACGCATGCCAGCCTACCGACTCCCGCGACGCGCCGAGGGTGTGGATGGAAGAGGAGGAGGGGTGGCCAAGCGATGACTTGGTCCAGAGGAATGAAGGCCCTCACTTCTGAGCTGGTCTCGATTGGAGCGTCTCGGCTCCCTAGTTGGGGTCCGCAAGATGATGAACACGTTTGGTTGGACACACTTGCTGATATGGCTAGGAGCCGACCTCAGTGGCGTTCCTGCGGTTAGTTTCTTTATCCCACCTTATCCCTCTTAGCCTCCCTCTCCAACCACGATCTCATTATTTAGTCTTATATAATTTTGCATAGTAATTATTTTTTAGTGCACAGCAGCCAACTGGTTGCTTACCGGGACGATGCCCATCCGTTACCGGTAGCTCAGCCAGCTTGCACCAGTTGCAGTTTTTCTCCTTTTTTCTATGTATTGCGGCACAGTAGCTGAGGTGTTCACCGCCTCTAGCTAACGTGTATGATGATGATGATCTTGTCGTTTCAAGTGATTGACTGTTGCTTGACACCCCCGGTGTGGCTGTGCTCGATGTGTAGGTTGACAAGGGGCCTACCTGTCTATTACTCACTACCTCGTCCATACTGGCTCCAGGAGGCAGTTGATCGTTGCTGGAGGGGACGGGGTGCACGGTTCTTGTGCTCGTGCCAGCCTCGAAGAGTGGTTCCATGTACTCAGTGTGGAGCGGACTATGGTCCAGCCACCGCCTTGTGTGCGTTTGATTCCCCAACTACAGCGTGCTTGTGTTTGCCTGTGAAGGAGTGTGAGCCAGCTCCGTTGATGAAACGTGACTCCCATCCGCATGCCTCCCGATCTTATTCTTTCGTGTTTACACTGGATATGGGGTGTGTGAATGGAGCTGTGGTTGGTACGGAGTAAGCCACCCATGATCACTCTGTAGGCGCATGCGTCCTGTGGTTGTCAATGGATGCCGACAACCATCTCTGAATTGAGTACCGATACACATTTAGCTTTTACTTTTGCCTTCTTGATACAACATTTGGAATCGCGAGTCCGAAGATGAACCTTTCCATTCAG
This sequence comes from Dicrocoelium dendriticum, assembly GCA_944474145.2. Taxonomy (NCBI): domain Eukaryota; kingdom Metazoa; phylum Platyhelminthes; class Trematoda; order Plagiorchiida; family Dicrocoeliidae; genus Dicrocoelium; species Dicrocoelium dendriticum. Next base: position 69,533,461 of record OX104067.1, on the reverse strand, counting down.
CCCCATCTCCATTTTGGACTGATTGTGGTAGCAAATCAACATCAGATGCCTGGCTCTGTTGGAAAAGGTCCTTCCAAAACTACCTAGATTTAATCAGCCACTTCCATTCTTCTCTTAGTGAAGAAAACAGATTGAAGCTGCCTCGACATTTACTCAGAGATGAGGTGCAGCGGCAATTTGACGATTTGGGCCTTTAAGGATGTAAATCAGTTAAAAAAAATTACAGTGTTCTCGATCGTACACGGGGTTGCCAAATACATATGTTTACTGCAAGATACGTTTTCTCCCGCATGTATCAGGAAACAGGCGAAACCCTGAACGATTTCAGTGCCCGGTTAAGTCGCGTAGTACGACCGTGTTTTTATTCGTCCATTCTCCAGAATAAGATCGAATGCTGTATGCTGACACAGCAACTGAGTACTGGAATCGTTGACAATCGTATACGTGAGGGACTGTTGCATGAAAAGGCGTGCATATTAACACGTGATCGAGCGTGCGAGTTAGCCAGAATGAAAACTGAAACTGCACTGAAAGTGAAACAATGCCGTTCGACCAACTGAGCTGAGGTGGCAAAAGGTGCAATCTTCCCGACAACTACCAGCGGACAAGCCGTCTTGTTATTGCTGTGGAAGTTCTCATAAAGTCAAGTTTCCCGCACGCAGCCTTAAGTGCAAAAACTGTGGCAAAATTGGGCAATACACCCGAGGTTGTCTGCCGCAAACCATCGCACTTATCAACAATGTTACACCTGAACGCCATGTTATGGATCCATCTCAGGAAAACCTGTATCCCATCACTGCTAAAGTTAACACTACAAAAAATCCGACAATACCTGCTGTTGAACCAGTTTCCCTTCACTGATATTCGTACTGTCATTCCTTACCATCAAAGGTATTGTTCCACTTGAAATGGAACCATAGATTCTGTTTATTTTGTTACCGTTGAACATTTCCGATTTTGCGAACACAACCTATCCCAGCATACTTTACAGCCCACTACGTATTGATTTTGGAGTTACAGTGGAAACATCTTAACCGGATTGGGATTGATTATTGCGCCTTTACAGCTGCATTCCCTCGTCACAGATGTTGCAGTGTACATTAGTTCAGATAACAGATGACCTTTACTTGGACGAAACGCCATGGCGGCTTTGCAAGTAGTACCATCTTTCGATCACGCTTGTCTCTTCCATCAACGTGACATACTGGCATGAACGTTATGATGAACTTTTTCAGCAGTCCATCGGACGTATTCCATGTGGTGTGCACCGCATTCAGCTGAATCAGATGCGAAACCCGTTGCCATTGGGCAACCTCAGCTTATTCCGCTAGTGAAACGTCAAGCTGTCTCATCGGCTGCTCTGAGTGGGTGCATCCAATGGTATGTGTTCTGAAAAAATGGCACTCTCAGGATATGCAACAATTTATAGGGGCTAAATAAGCAGAACGTCGTCGGGCGATTCGTGTTACCATCCAACGAAGAACGCACCGTACGTTGAGCTGGTGCGACCGCTTTTTCCAGGCTAGATTTGAACATTGTATTCTTCCATATGCCATTGGCAAACGATTCGAAGCATCTTACTACCTTCATTGCTCCAGATAGCTTATTTCAACACAGTGTTGCCATTGTGTTTACGTTCTGCGTCCGCTGACTGGCAAAGGTTCATGACTCAAGCCTTGACTGGTATTGAGGAGCACGTTGCATACACGGATGTCTGTGGTTTCGGCCGCTCACAAAAAGCATGGTGAAAGTTTAAACAGTTGTCCGGCGTCTCAGTGATCTTAATTTACGTCTGAATGCAAAAAATGTCAGTTCAGCGCCCTGGTATTCACTTTCTGGGGCACATCATATCGCATGGCGGCATTCGCCCAAACAACGAAAATATCCAAGCCATCGTAGAAGCGCTCACACCCAAGAGCGTGACAGAACTGAAGATTTTTTTGGGAATGTGTTCCTACAATCTGCGTTATTTGCGAAATTTTGCGACCCTAGCAGATTCATTATAACTAACAAAGAAAGAAGCGTCGTACATGTGAGGAAGAGATCAGCAAAACGTTTTCGATGAATTGAAAAGAAGGGTTGCATATACTCCCTGTTGCTATTTTGGATGAATCATGCTGCACTTTTGTGTCGACTGATGGGCCTGATGTTGATCTCGGTGCTGTTATGTCACAGCTACAAAAGGGTGAGAAAAAAAGTATTGCTTACACATCTCGGAAACTCAGATTCTGAGCGCCTTTATTCAGTTGGGGAGAAAGAAAATCTTGTGTGTGGGCTTGTGAAAAATGGCAACTTTTCCTATTCGGTCGTCGTTTCACTCTACGAACTGATCATTCCGCCCTTACAGTAATCCCCAGCAATGGATCGAAAGGATCGCATCCAATGCGAATCGATTGTTGGTACGCTAGACTTCTTAACTATGCTTTTCAAATTGTGTACCAGCCGGACTTGCAAAATTAAATTGCTGATGGATTATCTCGCATACCCGTGGGGCTGAAGGATGACAAAGAGAGACTAAGAGAGGCAGTATTAGTTTCCAGCCTTGGCTCCGACCTAACTGCCTTGACGATCGAGGAATTACGAATGAAAAATGCCAACGATCCGTTACTACATTAACTAAGCGAGTATGTACAAAAAAGATGGCATAAGAACAATAAAGTCCCCAGTGAGTTCATTCCACATTACACAATTCGAGATGAACTGTCAGTGATACATGGTTGTCTGATGCGTGGTTCGGTGTTTATAGCTCCGGGTATCGTTCGGACCGAAAACCGAGCGAAACACTATTTTTGGTGGCCACGAATGGCATTTAGCATTGAGATATTTGTGATTAACTGTAACGCATTCGCCTGGCGGATAAAAGTTACTGCCAGTTGTAGCCCCAATACAGCCTACTAGTTACCAGATAAAGTAGTGGGTTAAGATCGCCATGGATATTATGGGTCCTTTTGCCACCGCTCCTACGAATAAGAGAACTTTACTTGTAGCTACATGTGTTAACACTAAGTGGCGACAAAGTGACTAGCTCGGTTGGGTTACGGTGACTTTAACACTTGTTCAGTCGTTTCGGACTACGGGAAGAAATATTCACGGATAATGGACCACAATTTGTAGTCTCGACTTCGCAGTTTTCTTCCAGTGCAATAACATAAAACATTCCAGAACTGCACCTCATAGTCCTGCATCGAATGGCATGATCGAGCGTCTAAGCCGATCCCTCAAGGAAGCCATACAGACTATCCAATTAGGAGGGTCGGATTGGAAAGATGCTATCTTAACTGCTGTATTTTCTTACAGAACATGTGATCACAGGACTACCGGAAGAACGACGGCGGAGCTGATAGTAGGAAGGCCCTTACGTACCAAACTAAATACTGCACGTAATCTGTCATCTGCGGGACGTGCAGAAGTTTCAAATCGCATAGCACATTACCAAAATTCCTACGCCAGATGGTCAACTCCTATGCAGTCTGGAGCATACGTTCGCGTTAAAAAACGGGCTACATTTATAGGTCTCCCAGCTCTATCCGCATCGTTGCGAATCGCCCAGAAACTAGGTACAGGGATCTATCAATTGGAAAACGGCCTAATTGCTAACGTACGATGGTGGCACACGGCCAATGGACCAGCTACATAGTCTCAAAGTATGCATGAGCACCAGGCCGAATCGCCGCTACCACGAAGTCAGCCTCGCCGGTCCGCCAGACGTTCGAAGCCTGTCGATCGATACCAGCCCGCGTGACGCCGCTCATCAAAAAGGGCGGTGGTTGTTATGGCCGACTCATCACAATGTCTTTCCTAACTCATGTTTCATTGGCTGTCTAAAACAGTAACTTACTTCTCATTGGCTGTAATCCGGACGGTTAAAAATTGCTTATTCTGAATTGAGTGCTGATACATATCCTGCTTTTTCTGTTGCGTGGATACAACAATGAGCACTACGAAATTACCACAGAGGCTGCAAGGTGGTTGAACTCAACCGACAACAGTGCGTCAGGTAAACGCAGAGAATAACAAATTCGTATAAGTAAAACCTCGCCCCTTTAACGGCATACACAACATCTCAAGTAGGCGTTCATACCGATCGAATGTTGTCTTTGGGTTTATAACCCGAAGCGATGGACCGCAGTAAAGATTTACCGATAATATGCGCCAAAGGAATCATCTCTTATGAGTCCGCCTATTGCTAGACATCCTGTCCACGCCACCACCGCTTCGGGTATGGTTAAATGAACGAAAGCAACTGCTTTCCACGCTATCATGGTTGGCTGCATCGGATTTCGGAGTTGCCTGTCACTGTGATCAGCCACAGGACGCCTGCGCCTACAGAGGGACTATGGGTAGCTTGCGCTGCACCACCCACACTCCATCCACAAACTTCATATCCGGTGTAAACCAGAAGGAATAAGACCGGCAGGCATGTGGATGGGAGCCACGTTTCATCAACGGAGCTGGCTCACACTCCTTCACAGGCAAACACAAGCACACTGTATGTGGGGAATCAACCGCACACAAGGCGGTGGCTGGACCATAGTCCGCTCCACACTGAGTACATGGAACCACTCTTTGAGGCTAGCACGACCACAAGGACCGTGCACCCCGTCCCCACCAGCAACGACCAACTGTCTCCTGGAACCAGATGGACGAGGTAGTGGGTAATAGACAGGTAGGCACCTTGTCAACCTACACATCAAGCGCAGTCACACCGGAGATATCAAGCAACATCCAATCACTTGAGAGGAAGATAACAAAGAAAAGAAATCGAGTAATGCATAAGGAAACGGTGACATAAATCTTAAATTAATGAGCATATGAAATAAGTTGTTTACAAACGAATCCGAGATAAGTTCACGAGGTCGAAAAGTACATTTTACGGAACCACGCTATCATAGGGTGCTTAAAAAAAGACCACCTAAAGACGGTTATTTAGACGGTACAATAATAACTTGAACGAACAAGGCCACTGGTTTGAGGCCTCAGGTAGTTTTGCGCACGGCAGTTGAGACGCCAATTTAGACTAAAGGATAAGAAAAGTGAGGGACGATCGAAATCTCTACGACGAAAAAAGACAAATCAAGTGAAATGAGAGCAAAGCAACGAAATGCAGATAGTAGTAGAGAATCCTATTGGACGCCTAAAGGTCGACGCAAGCGAACGTGTTAATAATTCGCTCAACCTTGTACAATTACATGTGGAACAACAAAATGCTGGACATAAGGTAAGTGTTGGTAAGATACGTTCATCAACATCATCGGTCAGGTCACAAGTGCGGCATGCACACAATTCCGTGCACGATGGAATCGCGACGGCCTCAGCGGATTCAAGTAAACGCCTAAGGAGGCAATTTGATCGATTGTCCGGTACCTGACAGATAGGTTTGAATGGCTCAGCCAAATTGGGGTGGCATGGCCAGTGACAGCGAGATGTGTGGCTATGGATGAGTTGGTTGGTTTTCGACAATCTGTCACGAGCCAAACTGGGTGTTCCCTCACCCTGTCAGACATACGCCTCGTCGTTCCACCAATGTAACCTGCACCATAGAAACAGTGATTCGGCGTGGGCAGGCTTTTTGTCTTTGGGCCTAGTTTTAAACATTGGGCTACAGGCGAACTGGATTTGCACTTAAGCTGCTGGGAAAGTCTGCCTAAGGGCATGAGAAAGACAGCAATTTCTCCCTTGTATGATGGTACTTGGAGAAATTTGTTTTTTCGGCAGCGTAAGGGTTACAGGAACCTTCTTCCTCTGCTCCAATTTGGCTTTCAGGAAACTGTCCGATTAACCATTTTATCTCAACGTCGAACGTATGCGTTTGTTCACCAGAAAACGTGTAGTTTGAGCAAATTCTTTCTGCTCGATTCATTAGACTGAGGATCAGGTTCCGTTTCAATCTCAGTGGAATGAAACTGTTGGAATACATGTAGTGTCCATTTTAAGTATGTTTCCTGCACACGTGACCTGGTAACGCGCTACCCCCGAGTCGTTTCATTGTCACGTCGAGGAAGTGAAAATTACCACTTGCCTATACTTCAAAGGTGAACTTCAGCATTTTGCGCGCCTGATTGAATTCCTTGGCAAGATGCTCGACGTTTCAGGAAGAACGGAGCAGTATAAAGATTTTGCCGACGTAACGGCGGTAGACTGAGGTTCGTAATGACCGATTTTAACTTGCCCTGTTCAAGGGTGCTCATGAACACGTCAGCCAGAAACGGTCCAAGTGAAGAGCCCATGGCAACTCCTTCGTGCTGTCGATGTAATTCCTGTTAAATAGCAACTGGACGTTGAAAGCGCACCGGAGCGGCAGTCACTGTAGGGCCACAGTACGTATGCCAATAGCTGCCTGGCTTGCTTCAACATATACACAGATGTAACTTATAAGTTAAAATAACAGCACGTTTGTAAAAAGTGTAGTCACCTCGACAGATCGCATGGTTAGCTCCGTGACACAGATCGTGCAAGGTATCCACGAAATCAAGACTGTCCGTATGATTGTGTACGGCAACTTGTTTTCGTATAGGTTCCAGAAGCTCGACCAACCACCGTGCAGTAGGGTGGCATGGCGAACTCTTCAGATCTAGGACTGGTCGTGGGGGAACGTCAGGTTTATGTGTTTTAGGAAGACCATACAGTCTAGGAATTGTGGTGCCTGTGGGGCGTAGATTTTCATATACATTCTCACTGATGTAGCCATCATCCCTAAGCTTTTTGAGACAGTTGCAGATTTGAGTTTCAATCTGCTTTGTCTTGTCTTTCTCATGAACCAAGTTTGAAAACTTGCTGTCGTCTATCAATAGTTCGTGCATTTTCCGGATGTAATCTGCCTTGTCTATAACAACTATAGTCGCGCCTTCATCGGGCCGAATAAGCGAAACATCTTAGCTGCGAATTAGGTAGTTTGGGGCCTAGATGTGTTCGTGCTTCACTGGGGCATTACGCTTTATTCGAGTTCCGCAATATTGGTAGCATGCGTGCACTAGAAGCAAGTTAAATGCTTCTAGCTGTGAGTCAGATGATGGAACTAATCGTGAGACTTGCGCGTACAAATTTTCGAATCGTACCTCGATTGACAGTTTACTGACCTTTCGAGTGGAGAGAGAGAACTTAGGGCCCAGTGATAGGACTTCCATTGCGGTAGGAGCAAGCGTCAGTGATAAATTGCAGACGTACTTCACAGGTTAGGCGGGGAAACACAGTGTCGGTTTCTATTCTTTTAATGCCTTCGAAATCGAACTACGTAGTTTTGCTCCTTGGTTCATGACGATTTCCTCGACTAACTTCTATAACTTTACACGGTCGCTCCTGGACAGGCTGGTTAACTGACTTAGCCCACGCTTTTCGTCCCTCTTAATACGGGTGATTTCAATCTGAGTGCTAAACGCTTCATGCATACGTTGTCCGGTCTGATGCATGAAGGGATTTCCAATAACTCACTGGATAAATGGAGTTCTCAATACAATTTTCTATGAAACCAAGGCATATATCCACTTTTGCTACCTTAGTCCGGAAGCTCACATAATTGTTGAGAGATTTGAACAAAGGGGATCTAAGTGATGTTTCACAGCAATAAAGAACCCATTGGATGATTAAACGTCGATGCAAGCGAACATAAGCATTCAATAATTCCTCTTCAGGCTTGTATAATTATGTGGAAATTCAGATAGTAAACCAACTGTCGAGCCGCTAAGGTGGCACAGCATGTTGAGTGTGCACAGAGAGAGGTTAAACAATCCTGTTCGTGAAAAATCTAATTGGAAGTTCCAAAGTGCTTCAATACACAGAGTAAGGTAACCCTGTGTGTGATCAAGAGTATGATATGGACGGAACTAATATGAAGATTTCATGGTCATTCATGGCAACAGTTGCCTTGCACACCCGGCTAGATTGTGACCAGAATTCACAGATAACAAGCATTTGTTTCGATAAGTTGCGCTTAAATCTTTTGGATCGAATTAAGCAGTCGTGCTGCTACCTATGGAGAAATGGCGAAAGCGCTCCTCGATAGCTGAAGACTATGGTTGAGGCGAAATAAGAACTCGGGCTGTATAAAGAAGTCCCGATGCCGCAAAACATGGTTGTTCACAGCTATTTGCCCAGTAGAACCAGGAGTCTATCACAAGGGCTTGTCAACCACTTATAAAAACACGAAGTGATTTGAAGATAGGTGGGTAGGATAGGGACGCAACTAGCTTACAGAACTGGATGGCACGGCAAGGATATCAGAAATGCAGATCGATCGATCGCACTGACTAACGCTTGATATGGAAAAGGCCCCAAAATGAAATATAGTGAGAAAATGTGAACTGGAAAAAGTTTTGGGGAGAAGCATCAAAATTTTCGGATAAGAGTAGTACCGTTCTAATCGGCGCCACTGGCTAATAAACCGCGTCATTGTGGGGTACCGGTCTTTTAGTTAATTTTTCGATGCGCTGCTGAGTCAAGGTAATATAAGTCAATGCCTTGACGAGCGGCAATGAGTTAGAACCATACGTAGCCGTTGACAGTAAACAGAATTTTTACAAAGAGGAGTCTCCGGTAGCGGTTAAGATCAAGGCTTGCCTCTTGTACATCCCTGATCAGCTCCCATTTGGTAGGAACACCGTATGAACAATTAATGTGTTCGCCGCCCTGTTTATGGCGCTCAGCACCATTATTTCATCCGCAGGCTTCGATGGCTGGACCGTGGGGTTCACATGGCAGCACACCGAATCCCACGAAGCAGATCGTTCGTGCGACCGGCGTATGGATGAAAGTGGAGTGTAAGCTACCCTATGATTTGATCAAGAGGAATAGATGTCCTCACTTTGAAGTTGACCACGGTTGGAACTTATCCGAAAGGCCATGAACACGTTTGGCTGGATAATCTCGTTGACATGGGGAAGAACCGACCTGAATGATGTGTTTCTTTATCCAGCCCTATCGTATTTAGCCTCCTCTCCAACCACGATCGCGACGCCAACGCATAATAGCACATTTTGGCTCTCATACATTCTTTAGTCCTTTTGAAAACATTGTGTTGCTGCACAATGACCGTGTTTCACACCCGTACCTAACACGTAGAATAATAATGGCCATTACCAACCATAAAAAATAAACTTTCCTGGATCGCAGGCAACAGTGGCCGACCACACGAAAATCTGTCGAACAATTGTCACTGTAGTCTCCATAGGAGGTCTGCGCCTAAAGAGAGATAATGGATGACTTGCGCTGCACCAGCCGTACACCCCCTCTCCAGTGTAAACCAGAAGGAATATGATTGGAACGCATATGGATGGGAGCCAAGTTTTATCAGCGGAGCCGGCCACTACTACTTCAACATGCAGGGCAGTAGCATTTCTGTTCCGCTGATTGGGGAATCATGGCGGTGGCTGAGCCGTAGCCTGTTTCACACCATATGAATTGAACAACTATTTGAGCCTAGCACAGTCACGAGGACCAAGTCTCCTGCAGTCAACAGAATCGCAGTAGCGGTTTTTCGACAAGTAGGCACCTTGTCACAACCACATCGGGAATATCGATCGTTAGCCAACACCCGGCGCGCGGTTTGAAAATTTAAAAATCTCCCTCTGGAAGTTCTTGTCTTCAAATTTGGCCTGGAAGCGTATTCTAAACACTGAGACTGTTCCATCAATTATTTGATCGCTGTCATCAGGACAACTTCCTTTGGCGGACGGTCCCGATTCGACCTGGTCTTTTCGCAGTCCTAGACGCTATCCAGCTATCGCTTGCGTCTTGTGTGTCGTTTTTCATTTGGCAAAGGCGAATTTACTGTAATCGCCTCGTATCGAAACATTGTACTCGACAACACTGAGGAGGATACTCGATTAGTCCATCTCCGTGTGATCTAAAAGATCTAAGAAGTGCCCACTTTATCGGAATCTGTCCTGGCGCCGATGTTCGCGTCAAAAATATCGATAGAAACTTGTTTTTGGCGAAATTTGATGCGAATAAACTTGTTCTTTGATCCGTTGTTATTACCGAGGCCTTGGTTCATTACCTGCTTTTGACCACTGGACGCTAGGCAGCTACCCGTCGCCTCTCGTGCGCTGTTTTCCATTCGTCAAAGGCGGATTTACTTGAATCGATTCTTGGGATCCGCTCCTTCTGCTTGAAGTGGTCAGTGGATCGTCAGTTATCCTTGTATCGGTGTCTGCTCGCTCGCAAAGATCCTGTTTTTATACCCTTAGAGTCCACTTCGGCTTTGTGACGTGCTGAGTCCATTTCAATACACTCATGTCACACTTGGTCTTTCCGAGTGGTGCTCTCGTCGATTGCGTAGCTTGTTACCGAAAACCGGTTCACATCTTTGCTGCTTATCTGTTACATTCAATTCCTTCTCTGAACCCTCTCAGTCGCGATGGTTGTCAAGCGTTGCTTAAACTCGCCGTGTCCTCTTTCCGACGACTCTGTGGTCATGTGTGGTAAAGCGGGGTGTCTAAAAGCCGTTGCAGATTAGTCCGGGGGCATGCAGTGCGATATCTGTAACCGTTGGTTCCATAAAGCCTGTACTGGCTTGGATCGTAGATAGTATGCTCTGTCCAGTAGCGAGAGTTTACCGTTGTAGTGACTGTCGTGCGCGCAGGACTGAAGGTTAGACGCCAGTAAAGATCAGTCCTGTTTCTCTGGAAAGCTTACTGTATCTGATTGTCTCGCTAGACAGGAAAGCTGAATGGATTGTGAAGGGCCTAGAACAGGAGACAGTAGAAGACACTGGCAAGTTATCAGACCCTGTATCTGTTTCTGTACCGTCAAATATCAGTGCACCTGTTAGCAACGATCCTATTAGTAACGAACCCTCAGATAGCGTGTTAGATTCGGCTGTTAGCGAGAGAGAGCAGTAGGCTTCTGCTCTTGTCAAAAGAAAGCGAGAGGATTAAAAAGGTGGCAAAACCCAAGGCAGACGTGAGAGGTCCGTCGGGTGCCTTATCCTTACTCTAATCAAATTCTACTGCTACTGAATCGTTACAGCTGGAATCATCTACGATATTAGAGTCTATAAAAATGGACGTTAAATTGAAACCACCGACGTCCACGGAGCTTTCGGTAAATACTCCGGTGTCACGGAGACTCGTATACCGATTGCAGTGTTATTTTCAGAAACGCCACGGAGTCATCTGCTGTTCTCCCAAAAGACCGTATGCTAGATGATCTTCAGTGGCTTAGAATATGTGTTAGAAAACTCCTGCCGCCTGGCTTCCTTGGCGTCACTGTGCGCAAATGTAGCAGACTCGGTAACTTGCCAGCTGACAAGTCTCGTCTTCGCTTGTTGCGAGTTGTTCTGTCCACTCCGGAGGAGCGCCAAGCAATTCTGCGTTTCGCCTTTAAGCTCAAGGGCACTGGTGTCATTGTGCACCCAGACGTCCCTTTGGCGGATAGGCTAAAATTGCGGGAGGCTGTGAGCGATCTTAAAACCCGCCGTGAAGCAGGAGAAACGGGTCTCCGCTTGGTGGGTTTTCGGGTGGTGAGCCGGCGGTCCACTTCCACCCTACCAGAGCGGGTTCTGGTGGCGCACGATCCTGGACTCACAATGCTAAATCCCTTCAGGTGATCTTAAGCAATGTGCGTAGCCAGCGAAACAAGCTGTGTGAAGTCGGCGCCATCGTCGACGACTGCCGTCCAGATGGTTTCGTATTCACTGAAACGTGGTTGTTCACCGGCGTCACGAACAGTGAAGTGTGCTTGCCAGACTACGCAAGGAGGTGGCGTTGCTCTGTACTTTAACTCCGCACTTACTGTCTTTAAGACGTATATTTTCCGATTCCCAGACGGTGCTGTTGAGGCACTCGCATTTAACCTGTGTATTGCCTCCGCGCAACATAAAATTGTGCCGATCTATAGAGGTACTGACAGCGTTGTTAAGGGTCTCGTTGATCTCATCCGTGAACATTCGGCAAATAGGTTTAGTGATGGGGAACTTTAATCTTCCAGACATTGACTGGCAGAATTTTTCCTGCGACGCTGTTACAAGGTGTTTGGCTACCGAGCTTTTTGAGCTGGCCTTGCATGCTCCACTGCACCAGTTTGTCGATCGGCCCACTAGATTCATGATGGGTCAAAACCCGTCCCTCTTGGACTTGATCTTCGCTAAATCCATTGATTTTGACGCGGATATTGTATACAACCTACCTCCCGGTGCTAGCAACCACGCAAGTCTCTTATTTAAGTGCGCCCTTAGTCGTCAGACTAATGATCGTCCCGACCGAGTTCCAAACATATGGCGCGTGGACTTTCAGACAATGAAAGCCAAGGCCGCAAAGTCGCCTTGTGTCATTTTGGGAATTGACAACATTCAAACGGTCTGGGACAGATTTAAATCATACTTGAGTGACCTCTCTCCCCCAGATACCAATGTCTGGCAGGAATAAAACTAGGGCAAAGCCACTCTGGTTTGATTCTGCTGCATGCAAACAACTTAACAGAGGTGCCAAATGTTGGCGTACTTACTTATCTGCTCCTTCATCATGCATCCTCAAGCGCTACCGAGGCTCGAAATGCCTGCAGGCAGCATTTACGAGGTGATCGACTATAGCATGAAGTAGAGCTTGTTCGTTTAGCCTCATCAAACCCGAAACGCTTCTTTGCGCATGTCAAAAAGCGAAGCAACATGAACTTGTGCATCCCAGAGTTGTTTGGCCTTGCTACTGTCACAGATCACGAAAAAACTTGTTTGCTCGAAGGGCAGTATGCCCGGGTTTATGTTCGAGAGTCGCGGCTGCCGCATATCAGCCAGTAGGGAAAAGTTCCTGAGGGTTCCCTCTTGGAGGAGGTTTTCATAACGGAGACTCAAGTGCTCCAGCTTCTGAGGGAATTAAATCCCAATAAAGCTGCCGGTGCGGATGCTATTCATCCCAAACTGTTGTACGAGTTGGCTGATGAACTTTGCCCTCCGATTACACAACTTTGTGTGAAGTCTCTACGCAGCTGCTCTCTACCCAATGACTGGAAGGAGACTATTGTTTGTCCCATTTTAAGGAAAGGTGACAAGCACCTCCCTGATAACTATAAACCGGTCAGTTTGACGAGCGTGTTGGTCAAGTTGTTGGAAAAACTCGTGAGGGACGCTCTCGAAGGACACTTGAGAGCGTTTGAGTTGCTTAAGCCCTCTCAGTACGTCTTTCGCAAGGGCTACTCTTGCCTTACTAACTTGTTAACGGTTCGCGAACACTGGGCCGAAGCCGCTGATTGCGGGAAGACAGTAGACGTGCTGTTCATTGACTTTTCCAAAGCTTTTGACACCGTTCCACATTCGCGCCTTTTGTAAAAGCTGAAGTCCTACGGTATTCCTGGACCAGTCTTACGATGGATTTCAGCTATCCTGATCGGAAAAGAAATGTGTGCGGGTGGGTTCCAGCCTGTCCTTCCGCCAAGGTGTTCTCAGTGGAGTTCCACAAGGTTCAGTCCTTGGCCCCCTCCTGTTCACTTTATACGCTAATGGCTTACCCGATGAATTGGGTGTGCCATCCCTAATGTTTGTGGACGACTTGAAACTCCGGTTCACAATAGACGATCCGATTGGTCCACTTACCCTACAGTGGGCTCTGGATAGACTTTGGGACTGGTCTCTTTTGTGGCAATTGCCCGTCAGTATAGCGAAATGTTTAGTTTTACGCGTTGGTCCGAATGACCCGCCGACGCGTTATTTGCTTGGCAGCAACGAGCTACCGCAAGTTCAACTCCAATCTGACCCTGGAGTTTTGCTGTCATCCGACTTTAAGTCCAGTGAACACTGGACGACAGCTGCTCGCAAAGGTTTACACATGGGTTGGATGATCCGCAGGTCATTCTGGATCACGACCACCGAAATGTTCGTTAGATTATTTTCGGCTTTTGTAAAGCCGAACTTGGAATACTGCGTTCAGGCTTGTCCTCCATGCCAGGTTCGTGATAAGCTGGCAATTAAACGAGTCCTGCGGTCCGGGACGAAAATGGTGCACGGATTAAAGAAGTTGACTTACCCGGAGAGGCTACGTAAGTTGGAAATGTTTTCCATGTATTACAGGCGGCTTCAATGCGACTTGGTCATCACATATCATATACTGATGGGTCAGATTGATTCTGATTTCACTGTACTGTTTCGACCAATTCGAGCGCCAACCCTTCGTGGCCACCCATTAAAGTTGCACAAATCACGATCTGACAGGTTCTGGGCAGCTTTTCGGTTATCGCGTAGGGTCATAACTTATTGGAACGCACTGCATGAAGACGTCGTGATGGCACCGATAGTGAAAGAGCTCGAGCATCGACTTGACGCTCTCGGTCTGCAGTTTAAAGTCTTCCCCTTCATGCCTTAAGCTTTTACTCGTATACTAGGGCCTACGCTTATTTAACTCATTTTAACTTACATCTTAATATTGCCCACGAAATTCGATAAGCTTGTCTTCTCCTCAGTTCCCTTTCCTTTACAGATACTACTGTTTTCTTATATTCTTCACGTGGCCGGAACAATGGGAACTGCTAGTGCAAGGAACGTGGGCATTGTTTGGTTGACCATGTGAATCGTGCGTGTTGATTTGGCTCTCCTTTGGAACATCAATGCACCAGTTTCCCTGTTGGATTAAGGACGTTTTTGAAGGTGGAACATTCACGGAGTTTTCCTACTGTTCCGGTCCCAATTGAAGTTGAACTGCAATGAAATTAACACGGAGGCAGGCACAATACAGAGTAACTGCAACGATCATGTAGCACACGTGGCACATCGACCTCATTAGTAGCCTGGATAAGTAAGAGGAATCTGAAGCAGCGTAGTTACCAAGCGCTGAGTGACGCCTACCTATTCAGCTCGGTCGTCACCTCTTCGATGTTGGCCCCACGTGGCCACACTGATTGCATTCCAGACAGGGTTGGCTGGGGCACACAACTATGCGCATGAGGTCTATGGCCTACACTCCATCGGCGCCGGTCACTTCCGTAATCGACGTTTCTCTTTCTGATGCAATAATCAGGTTTCGTGCACGTGGGCAACCGCAACGTTGATGTGCGCACGCCATTGGCGACGATCCACAGCCATTGCTTCCCGAAACCTGAAATCAATATTGGTTCGTGACAAACTAACCTTGATTCTCCTGGTAGCGTAGCTTCGGTTTTCCACGTACCGCTTCCATACACGCAGTTGGTCATATAGCAGACGTTTCTGTATCCTCGTCGAATCGATACGACGATAAGGTCCGGGCCACCTCAAGTGCCGCAGCAGAACTATGCAATTCACGGCACATGCCACCGCTGCGGCGCATTCTCGTATCAGCGACTTGGTCACCCGAAGCGATGCGCAATATCAGACCTATGCACGGTTGATGGAAACGACTCAAATATCGGAAGTGCTGCCGGTACAGAGTCCAAGATGGACAGCACTATCTGCTGGAATACTGCCAGCTACGCCTCAATGAGCAGCTGGTGATTCTTCCACACCCGATTCACAAACTTGCCAAAGGCAGCAGCCACTTTCGATACGCGCATGAGTAGCGCGTTCGCGTTCTGCAGGTCGGTTGATATTACACTTGAAAGGCAGCAAGTCTGTTAAGTATGCACCCGTAGAACCGAAATTTCGATGTGTTACCAGCAATTTTGATTTAAGGCAAACCCACGGATTCAATTTGATGTAGACTGAAAAAAGCAGTTTTGCTTGGGCTGATGGTGATCTCGGATTTGGAAGCTGTCAAAGCGACTGATCCGCACTGTGTGCAAACAATGCAAAGTCATCGACAAACAGTAACATAGGGACGTTTGTCTCACGCACAAGGGTTCTTGTCACGAAATGGATGTTCAGCAACCCACCATCAATACGGTGCTCCACAGACACCGTAACGGCAAGCATTAAAAGTACAGATCAGAGCATTCAGGTAAATATTAAACAGGGCAGGGGCTAAGACACAGCCTTGCTCCACTCCTTAGACAACATTAAAGTCACCGAGATTTGTCCACAAAGCTACACCTTCACTGCAGGTATTCAACTGGACCTACAAACATCCACGGGCAACCAAACCAACCCAACATCAAACACAGTGCCGATGTAACGGCTGTTCAGCTGTAGGCGAACTGCAGGCTACCGGGCGCGTCCCCAGGTGTTGGATTGGGAGATGCCTCCTTTGCGGATGAAACTGAACAAATCTCACGTGCTTTGCCTTGAGATGAATAAGCAGTCGTGGACAATCCAGCGGCAGTGCTGGGTTTTCGCACGGCAAGCGTTCTCTCTATAAAAAGCACATAGGCCGCATGAAAGCACTGGGACATGGCGAATGTGATTCGCCATCCAAAGAGCCTAGGAACCGAGTGATCGGTCGCCGCCTCCCAACGGGTGCGAGTCTTTTATATCGCCCTATTCCCTTAGGTATTTTGGCCAAAGATTAAGGGGAGGCGGTCCCTTAAGAAAACCCCTTACTTCGGCCTAGTTAACCGCGTAGTGTTTCGCCTATTGAGGAACTATGGAACTGAATTGGACTACACTCGCTCGCTTTGCTAACGGTTTGCACTTCTGTTACTGCTATTACTACTCAATCACGCCACGTGCATATGTACAATCCCTCTGTATCATCTTTCACTGCTATCGTGTGACCCCACACCGATGAACAGCATCGTGCTCTTTGAAGAAACTGTCCTTATACCAATCACACAGCAGGAAACCGGGGTAAGACAACTCCAAGCTCTCTTCTCTTTGCTTCTTCATCCCAAAACAGTTCAATCTGGGAGCGCTCAATGTGTGTACCCCACTGCAAATTGGAGAACAAACCGGTCTCGCATGCGCCCCGGAATTGCTTGCAACATATGCATGTAGCTTATTTAAAACCCGACTATAGGATCCCAACACGATCTGCCAACTATCTTCACTCATACACCTGTTTCTTTCTTCGCCTTTCTGGCGACGCCGAGTCCACTACAGCTGATGTTGGGACTGTCTTGGTGCCAGAGCCGAAGCCGCGCTTCTTGAATGGATTCCCGCCAACAGTCACCTCTGCGAAATGCGTCTCCAAGGCTCGTCCAAAGTTAACAAGCATCGAGAGAACAAACGCGCTTTTCTGTTACTTCCGCCTATGCGCCCACTAACAGTAGCCTGGATACAGCCAATGACTTATTACATCAGAATCGAGATGACCTGCTCCGAAGGGCCTTCAAAACGGACATTATTGTTATGGCGTGTGACTTCAAAGCTAGGATAATGGAGAAAGGCTGCCCAGCCTATGCGCCGACCACAAACTTTACCTATACACCTTGAGCTTTCGGCACTAGAGACGTCATTACGCTACTTCGCGTGCTCCATCATCGTCGCAACATTGATCGCAGATTGACCACATCGCCATAAGGCCGGTGACGTGGCAGTGTTCGGGACTGCAGATCCTGTTGGCCAACTTGCATTGAATCTGATCATGAACTGTTACGTGCGACGGTATGTATGCGCTTCGGTGGCTCGCCTAGGATTAGAAAATTTCGTTTGGACACTGATAAATAGGAATACCCCTTTGCTCAAGTGGAATATCAACGGAGACTCCGTGATCATCTCAGTATTTCCCCTCCTCTGGAAGTTGACTAGCGTTGGCTACGCTTACAACAGGTCATGTTTTCTGCGGGTCTGTCTACCTGTGGTTTTGCTCGTTCAAGAGCTAAAAGTTGGATCTCGGCGATTTCGTCGGAACTACTTGATAGATGACGGTCTATTCCAGTCAGTGTGTAGTACATTAAACTTCAACAGACCATTTCACAATAAGTATAAGCAAGTGTTCGCCGTGATCGTGAATCTTAGTGGTCCAAACGATCCATGGAAATGGAAATTAGTGCCGCTGCTGGGAACACACCCATAGGTTTGTTTATCGCATCAGATCCGCTGGATGGAAATCACATGCCATCAGTGAGATAACCTGCACGTTAGACGGTACAAGAATCACTAACCTATGCAGGCGTCTAGATCGCTGAGCAGAACACTTCGCTGTTCCGGCTCAACGACCGGTGACATCCCCTTTGCTATCATGTGGTGTATGGCTCGTGTGCACAGATCTTCGCACTGAGGCAGAGTTTTGGAGAAAAATGCAGACTAGGAAACGATACAAAGCCCTAGATCCTGACAACCTTCATCCGGCCCTACTCAAAAATGGAGAGAATACAGTTGCTGGCGAACTGTAAATAGATGAGGATATTCACAACTCTTGGGGCGAATCGCTTGTGGTTTCAAGAAAGGCTCCAGCAGCGATTGCATCAAATACCGAGGAATAGCACTTATCTCAGTCGCGTCTATGGCTTTTGTGTTCACACTGCTCCACAACCCTTCAGCTACTAGAGTTTGTCTTGCGAGAAACAAGCTTGTTTTCGCACCGGTCGAGGTGGTATCGAGTAGATATTCACGTTGCGTTAAATCCGTTGCAACGAGACTGGACCTTAACGTGGTGCGACGGTTTGCGTACCTCATTGACCCATTGAGCTATACTGCGTGATGCCTCCGGGTACCTTGAGAGCTGCTCCCACCAGGTTGGTCAAAGGTGAGAGGTCAGACAAACTCAGTCTCCTGGTCCTCCAGGTTGGGGGTTTGAAAGGGGATGGCGTCCATTTCCGTAAAACTAAATCATTGCCACCTCTCTGCTGCCTTGCGGACAGGCTTTTGAGCCAAAGGATTTGGATGAGGACCCTACTCGTCCTCCTGTCTAGCTCTGGCAGTATCTCAGCCCACATACAACCATGATTTTTCTTCAAACATAAACTTCATCCTGCATCGACCGTCGCGCAGATTATCAAGGGTCGCCTTATCTGCTGCATACAGCATGGCGGATAGGCGAAAACATGCTACTGCTGGCGTCTCCTTTCTTTTCCATCCCAATCCTCATCACTAACCTTACTTCTTTAAATCCCAGCTTAAGTGACAGCAACCGAAGTGCCACTGGAGTAGAACCATCTGCAGCCACCTTCTCGCGACACCCATCGGCCACGCTGTCCCGTTTCCATGGCGACGTTCAACATTCGTACTCTAAGACAACAGGCTGCACTCGCACGCACATTGGACACACGGGGTATTGTGTGTCCGTAACTAGGAACAATGACACTAATGGTGTTGTTGAGTTAACTGCACCCGGCTTATCCTCTCGTTATTGGTTGCACGCATCAGGAGACGCCGATGCAGCACTCACGGGTCAAGCTAGTGTAGGTATCATTCTAAGTTCCAAGGCTGAGCCATCGTTGGTTGATTGGATTCCGGTGAACAGCTGTTTATGTGCAGTCCGTCTGACGGCATCAGCTAAGGTTACTTCACGAAATAGTACAAAACGCTGTTTGTGATTTCCGCTTATGCTCCCAGCGACTGCAGTTCTAATGCTATCAAGGACACATTCTATCACGAACTGAACGCGCCACTACGCAGCGCGACTAGTTCAGATATCATAGTACTTGCAGGGGATATGAACGCACAAGGGGGCTTCTGAGCTCTTCAGAAGCTCAGCTCGGTACTAATTATGGGATCAACTCCGAACGGACTGACAACGGCGAGCGCATGCTGCAACTGTGTGCGGAGCACCAGTTGTTTCTTAGTAGCACTGCCTTTGACTGGCTTGCCGAACTACCTCCTCGTGGTGCCAGCTGGGTGGTTCGGGTGTACCCCGTTCCAGCAAAGTGTTTGGTGACAATGTTCCATCTCGGTGGAATTACTACTACTACTACAACTACTACTTGGCGTCCTCCTGTAGCTGACCAGCGATGAACCCAAATTGACCACAGCCATAAGTTACAGGTGGCGTGGTTCCATCCTGGATTGCCGCTCGCACTGGAGTACTTGCGTCGACTCTGATCAGGCCTCAGTACGCTGTCGTTTCTCCATGAACTTTACTGGGAGGTGCACCAAGCGTCTCCTTCGATTGGCAAGTGAGAAATTGTCTCAAACCTCGGTCAGGCAAGCCTATCAAGAAGCACTGTATACCGAACTTTCGCTGTCTTATACTAATGACACTGAGCTTCAGTGGAAGAGGATCACGGCCGTCACGCACGACACAGGAGCATCTGCTTGTGGCACTATCAGTCGTCATCGCACCAGTCACTGGATATAAGAGAGGTCGGTGAAACTGTCGGAATCTAGAAGAAACCTCCCGACTGGCTCTGAGCACAATGTGACCAGACGGGCTATTAGGCTTGAACTAAAGCAGAGCCTACGTGCTGACAAGGAAGTCTGGTGGACCAGTCGGGCTCAAAAAATGAAGGAGGCAGGAGCCATAGGTAATTACCGCAAGCGCTTCCAGCTGATCCGCACCAGTGGTCCCAGGCATCAGTGAAACAATCAGAGACAGCGCAGGTGCGCCGTTTTACAATAAGGAGCACCGCGTGGCTCGTTGGGCGGAACACTTTCATGATCAATTCAGCTGGCACCCTCTGCTCCCGAACCTATTCCTACTCAGGTGATGCAGGACGAGCCATGGACAGTTAATTTAGAGCCTCGTCGGAGGCCGAGGTCCGAAACGCGATCACAGCCCTCACTCATTTTCGTGCCGTTCGCCCGGATTCCATCCCACCTGCACTATTTAAGGATGTAGGTGAGGTCCTCTGCAAAGCACTGACCTCCCTATTCGAACGTATCTAGAAGAAATAGTGTCCCGGCTAATTGGTGCGAATCGATTATAGTGGCAAAATACAAGAAGGGCAATCGCACACACTGTTCTAATCACAGGGATATTAGCCTAACGCCAGTTGTGACATAATTACTGGCCTCGATTCTCGTTCGTCGCCTCACGGTGGGACGGGAATCTCGGATTAGGGAAGAGCAGGCAAATTTCCGTCCACGACGTGGCTGTATAGACTATATATTCACTTTGCGGCAGGTGCTAGAGCAGCGTCACGCATACTGCAGACCGACAATAGCTGTGTTCCTCGATTTCAAGAGTGCGTTCGATCGGTTCTATTCGACACAGCTGCGCGAAAAGGTGCTCTCAAGAAATATGTGGACATCCTTCGTGCTCTATACTCGAACACTACAGGCCGCGTCATGGTCTACGGTGGCCTATCGGATAGCTTTGTGACTACAATTGGCGTCCGTCGGGGTTGTCCGATTTCCTCATTTTTGTTCAATTACGTCGTGGATTCTATCATGGAGTGCTCCCTTGCGGAAGCTCACGATGTAGGTGTTGAGGTGCCGCCTGGTGAAAGATTAGTTGATCTTGAATATGTGGACGAAATCGTCTTGCTTTTCGACGAGGTTGCGGCGGCACTATCAACTCTGAATAGTCTGTCTAGAGTGGTCCCATTATTTGGTATGCACTTCGCACCTTCAAAGTGAGAAGTGTTGCTGCAGGACCACCAGCCACTTGATGACCCCTTGACCCTTATTAACGAGGAACTCGAGGTGGTTGATCAATTCACTTATCCTGGCAGCTGCATTAGTAACGATGGGCGCAGAAACTGAAGTCAGCTCACGTATTTCAAAAATTGGAGCTGCCTTATTGAACCTCCAGCATCTTTGGAGACAGAAGGGAGTTCCCCTCCCTCTGAAAGGCCGTGTATACAAGGCCACAGTGAGGGACGTTCTGCTCTATGGTAGTGACACTTGGCCCCTTCGATTTGAGGCGCCTTGAAGTCTATGATCATCGTTGTCTACGAAGCATTGCTGGTGTCGGATGGCACCAGCATGTCCGTAACGATGATGTGCGTAGGCGAGTACTAGGTGGTGATAATCATGCTAGCTCCCTAGAACAACAGATAGCACAGAATAAGTTGCATTGTCTCGGGCACGTGCTACGTATCCCTGATCACCGCTTGCCTAGGAGGGCCTTGTTCAGTCTACCAGGTGTAGGGTGGCGCAAGGCTCGAGGTGGACAGAAGTTGACTTGGCAGCGGGAAATGAAGTCACTGATAACCAACCTGGGTGCCGTTAGTCCGTCTCGCCTTCCAGGCTGAAGTCCAGGTGACTTGACTTGTGTTTGGCTCGAGACTTTACATGATATGGCTCGCAACCGACACCAGTGGCGCGTCTGCTGCCGTCTCCTAGTCGGATTGCCTGTTTAAATTGTGTTTTGTGCTGAGTTATCTGCGGGGTAATGGCTGATTATGATGCGGGGCAGTGAAAGCCGCAAGGAAGCTGTCGCTGGTGCCGCCTTATCTTTGCAGAATAGCCAGCTGTTTGTGACGGTGTTTTCTACACAAGGTGTAGGCGCCTTGACTCTGAATGCTTGCTTACGGTATTAAGGTTTTCAGGTAAGTCCCCCTTCTCTCCCTCTTATTATTCTTTATTTCATAGATCCTCATGGTTGTATGGCAGCGTAGCATCAGTTCAAATGGTCGATGTACTGTTACTGTTGTAAATCCCTGAATATCGTCAGGTCCACCGAAGGCCAACAGTAGTGATGCTTATGGACATTCGCGTCACCTTTTACTCCATAGAGGAAGAAGTGGTGTACTCGACAAATTTGTCACGATCCTGAAAGAACTCTATCGCCAGACGTCAGGCAGAGGTAGAGTTTATATACGACTTTCTTCGTCGTTTGGTGTTACAAGCGGAGTACGCCAAGATTGCCCTAACTCACCGTTCTTATTTAGCGGTGCCATCGAGGATGTTCTCCACCGCGCAGTGGAAGGAGCTAAGAGCTGTGGCGTTGAGCGCCTCCCTGAGGACAGAGTTGCGCACCTGGATTATGCTGATGACATCGCTTTAATGGTGGAAGACCCACAGGCCATCCAAAAGGTTTTGAACCACTTAGCGATTGAGGCATATAAGCGCCTTTTGTATTTTGCCCATCCAAGTGTAAAATAATGCTCCAAGAACAGCAAGTACCTGTGCTTACACTCACAGTTGGTGATTGCCCGGAGCAAGTTAATCGCTCCATTTATCTCGGGAGATGTATTATGTCGGGTAGCGGTGTTGGATATGAAGTATCTCAGTGAATCTCTAAAAACTCGCCTGACGTTCACTAAGCTGAGACACCTGTGGCGACGCCACGACATCAGCCTAAGGTTCAAAGACAGAATGTACAGTGCTACTGTCCGTGCGGTCCTCTTGCAAGGCTTGGACCGTTCACGCGGAGGATCTGAAACGAGTATCATTTTTCGACAATCGCTCGTGTGTGGTGGCGAAATCACACTGGAAATTAGAAGTCCGGTACTTGGAGCGAACAACTCCAATCCACAGGGTAATTTGCTCGAACACTGTGGACGTTGGCTCGGTCACGTATTGCGGATGCCAGCAAATCGACTTCATCGTCGAGCATTATTTACAATTCCTAAAGGTGAGCGGAAAAATGCCGAGGCGCACAACCGATGAGGTGGAAAAGGAACATTAAGAATGTCATCTCATGTTTAGCATCAACAGGATCTATCCGTCTTCCAGGTTGGCGACCAAATGGTTGGAAGTTTTGGAAACCATGGCTCGCAACCAGAACTAGGAGCATAAATATCCTTCCAACAACTCTTTTTCATCCTTAATTAAGTTTTAAACGGCGGGTGAAACACCGAAAAATAGTTTTCCATTGTTTGTTGAACAAACCTTTTTACAATGCATTACAGCCATGGTTCTGATGGCACATTTGTCTTTTCTCAGACTTGTGAATATATATAAAAATATATTAATATACAAGTATATGGATGGAATGTAAAAGGTAGTTTCTTAAAAACTTTGTCGCATCGAGAATGCAGAGACAACAGCAAAGTCATTCGAGGCTTGTCCACACAGTTGCACCCTTGCCAGTATACCACTGTGTAGACATTCAAATAAACTTACAAACTTAAACAACTAGACTTACCCAACACCAGCCAGAGTGCATCGCGGTTCACCGTATCAAATACTTCGGTGAAGTCTATAAACAAAACGGCTGGTTTCTCTCTCGGCGTTTCTTCTACGGTTGACGAGCCGTGAAAGCCAGAGCTACGGCCCGAACGGAATTTGCATTGCTCATCTACCACTCAACGACCTGAGCGACGAGTTGGTCGAGCAGTATTCGGGCGACCACCTTCCAGAGACAGTTCACCAAATTGATACCATGATACGCCGTCGCTCATTGCTAGCTCTCTTTGCCATTGTACAGTGGTAGCACAAGGGCGTCCTTCAAGTAGGCAGGCACCTCTACTTCAAAACACACGCGTTGCATCAAGTGATGTAGTGCATTTACCAAAGTGGATCCGCCGTGTTTCAGTAGTTCAGACGGGATCCCGTTAGCTCCGACGCACTCGCACTTGTACAGCTGCGCAAATGCTCATCGTGTCTCAAGCAATGTCGGTGTGTCGGCAAGATACATCTTCATTTCTTACTGTTGCAGCACATGCAACGTAGCCCAATCAATCTGAACAGTTGTTTAGGAGACAAAGTGTGTTGGCCAGATCTGGATTACGTCTGCAATCCGTGTACAAGCAGCGCCTGAAGTAGAATCCAGCAGCATTCGCAGCGGATGCAAAATGGGTCCATACACCTCTTTTAGTTATTTAGGTTGGCGGCGTTTGGCGTAGCATTCCAACTGCTTCTGCTTCTCCGCCCACCAAGCATCCTTGGTGCGGCGCAGCTCTCGAGTCAATCGCCGACGAAAATTACGAAGCTGACCCTACTTTTCCGAGTCGGCAGGGTCGTTTGCATGTGCAGCGAATGTTGCACACTTCGTTAACATCAATGCGCCAATGGTCGCACTGTTGTCATCAAAGCAAACGAATCGCTTACAGTTTGTGCGCCCAACAGTTTCCTCGGCCGTAACTGTCATCTGTTCTTTGATGTGATGCCACAGGTCACTGATTGGTGGGATGCAGCCGACATCGCCAAGGAGAGTGGCTATAGCCTTCTCCAGTCCCATCCTCCTCTTAGCAGTACCTATGGAAAAAACGGCAAATTTGTGCTGATTCACGGCAGTTGAGCAATACAGATTTACGAAATACGTATAATTTGGTCCGCACCAAGTTGTGAGCATTGCCACAAGTGTACTACACGCGTCATGCGCTGGCGTACGATGACAGTCGAGAAAGTGAGCGTGACCAGTCTATGGGTGCGTCCAAGTAGCGACATGACTGCATGCAGTGCAAACCGGGTGTTCGTGATCGTTAGGCTGTGTGGCGCACAGTGAGAGCAGCCGGTCACCGTTCCCATTAGCGGTGCCAATAACATAAGGACTGATCACGTCTGTCTACACTGCGGCATCACGCCCAACGAGCGTACTGAAAGCATCCAGTAGAAATAGCCGGTCACTCCTCGGCACAGACCGCATCACGGAGGACGAGTAAGCGTAAAACAAATTCCTCATGTTAACAGGATAACACATGCGCTAGTAAAAGTGGCAACCTTGCCTCTTCCAAGTCGCAGTCGAAGAGGTGTCAGTCGTGGGCTGATGGCAGTCGGCCCTCCCACCAGCTGATCATTTACGTGATCGGATAGTGCAAATACGACCCCATGTTTATGTGGTGCTGTTTCCCACCCAGTAGTACGTGCAACCAGCATCAGCCTCATGCAGCTTGCCTTGGTCAGTGAGTCGTATCTCACCGAGTGCTGCAATATTGATCCCGTAGGGCGCGATTTTCAATGCGACCCGTGCCGAGTTTCGGCAGAATAGTGTGTGAGTAGTGAGCGCTTTACGCGAACGCATCCGATCGCGCCGGACAATCAATCGCCAGGTGGCCTAAATTGGAGAAAGTAGTGGGTTAGGTGAAATGCAGACGGGGAATATGCAGATAAAACGAGAGAAAGGAGGCGTCAGCGGTAGCATGTTTTCACTTATCCACCCCGCTGTATGTATCAGATAAGGCTACCCTTTTCCTAGTTCCACTGCGCGACGACCAAGGCAGCATGTGACTATCATTATTAGTGTGATTCATGGCTAGTTTTTGGATTGGAATATTGCCGGGGCGTCCACACCTGACAGGAGAGCGATTTGTCAGCCAAACCCTTTGATTAAACGTATTACCTAAAGGCAGCGGGTCATGCGACATGAGTTAGTGAACCGACTCACGCAGAATGGTGTCCTGGCCATGTGGAGAGGTCAAGAACGTGAGCTTATGGCACAACATTGAGAGCAGCTGGTCAACCATCTGTCCGGATATGGCCACGAGAAGCTTCAGTGAGGCATATATAAGGCTGAAAGTACTAGATAAGTTGCTGAAGGAGGTAACATTAGAACAGCCTGTTGTGACACAAGGTGATCTCAGTGATTCGACTGAAAAAACTGTGGAGCGTGATGGGAGAAGACCGATGCGATGCCTTCGAAGTAAGTCGTGCCTTGGCCGAAGGATAAAAAACCCGATATGACTCCCGAACAACTTCGTTCAAGTGTAATTTACACCCACTTGGTTAGCAATTAACGAACAGAGGAAACAACTTCGGCCGGTGGCAGAAAGTGTTACACGCTAGTGTTGTAGTCCGCAAGTCACGGGTTCGAACACACGAGTACGGGCAAGATCGCTCGACTGTTGGTAGTCGCGTGACAGCGAAGCATCATTGCGATATGTCGGCGTACTTCTGATGTACTTTAAGGAAGGAGAGCAAGTAATAAAAAGTGATCTTTTAACCAGATGCAGCTAATGTGATAAGCCGTCAAACATGGAACACCATGTATCGTGACCGTGAGACTGAGAAACAATTGAATCAGCCAAACTCGCAAACATACGATAGAGGATAGCTAGTCTTGCACCCGTTTGAAAAATGCTTGGAACCGATCGAGAACTCATGATTTCATAAAGGTTTGAAAGCAATCGGCGTATTATGTCATACCAAACCCGAGCTCAATGCTTCTTATCACACGTATCCATGAACGAACAGCCCTGTCCCCGAAAGGCTACGTACGTCAGAAGAACCTGATTCATTCATATTATGCTGCAGTTCAATAAGGACACGAAATGCAAGGCGTTCCTGAAAAAATGTACAGGTGCACTGGTCTTGACCGGGGAATTAGAGGCAAAATATACAGGGAGATAAAGGCTGTGAAGCCACTATGTACAACTGAAGAGCATATACAACACCAACAAGAACGAGCATGTCCTTACACAACCGATAAGACAACGGCATATCATAACCTGACAAGCGTGCGAGAGCGAGCATACAACAGATTGGTTTCGCGTCCACGAAGCACATCAGCTAAGTGGTCTATACGGTGGAGAGTATTGAAGCAAGCAAGCGTAAGTACTTTGGCACTATAGATGCTAAATAGGTAACTGGCAAAACTGAGGGGGACACACGCCATTTGTGGTCGGAAGCTGGGGACCGGAACAAGTGTGATCCCTAGCCATGTTACACACTTTGGAGGATGTCAAGACGGGAGAACCCAGCAACAGTGTGTCATCCGTCGACTGAAATATGCGTGAGGCGAGTCCGTTGGAGTTGCTGATCGGAGTTTCTCCACCACGAGATCTGGGGAAGTCGGATGGCTGTAATGCATTGATAGCATCAAAGGGCCGAGCCAATTTCCGCCAGACGCGGCGGGGAGTTGAAACCGCATTACTGTCAGCGAGGGGCAGTAGTGCATGCTTTCTATCTTCCGATGGTGGCTAGATAGATGCATGGGGAAGATAATGTCAGTTCATTAGAAAAGCAATGGGATCAAAATGGCTCACACAGCATGAATAGACGATCAAATGCGACCAAGAATACAAACCAGAATGTTTAACAGCAACACTGGACACATTACCAAAAAGTGAAGGATAGAGTTGACCAGTGAAAAATACTCTTAGACAACCAGCTCACCGTCACGATGGAAGAATCGGACTTCGAAACATAGCGGCTAGTGCCATCTCGAAGGTCATGATTCTCAATCGTGTGGTCGCTTTGGGAAGATGTGGGGGGGCGTCCCAACACCGGAGGATATGCCTGATCAGAGTTAAAAGGGATTATCTTCGGAGAATCTGAAGTATTTTTCCCCTTCATCACAGGAGACATGGGAGTGGAATTTAAGTGAAGTGCGGGACAAGTCCACTGGTTTAAATGGGAGTTTGTGATCAGCTTCCAAGGATGAGGGTGGAGAGGCTCGAATGACGGGGGATCGGAGGGTTTTGCACAAACAGGCCATTGAAAGGATGGTCGACACTGGTGACTGGCCATTAGGACAGGTCTTAGGCGTCGAAGGAGGACTTCGTCTTTGGCTTCGAAGGGTTTAACAGTCAAATGCATGGGCGAAGTTGTTTGGAGAGAATAAGGCGAAGAAACTTTCTCGTCATAACTTCGAAGGAAGGATGCCAATTCGAAGGGAGCCCCCAAACGATCGCATATTACACGTCCACCACGTCCCAGTCGACGTCGTAGATAACCAGTGTATATATGTCGACTGGAGGAGTTTATGGAGGGTACAGTGGCTAGCGCGTAACGCAAATGTGGAGAACGAGTGAAAGCAGGTGTCGAGGTGGAATCGCCGTGACCGACGTCTCTGCAGGGGAACAGATAATCAAAACAGGATTAGCAGCAAGAACTAGTGGGTGTAAGCAAGGTACAATTGCTTTCGCCAGATATGACAGTTAACGTGACACAACTAGGCATGGGAGTGAATGTAATCGGATACTATTCTACTGGCTCGTCGAGTGAATTAAGAAGTGCTTGTGGAGTGGTTAACTAAGAGCAGCAACAGTGCACTAATACGTTGTGTGGATGTCTCACTACCATGCGACCACGAGTAGTTACTTGCGGCCTAAGGATATTGGGAGATCACTGGAACCTACAAAATTCGAACCAGTGGATTGTGGGCAACAAGCCTGAATCCCTCGCTCACCGGAAGAAACAGAAAATTAGAGCTAATATGAGCTCCAGCCAAGTTCGGGGAAATATGAAGATTTGTTTCAGAGCGGTGGTAGCTTAACAAAGCACAGATACACCCTCAATAAGTTTCGTAAGCGAAAATTAGAACGTCGAGTAAGCTTAAGTAGTGACCAAGAGACAGCGGTCGTATCAAGAAAGGGGATCACCGAGGTTATCTCAAAGACAGCAGCCAAAGTAGAACTCCGGGGGTAGTGTCGCCTAGACACCATGGTCGCGGTCGACGTTTCATGCATTGGCGTCCCCACTATTAGACATTGAAGGGAATCCAGAACACTTAGGAGCTAGTAGCTTCGGCAGAGTAGCGAGATGCTAGCACGCAAAGCCCAAGGCTCAGTTTCGTATGACAGTCGAGCACTCGAATGTCGTAGTCATTCACTCATCCAACACGCTAGAGGTGGGAAACACCTGTCATTGTTTTAATATAGTGCAACCAGTTGATTGCAAAAAAGAGACGAAAATGCAATGCTGATTTCCACCGCCGGCCGGTGGTCGAAAGGACAAGGCATCTGCCTTGCAACCCGGATATCACCGGTTCGAGCGTGCGTAGGGGACCGGGTGATCCTCACAGTATCCTTAGCAAACGCGCGACTGGTGGCGGTTGCATGGCAGCGAAGTGTTGGTACGATGTATTGCTGACGTCCATAGTAATTCGGGAGAGTGGGGTTAACGAAAGCCAAGTCCAAAGTGAGAGCATCGTTTCGCTTGACCAAATCAACGGTTGGCTTCCACTGCTCTCATTCCACCCAGATCCCAGTCGCGCAAATGCACGTTGGTCGGCGTACTGACATACGTAATTATTAGTTCAACCGTCGAAACCTAGTGAGTGAAAAAGGTGCTCGTTTCCCACGCAGTGCTCCGATCAGACGAGCCAAAATGGGAAGTGCTAGTGGTTGAGCGCTACTAGCCTTTCCGTCTGTCGGTTTGATAGCACATATCAAAATCATATAGTAGGGATCAACGGACAGCAGCGTTAGACTACCTTTCAGAGCGAAAATGATACGCCGGAGCCAGTAATGAAGGTTGGCAAAAGTACATCCAGCATTTGCTATACAGTTTGTGATCCGATTTCTTCCACAGGTGCTGATACAGCTGAATATCTGAACAAGTTTCAGCTGGCTCCCAGTAATGGTCAACCCAAGTTGGTTCTTGTCAATTCTGGAGAAAAGCCTTGCATTTCGAGGGTGCGAAAAGCCCGAAAAAATAGACATAGTGCTGCATGGCAGGTTTCTTAACTCACATCAGAGCAATATTGTCGGCGTACTAAGAGTTGAGCACTAGCAAGCAACTTCGTTCACATGAAGTTGAATAAAGAACATTGTCGTCTCATACCGTTGAACAGCTTGCCACAAACCCTCACTTTGCACAAACTGAGCGTGTAAAACGCCCTCATAATATGCATGTACCTCTTAGTCCAGCCAGTTACGAAGGACACTTCAAGCTATTAACCTATACGGACCTTTGATGATCAGGGAATACGATCAAGATGGGGTGCAGATAGTTATGGCAGTGGTCCAATAGTTGACGTAGCAATTTAGTCTCCATTACGACGAAACCCGATTTGGTTCACGAATCTGGATTTCACGGGTGACAGGCTATTAAGAACGGCAGTAACATGCAAATTAGAGCCGCGGCGTAAATGTCCGCTGTTGATCTGTCCAAATAAAACGAGATGGGTGTCCAGCACTTAACCGTAAGTGTCGTAACCTATCAAGTCAGACACTGTCAATAAACGCAATTGCGACAATCAGTGAAGGCTTAAAATCACTCACCAACAATAGCTGGACAAGAATGCGAGACAATAACTATGTTTGCTTCACGAGAGCTCGGGGATAGAGGTATTGTTGAACTGGCACCTCAAGTCAGATCTTTAATGAACGATGGTAATATTTAGAATTTAGATACGATAAACCGCGTGACACCGGAATGCCGATATCGCCTTCGGGCATGCTGGCGTTTGAAAATGAAGAAAAACGTTTGCAGTGCGAGGACAACCCAATGAGCGCACACCCAGAATGCGACACTGCGCGACCGAAAAACTCATTACGACGAACGAGAAGACAAATACAAAGTCCGAGACTAAACCCACGTAGCTATGATGCGGCTGCGCGAGTAGACTACGAACACTGTTCAATTGGCCTAGGAGTGCACATCGAGGAGAAAGCGTTTTATCTCGATGACCGGTTCGGTGAATCGCAATGTGATCTGATCCCAACTCACTGATCATAGAAAGATTACTAATTTATGCTTGCAGCACGATGTTGTTCAATCTGTTTAAATCAATCGAGTAAAAGCAAGCGCGAAAATGCGGTAGGTCCAGTAACCATGTTCTTGGAGAACAGATTGACACATGGGAAGATATAAGTATATGGAAAAGAGCTGACAAAATGTCAGACAGAAGAGCTAGTTGTTAGCGGTGATAAAGACGCGGAAGCGCCTGTGACTTACTAACCGCGTGACATGAAACAGAATCGCCAATCACCGATGTGACTGAAATTCAGGGGATCAGCTAAGAATCGTGCAAACATACGGACCTAGTCTTCTGACCAGCAAGTAAAAAAAACTGCAATGGGGTAGCCAATATACGGACGAAAGATAATCCCTGTACGTTGGAGAAGACGTGAGTATTTTCGCCGCCATTTCTGAGGAGTCCGATGTAGACTAGAGATACCAGAGGGGTATGGACAGCTGAGCTCTCCGTAACGTCACATCAAACGGTCGTAGAGTTCTCACTAAAGCCACTACAGAGCTGTCAGTCACTCATATATGATACAAAGAGTAATAACAGCTTTGCACTTCAGATGGGATACGACACCCTACTGTCGATGGGCGCCTAGTTCAAGTTGTCAACTATGATCCGCGCTTTGACACGTCATGATGCCAATAATAGTCACTCGAGAGAAAAAAGGTAACAGCAGTACACCGGTACGCAGTACCGACGCTTCGCTGTCGAGCAACCACTAACAGTCGCGCGCGTGCTATGGATACTGCGAGGGTCGCTAAGTCCCTTAGGTAGGCTCGAAGCCGTGCCATCAGATTAAAAGGCAGGCTTGTGATCCATTAGGCCACGATTCGACTTGAGAGGAATGAACAAGTACTTAAGTCGTCAGACGGAATACTCAAGAGTTTGAAGCGAGGACACGAATGCAAGTAATCCGCGGTATTCAAAATGCGGCTAGGCGGGTGATATGACCGATCATCAGGACTCAACCCAGGAAAACGACAAACACCAAGCAGAAACAGGTTAGCGTTGATCTCATGGGCCTTCACAACCCACAAGTGCTCTCGGTTAATTCACGAACCTAGTCCCAGAGTGCTACCGAAAGCCTAAAAGTGACACACACAGGTGGAACGGCTTTCTGTGTTGACGGAAGTTAGAAACATCAATTCAATAATCAAACGGGTCAAGCTGAGAGGACTGGTGACCGATCAACGCAGTTCGCATTTAAATTGATAACTGTTGCGCGTAGGCGAAGTTATGCCAGGCTGTTAAGATAATCGTGAGGCGGGATCTTGGCTTCTAGAAGTCGATCTAAAACCAGGTGAATCGTGAACCAAGAGGAGTGACTATTCTAGTCGGATATGAAAAAAAACTGGCAAGTGGTGTATGATGATTGAGTATAGCTAACTAGCTCCAGCTCTGTTCGATAGTTAAGTGTAGAAAACCAACGAACTGCTGAATGGGTGACACAACAGATCTAGTTAACATGGCTGGCGTAACCCTGATAAGGATAACTAACAATGATGAAGGAATTACGGGGAAAACGTCGAGACAAGTATTATAACCGGACCAGCTTATCATCTTCTTCTGGACACCCGGACTTGTGTGTCTAGATGATACAAACACTACAACTTCGGTGGTCGACTACCAGACGGAGAGTGATGGTACACCGCAACTCCACCTGACTTCAGTCATGTGATAAGAGGACTTCCATCATGATCACAAACTGAATTTTCTGATCAATTGTTTCTTTGTTATATTGACGATTGCAACAGACCTTACCCTAATGTATATTATTGTATGAGCTTGACGAAGAATTAATCGACGACAACTGTTCGCTTAAAGGTCCGTGTTTTGTTAATCTTTCTGAACTTGAGGTAACAAATGCATACTGCTTGAGTTGTAACTTTGATCAACTTGTCAATTTGCGGCTGTACCATGCCAGAAGCGGTGATTACGAATACAGCACAGTGTAGAAGCAGATAGGATGTTACCAGATACCAACTGAAGGAGCTCGGCATTACCTACCCGATAAGAAAAGCGCCGTAAAACCAAAGATTTTGTATTAGCCCCAAAATTCGGTGGACAGATTCGCAGGACTGTGCACTATCGTCTACTAGGTTGTTGATATCTCACTCACTGTTGACAAAAGGTGGACGTTCAGACGCCTATTGCTGAGTATTTTCAGATACTTTCAGAAATGAGTAATGATGTAAATAACCCTGGACAATACAATGCATTCCCAGCGCCGCCGGCCTTAAACTCTGTGTTGTTCAATAAAATAGTATACTCTGTCCACAGAGGGACGATCAGTCGTCCCATTTCAGCGTGCTTTTGGCCACTCACAGAAGTAAAAAGTGAATGTAAAAATAAATGATATGATATATCCGGATCTGCATGTAGAATAACATTATACATCTTTAACGCCGCTTTTCCCTGCTTATGAGTATTTACTTTCTAGTAAAATCATAGTGTTAGTCAGGAGGGACCGCTTTTTATGCCCCTGGAAGTCCCAATAAAACACATTTGGGACGAATTTCAGATGCTCAAAAAATTACCGCTTGGCATCACGCTCCAAGTATTGCGTAAGTAAAATTGCAGGAATCAATTTCCGCTCATTGTTGACAGCATTTGCGACCAGAAAAATGCATTTACTGTATACGTTAAGGGTGCTCTGGAAAAATTTGTTGAGTGATCAAAATTCGTTCCAAATGTGTCCAACTGGGACGGCCGTGGGCATAAAAAACGGTCACTTGGGGCGCACAAACAAACATTACTCGGTCACTTGTGCTATGCGGGTACCTACTCAATGTGAGTGATCAATGGAATGCGGCAATGACCGAGTTGTGTGCCCCTGGCCGTCTCAGTGAAGGAAATACGGACACAAACTAGTAACTCAAAAAGTTCGAGCGTTATTACGTTTCGGGAATCGGTCTGTGATGAACGTGAGTGACACTTGTGGACAGAGCAAATGCGCTCACCGGTTGTGTAAAGGACATGCCGGAAAATTCTTTTGGGTGATTGAAACCAACCTGAAATTTACCTCACTAGGACGACCAAGAAAACCCAAATCGGTCTCCTTGAATACACATGCGGTTACCTATGCTGAACGGGCTCCAATAAATGAAAGGCGAACGGGTAGAACCAATCTAATGCAGTTGTGATCTGAGCACTAAAGTGCGACGGATCCAGTCACCACGACTCGTGTTGCCAGGGTATAAACGATTAGTGACGGCGAGGAGAAGGAAGTCAAAGGTAAAGTAAAAATAATATGGTCGCAAGGAAAGTAAGTGAAATTAATCATGGTGGTACGTTAACAGGTTGGCGAAAGAAACTGAATCCAGAGGTGTCGCTGACTCAGCGGATGAACTGAAGTGGCCCCTATTCATTAAGATAGCACTAAGGAGATAGAACAAACCTTAGTTAATCACCACATGATTTAATACCATTTTATCGGCTCCACTCAGCCATTTGTAGCAACATACACATTGAACGCGTATATGGAAAACATGACGAAGTCAGCGTAAGCGGTTTAAGTTTAGGTGACACTCCAGCGAAATACGGAATGGCGGATTTTAGTGTCGCTCACCCGGTGTTCCCATCAAGTGTGAGCAATATTTCGCGTGCACCAGTGTCCTCAGTACGAAGTAGCCATGACATGGAGCTAGACAGCGACACCAGTTCTGCCGAAGTGTCGCATATTCCACCATCAGCCGAAAAGCTTACATGCAATCATCTCCACAGGTAACTGGAACTTTGAAAAAGCACTTTGCCTTTACTGGTACTTGAAGCAATCCCTAGTGATGTGATCACCACAGGTGGCATTTGACTCATGGTAGGTGAGGCGATCGATGACGTCTAGTGGCTACACGGTGCCAGTCAGGACCGGTGGCTTGTCGACTCAATCCCTCAAGTTTTGCAGTCATTCATTCATTATATACGTCAGCTAGAAGTGGGAAACACCTCAGCTACTGTGCCGCACAGTCTTGCAGAATAAGTGCCGAAGCGTGCAGCAATATATGTCGACCCGTTCAGCAGCGTTTATATGGCCAGTAAGTTCAGCAGAGTGAGCTAAGTCATCCGCATACCTCAAGTTTGTCGGTTGGTCACGTGGAAGAAAACGATATGGAAACTAAGAATAGAGTAATCTATGACCGCTGAGTGGAAGAGGTATATAAAAACACTGATGCACCCCCATAAGAGACAACATATCGTAAAGCATAACCCGATCTCAGGAGTCGCAGTAGGAAGCATTTGGACTAGGAAGGAGTTCCCCTGGTATGCGATGACACAAGTGGCACGGCTAACAGAGTTGAGACCAGATTACAGGTCAGGGTAAGTTGTAGTGACAATGACATTTTACTCCATCAAGCATCCCCATCCAGACTTGTACACATTTTGTTTTACTTTGCACTCATCCAAAGCCCATATATACCGGACTACATTTTTGAACTTGGTCCGCCAGCTTGCCCGCGTGTTCTCGACAGTTGCGTTTCGTCGTGGTGCAACTCATTGCTTCACCACTTTCTCCCACTGCCCTCAGGCTATATTTACATAGCTATTGTACATAGCTATTTTCTCAAGACATTCTTTATATCCTGCCGTCTTCTGTCTTACTGGGCTACGGATTTCTTGTGTAGCATTCGTCAAGGCGCTACAAAGTCAACAGTCTGTCATTTAAACACGTATGTGATCCATGCAGAATGCCTGGCATTCATGAGGACCAGTGAGTCGCAGCAGAGCGATACTTAAGAGAAATTTGGGGACAGTACAAGCAAGCCTTTATTCCAGGGTGACTTGGTTCGAAGTAAATTTACTATTTTGATGATGGAGACGAAATCTGAGTGACGCCAGTCTGAATGCACCTCTTTAGTGTGCCAAATAGTGCAGAACAGGGCGGTGTTTCAATAAGCAGCTCAGAAGAAAGTTGCCACACAGACTTGAAGAGCGACATGGTCTGTATATCAAGCAAACGGGTAAGCGAAAAATGTGCATGTACAATGGAACAGACTAGATAAGTGTAGGAAGGTAGCGGTACCTGCAGATGAAGAAAGGAGTGTATCGCTGACGGTCCCGCAAAGTCGAAGGCCAGCACACAGAATTCAAGCTGCTGCGGCGAAAAAGGACTGCGACTAAGTGGAGCTTAAACCATAGCACAATGCTGTTCGTTTCAGAAGACCTCGATTCACTTGAGTAATGGTGCAATACATGGATGCTAAATTTCTCAGCTAGCAAATCATGCATTATGTCACACGGATGTGTAGTCCCTGAAGAGTCTGTTAAACTGAACAATGAACGTATCTGTGTGAAACTATCCAACTGCGATCTAGGCATACGATACTGTTCAAACTTTAATTTCTCAGAGCAAGCTGAGTATCAAATAGCACGTGCCAAACGATCTGTGGCTAGCATATGTCATAAAATCTATACAACCCCTTCCAGACTCGAGCTTTTCAAAATACACTTGTTGTCCTTGAATACTGCAGCATCACCTATGGGAACATGCGAATGGGTGACAGGAAAACTAGAAAAACTGCAAAGATCATTCACTAAGCGCTTGTTCAGTAAATCAACCACCTTGAGTTACCAGGAGCGCTGCCAGCAGCTTAAGCTCGAGCCCCTTTGGTTGTGACGACTGAAACAACCTGATGCTGATACACAATCTCACAAACCAAAAGACATACTCCAATCAAGATAACTCCACTCGGAATATACGCAACAAGACCAGTACATTGTGTGCCGAGAACCAGGACAGCTATCCGATCCAACTTCTTCCTCGTCAGATACGCTGTCGTGTGGAATAGCCTACCAGCCACAATCAGGTCTTGCACAAATGCAAGAGCATTCCACATTCAGCTTAGCAAATTCCTTGACCAGAACTTGTTAATGACCATGTTCCCATCGGGTAAGTCAGCACACGAGTTTTTTCAGGATGGATCAAGGAATATATAATCAATGCTTAAAGATGGTACAAAGAACTCAGCAACAAGTTACGTGATTCCAAATTATTTTGATATCATACACCCCATAACAGATATTTCATTCACGCATGAGCATGATAATTATTGTACCCATGATCTGTTCACAATCCTGGGACAGCTTCTCGTACAATCGGGGAATATACGTAATTATTGTTAAGCGATTGCAAATTACCAAAAGAGGACACGGAGAGACAAAATCCCGAGATAAGAAAAACCACCATAGTAGCAGCAAAGCGCATAGGCTTAGCAACAACAGGATGATCAGGTACAGTCGTCAGCACGCCGGCCTGTGACCAAAAGAGCAAGGCAACCAGGTCGCGGGTTCGAGCTTGTGCAGGGAACCGGGCGACTCTCGCAGTAGCTTTAGCCCAAGTGCGACTGGTGGTGGTTGCGTGGCAATGAAGAGTCTGTAAAGTGTATCGGAGATAAAAAGATAACAAATTGATGCTTGACGGCCTAAGCACTGCAGTGAGGAGCCCATGAAGCGATACCCAGCTTCTGGAATGATATCCAGGGTCGTTGGCCCCAAATCTGCACTATAAACGCATCAGTGATGTAACTAATAATCACGTTATGTGAGACCACCAATACGCACATAATGGCATGGTCAAACTTAGTGATACTGATTAGAAGCAGCGAGGAGAGTATACTCTGTGTAGCTGCATCAATTGTCGCTCTTGGACATCCACGTATTAGTTATCGTTCCGCTCTTTATATTTTGCCTCTGCGAAATGTTTGTCTAGAAGCTTCTTAAATTCGGCCACTGAATTCGCCTCTATTACCGGCTGCGGCAGGTTGTTCCAGGTATTCACCACTCTTCGTTCGAAACAGTTGGTGAGCTACCCGCTTCAACTGCGGTACGATAAGTTGGTACCGGTGTCCTCGCGTGCCGCTTGGTGTGCGCAGATGAAGCAGTTGTCTCAACATGGGGTAATCACTCAGATGTAGTATCCGGTGCGTCATGATTAGGTCAACCCTCAGCCGACGATATGCTCGGGTGTACAGCCCTAGTTTCTTACATCGGTCTTCATATGGCATACCTCGTAAGTTGGGAATCAGCCTAGTGGCTATATGCTGCACCTGCTCAAGCTTTTCTACCTCGCCCAGCGTGATGGGACAATACGCGGGAGAGCCGTACTCTAGCATTGGTCGTATTATCGAGACGAAGAGGCGAGTGGCAATATCTTCGGACCAAGTGCTGAAGCTGCGCCTGAGCGCCCAAAGCATCCGAAGGCTGTTTTGGTACAGCCTATTCGTGTTGTCAATGGACTTTAGGTCGCAGCGTGTGAGCACACCCAGGTCGCGCACGGAAGACGCTGGATGCAACGGTTGATCAGCCACTGTGTACGTTCGGCTGTGCTCGTATTTACCCAACCTCATGAATTGCGACTTAGCAGGGTTGATCGGAAGGTTAACCTCTGTAGACCATGTTGAGAGGCTGTCGAGATCCTGCTGAAGTAAATCACAATCATTGAGTGTGCGGATTACTCTCCACACCTTCAAGTCATCTGCGAACAACGCACACGGTGATTGGAGTAGCTTAGGCACATCGTTTACATGGATCAGAAACAATATCGGCCCCGGTACAGTGCCTTGGGGCACGCCGCTGCTCGATGAATACCAGTCCGTTAGATGGTCGTCCACCTGGACTCTCCACTTTTGATTAACTAGGAAATTTCTGATCCATTTGTGTAGTGATTGTTAAGACTGACACGGCGAAGACGGAATAAGCAGTTATTCAGACAGCGTTATAACCCAAAGATCGGCGCCCTAAAACAACGAAATAGATAGGACGGCAAGGAAGGAAGCAGCTGGATAGCAACTAATATTTAAGTCCCAGTGAGCTACGTCAGGTTGGCAGGGAAAACTGATGCTTCGCTGACACGACCATAGCAATCTACGGAACGAAGAATAATATGAGGGAAAAGGGGGACTTACCGGGGAACCTTAATGCCTTAATCAAACATACAGTGTCAAGGCGTCAACACCTTGTCAACAACATACCATCACAAACAGCTGGCTATCGTGCAAAGATAACGCGGCATCAACGGGACAGCTTAGCTGCGTCATAACCAGGCATTACGCTGCAGATAACTCAGTACGAAAAATTGTAAACAGGCAGCCCGACTACGAAACGGCAGCAGAGGCGCCACTGGTATCGACTGCGAGCCATTTCCTGTAAAATCTCGAGCCAAGTACAAGGCAAGACACGTGGACTCCAGCCTGGAATACGAGACGGACCGATGGCACACAGTTTGGTCAACAGTGATTTCAGTTACCGCTGACAAATCAACCTTTGTCCACCTCGAGCTTTGTGCCAACCTACATCTGGAAGACAAATCAAGGCCCTCCTCAGTAAACGGTGACCAGACATATGTAGCACGTGCCCGAGCCAACGCAATTTATTCAGTGCTATCTGTTGTTCTAGAGAGCTAGCATGATTGTCACTGCCTAGTACTCGCCCAAGTACATAATCGTTGCGGCCACGCTGGTGCCATCCGACACCAGCAGTGCTTCGCAGGCAACGATGATCAAAGACTTCAAGGCGCATTAGATCCTCAGATCGAAGAGGCCGTTTCACTCCCACAGAGTAGGACGGTCTTCACTGTGGCCTTGTATACTCGACCTTTCAAACGTAGCGAAACCCCTTTTTGTCGCCAGATGTCGCAGTTCTGGCTTTTGCAATACGTAAAGTAACTTCAGTTTGCTATGCATTCACCGTTGCTGACGCAGCTGCCAAGTTAAGTGAAATGATCAACTACCTCGCTACCAAGTGGCTGCAGCAAGACTGCACTGAAGGTGCGAAGCGCTTACCAAATAACGGGAGCACACTAGAGGTACAAGTCGGAGAATAGAGTATACATAGGAAGTTCTAGTGGTAGACCGGTACACAGCACCGACGCTTCGATGTCGCGCAACCACAAACAGTCGCGCGTGGGCTAGGAATACTGCGTCGTTCGGTCTCCTACGCGAGATTGAACCCGCGCCATCGGATTACAAGGAAACTTTGTGATCTTCTAGGACACGAGTAGGGGCACAAAGGAAAAAGAGCTTAAAGCGCGAGGCGTAAACTGTATACGCGACAGGTACCTAGCTCGGGTGGATGGATTGCTGTCAGTAACAAAGAATTGGAACCCAGTGAAAGGCAAGAACCCACAGGTAAAATATATGGGTTGCTCTCTAAGTATGTGCATTGTAGTCGGTCGGTGGCCGAGTGGTCTGTAGGTTTGATTTGCAACCATAAGCTCACCGGTTCGAATCCGCGTAGGGGTGGGCGTCCTCGCGGTATACTCAGCAAGCGCGCGACTGGTGGTGGTCGCGCGGCAGCGAAGCGCCGCTGCGACGTACAGCTGACACATTATTATTATTACACATGTGCATGGTTCGTCACCGAACCGGAAAGTGAAACTGATAAAATTGTCAGGTAAGTAGAAGCCCCAGCTAACCAATTTAGTTAAACTGGGACTGGAACGGTAGGATAATACCGTGAGTGCCCATTCTTCAGCAGGTAGTTGAATCCTAAGTTGACAGAGGGATGAACCTAAAGCAAACTGTATCATGACCGCCAATTAATTTTGATCTTTCTTGCGCTAGAATTCTCTGCTACGCCGGTTAGGCGAAAGGGAAAATAACGAGAAAAACAATTAATTACAACACTGAGGAACAGAAGAAAACTGGAAGTTGCGATCAGGAGTCGCTTAAGAAGGGGTTTGCTGTTACCGCTCAAGACCATTGAGCAGACACAAATATTACGACTGCAGATTCCCTAACCATGCATTCCAGAAGCGAGTTTCAGCAATCGGTAACTATCCGTA
Source organism: Dicrocoelium dendriticum (assembly GCA_944474145.2). NCBI lineage: Eukaryota > Metazoa > Platyhelminthes > Trematoda > Plagiorchiida > Dicrocoeliidae > Dicrocoelium > Dicrocoelium dendriticum. Next base: position 69,492,796 of record OX104067.1, on the reverse strand, counting down.
CAAACGTCCCCAATCTAACCCGATTAGAGCGCAGTCTGTGCAGCTTCAAGCAGTGACAACAGAGACCAAGTAACTTGGCGGGATTAAATAGTTAATGCAAGCCCGGACCGATCTTTCTAATTAGAATACTTTGGCAATGCATTGCAAAACTAAACAAATACATCTGCCCTCGCAAACCCTTGACTAACCGAGTACCCCGGCACAAAACCCTTCTCTATTTTATCTCGGATATTGTCTGGTGGTATTCGGATTCCAAGGATAATATAAACACGCAGGTCTTCTAGTACCCAAGGGAATAGAGAATAAATAACCCCAAAGTTAAACATCCACAAGCAACCTTTCAGCTGTCAATACAGTGAAGCGGCAGAGTGCGGGACACCAAGATGGACTTGATGAGCGGCGAAACGCAAGATGCGAAGTACTCACAACCTTCCTAGATGTTAAGTAGATGTGGCAAACAGCACAGCAATTGCACTGAAGACTGATCACGCCGGATAACAGCGCATCCGAAGTTATAGCTATTCACAATAACAATGAGCGGAACCCACATTCGGTCGGTGCACGAAACCAGGAGGCAAGCACAACATACGATGGGTTGTCACATAGGCGATCCACAATCTGGTGATCCAGGTGTCTATCAACCTATGCATTCCGGGCTTGGAACACATGGTGCCTCACAGAAAGCGCATAAAACTGCTTACGGTTACATAATTGCGAAGAAGCAGTACAAAATACTGGCGTACCGCTGAAACCTTTCTCTGCCAGTAACACAAAGCATGCAAGCAACTGATGGCGGCGAACATCAGGCTTCGGTTGTATCAGAGATGCTAGTCAGTATAATCTCTCGTCAGATCGGAGATGGTTCTAACCTAGGACCAGTCGAAGCAAACGGAGCTAAGACCAAGTACATGAAAAGACCGAAGAGTAACTGTTCGGGCGCCATATAAATAGTCAAGAGAGCTATCCCTAGGAGATTCAATCAAAGAAGTGAGCCCAAGTGGATGGATGACATGTGAGGTAGAAAAGACGGAACAGGGAAGATATTAGTGAAAGATAAAGCCCGAAGGGTGGTAAGCAAGTAGCTAAAAATAGAGAATGCGGGGATGTAGGTAACGGGTGAGGTAAAGAGCTTCCTCGATCAGCTAGCGGTGAAACTGATTATGACGTGACATTAATGGCAATGGATATTGAGTAACCGAAACAGTCGATAAATCACTATTGATCGACGAAAGACGACGGTTGATATCACGGGAACCGGTAAATGGATTGAAGATCACAACAGCAGTCGCCACCAGATTAAGGTAGTGTACGACTGGCCTAACGGAAGTATAGAGCGCGTAAGAAATAGAGCAGATAATCGGGAGACGCGATAGCTACCGGATCATGAGATGTATAGCGGTGAAAACTACACAGCAACCGGAAGACCCCCCGGAACAATTTCAATGATAGGTGTGAAAAGCACCGGAGGCGCCATCAGAAATAACTGCAGCGGTGGAAGGGATACCGAAAAGCACATGCCGTCACAGTTTGGAACTGACATTCAGTGATGAACGGCTAAGTTACGATAATATAGTGCGCACACAAATCAGCTGGCAAACGAGTCGAAACCCAACAAACCCCCGGCAAGTGATTGTCGGTATAAACGAAGCGCGTAAATGAACATAGTTCCGGTGCGGCAGAAAACGCGTTTATTTACTGAAGTGCTATGTACAACGGGAGATGGTCCTGACAGGACCCGCCAGGAATGAGCTATACAGTCGTATGGTAAAATCACAGCAAAATTTGGACAAACATAAGATGAACCATAGGAAACACGTTGAAAGGAGTCAACCCTTTCACGATACTCATGTGGTGCGATACACTTAATATGGATTCTGTACCTACTGCTAAGGAACTCAAAAGCAGAGAAGCTGGTGAACCAGTTCAACAACGGAGGAGGATTAGTCACGACGGGCGGACAAATCAAATACCTTGGCTTCAGATACTGGCATCCGGGAGTGCGGACGAAAGCAAATGGCCAATTTTCGGAACATTCAACACGCTCTTTTTCCACATCTTCAGAGCTCTGCGTATGCGAAGACAAGTCGAGTGCACGTTGGGTTAGCTTTCGCTTTCTTGAAGAACGCTTGCGCGTAAAGTCCTGGAGGGTGAAGACTAGCAGAATATTACAAGTACCTTAAGGGAGTGAACATCTGCCGACGAATTAACAACTCGAGGTGGTTTTCGAGCGAAAGACTCCGCTTCTGTCACTGAGCTACCGTCCCAGTCACCAAGCTGATACCGCAGCTCGAAGCACCTCTTATCGGAAAGCACCAAAGCTTCCTTGACAGTTTCTCTTCTGACAAGTCGCGACAGTACCTCGCTGAGACGGGATTAGAAAGCAGATGAACATACCCCAGGCTCTCCATTTGTTCACGAAACAACAGCATCTTTTCGTAGGACTGCTCATCATTTTTTCGATTCTTTCTTGTTTGCATCTTTTCACTCCTTCGACGGAAAGCGACATATGGGTCTGTATTGCTGCCACCATCTCGCCTTTCATGGCGAACGGTGAAAAGTAGAGGTTGACGGGACTGGACGCGCTTGTTAAGCCAATAGTCGTAAACAGCTATCACGAGGGATGGCTTATCCTGCAGGATGCCTTTTGCCTCCTCCAAGTTTAAGACCTGCATTATAGTGTTGCTGAAGTAGCGCACTTACTCTCTGACCACAATTACGTTCAAGGCGATCGATCATTGCCTCAAATTTTTCAGGGCTGATACCGAGTTCGCTTCTGCTGAGCCAGTCTTCGTCATCCGTGTCCATGTCGTATTCGACGGGGTCTCCATCTGCCAAGACGACCGCTGTTTGGAGCGAGAATATACGGCGCAAAGAACTTACTTCGGATGTGGAAAAGCTGTTTGGGGAGTGAGAACCCGTTGGCGTACAGCTTTTTGTAAGACTCGATCTGGTCAATGATATCAGGTACGGGGATTTTGACATCTTTCTCTGAACGAAGCTGCAGCGCGTGAATGACTTCCACGAAATGATGTTCCTAGGTAAGATCACAACAGAGGTAGATACGATAAGCATAAATAAATAAGCAGAAAGCCTAAAGATAGGACAAGTAGTATAAGCATGTAAAACCACTTGGTGGTACATAAATAATTACATTCTCTTCCTCCTTCTCCATCCCGCTAGGGATTTGAGGGACACCGCGATTGACGAGGGCATTCTCGCTAAACTCCGTGAGAATGTCGGAACCATCCTTCAGAATAGGTAACGGCTTGTTGAAATCAATCTGCCTTGCACGGAAAGAGACCTTGCTCATAGCTAAAATAAGGCATCCTACATTCGAGTAAAGGAACGTACGTTAGTCCCGTGACTTTTAAAAATGCCGTTAATAGTAGCAAGACCCAGCAATTTTTTTTATTTTTAACATGAGTACCATCCGCCAAAAAGCGCAATTGTACAGTATCAAGGAGACACTCCAATAAGACACCCGTTTTCAAGATGGCGCAGACGGAGCGAGGGAGGGCAAAGATGGCTGCCGTTTGCTATATATAGGTTTCCCATATCTTGTTCGGTAGAAACTAAAACAACACCTATGTAACGGACCGCTGTAAGGAATTAAAAAAAGCACAATTCTTAAAAATAATGTGATAATAACAGTTTATAACATCACGAGCTATTTAGTTATCTTAGAAACTGCGTTCCTTTGCAAGTGTGAAGTCAAACCTACGCACTAGACCCAAACTCATTATTAACTAGTTTTTCAGGTTAACTAGTGGCTGCCGTCTAAGGTATTTTTACAGCTTCTGATTCTTTATGGCTGCTTGTGATGACAACAGCGATCTAGTATGGCCCTGCTGTCTCCATCTTTCACTTGAGTATCCGACAAGCAATAAGTTTTGTTAATCTAAAGTGACAATTACTTCTGACCTTTTAATTGCGTCAGCATACTGTAGCGCCAGCATATTATGGTGTCGGCATACTACAGCAATGCTCATTTCGTTCCGTGTTTTCGGTCAATAAATCTTTGCCTTTTGCTTAACTTTTCAAGTTTAGTTGGGACCGGGACGATTGTGATTGGCGGTTCCGTCTCCGTTCATCACCGAGAACTATATTCTTATCGTGATTGAGGCGTGGTTACCCATTACCACGAAACGCGCGAAGCACGCCACCTATGGCTTTGCAGCGAAAGCCTTGTCGCATTCGCACCACTGAGTTGAAGATACTACGAGAACGTCGAAATATTTTTCGGTTTTAGTTTCCTTGCCTGTTGAGATTGCTTCGTCTTACTGTTTAGTCTAAATTACTGTCCGATGATCCGTTGCAGTCCGTTATAGCATGCGTTGAGTTCAGCTACCGTGACTGGTAGAGAGTTTATCCAACTCCAGTCGCAGTAAGCTGTATATTTTGCAAATTCGTGCCTGCTACGCAGGCTCCCAACATCCCACGTTAACCATGTCGATATCTTGGAGATTACCTTTTAACATATTTCCTGTATTTGGCACTGTCCTGCCTACGGAGAGAAACGTATCTTCTAAGGTCGATTTATGCAACACTGCGCTGCAAGCGAACCACTTGTTAACACAGTTGACCCACTGTTGCTAGTGGGCCTCGAATTGTGTATAGCTGCTTGCACTCTAATGCATACACCGCGTGTATGCACGCAACGGTATGTCTGGGGCGATTACTACATAAATCTCGCCTAAAAGTCCGCGTGCGGCCTTATTTATATTGCTTTGTGTATACCGCCGTAGGTAATGAAGTTGTCGTTGCAACGATAGCCAGTCGATACTCTGCAGTTCATGATCGCAAATTATTGTCCAAGCACAAACTGACACTAATGTTTTACCATGTTTTTAGTAGGTCTATACCGTAGGCCATTAAAGCCAATAGCAATATGAGAACTCCTTCAGCCCGCCACAGCTTATTTGGGCACTGTTTTGCGAGAGGCGTGAAAGATATTTTGGACAAATAAAACCCTACATTAGCGCTGCAGGGTGTTTTGACCAAAGTACAGAGCCGTTATTGTATTTCAGATAAATTATACATGTAGGATGCGCATGATGTAAGTAAATTTCTCTCAGAAGTTCCGAATTGTACCTGAAAGTCTGGATGACCTTCCATGTTTGCACAGCTGGTGTGCGAAAGGCAAGGGTGTAAGTCAGATCCCAGCGGTAAGGGGAGGATAAGGTTGCGAATTTGTTTTTCGAAGCTTTGGGCATGCACGCAGCTATTACTTTTCCACCAGACTACATGCACATGTTCCATGATATTATGAGGCTTCAGATGACGTTCTGGCTTTGAGGTTCTAACTGTGGAGGCAGAATCAAATGCAGCTTCAGCTGCAACTAGAAGGTTAGGAAAATCCCCTGTGTGCTCCTTCTTGAGCGGATCCCTGAACCAGAAAATGTTAAGGTGCTACGAGGTCTTAATGGAGCAAAACGAAACACCGGAAGAACACCGTGGTCAACCGATTACTGCCCAAGTTCCATGCACCAGCAGTCCCTGCTGGGTAGGTCTCCTGAAGTAAGGATGACGTAGAAAGAAAGTGTTAGATAAAGAGAAAGGATGGTCAATAAAATGATAGGTAACACCAAAGTGTGAGAAGACGGACCGAATGGGAACTCAGAGTTGGAAAATGGATATGGTCAGGAGAAGGAGAACTTTCGAGTTGCCACCCAAGCGAGTGTAAGTGACTCTCGAAACGCTTAACCATAGTTTCACTGACGACACTTTCTGGAAGCTAGTTCCAGCGCTCAATAACTTTGTGCGATAACCGAGTTTCCGCCCTGATCCGGTCGAAAGACAGCTCGTATCGCTTCATGGGACGACCACGAAGCCAAAGCACTGTAGCCAGGCTAAATAGCCAGCGCAATTCCGGTGCAACCTTCCCGGTTAAAAGGCGGTAAGTAAAGAGTGGGTCTCCTCGTAGCCGGCAGTCTTGCGTTGAATAATACCCAAGCTAAGTAGAGGCTCGGGGTACGATTGCCGCCGTAACCTTTCGACCTATTTGGTACCCACACTCAAAATCCTCTCGAGCTCCGTTTTGTCCCCAACAAGGCAGGGCGGGCAAGCCTGGACGCAGTATTCCTATTGGGGCCGAACGGAAGCGAAGCAAAGTTTCACTAATATTTCAGCAGTTAAGGTCCCGAAAGAACGGCGTATTAACCGCAACCTTCAGAAACCCTATTGTGGTCTTTTTCCAGATGTATGCAAACCTGATTCTGCGCTTTCTATGACCAACCCCAGTCTGTTAGACTGCGCGCCTTGCATACTGCTGGAGTTACACAGGATGCATGCACGCGGTAATTCACCAGATTTCGTTTCTACTCAGATACACAGTGACTATTGTGGTTTATGTAACCTCGTCGCGGTATCGCGGCAACACAACACATTCTTATAACTGTCGCGACAAAGTAGCCCCTTATTCCTAACTAGTAGAATATCTAGGAATATGATGATACACCTAGTCTCCGTCCTTGACGATGTTGCTTTTGACGATAAGTATTCCATTGTAAACTAAGACCGAGCACCTTGCAGTCGCATCCCTTTTACTCTCCTAGCATTCTCGAAGGTCCAGCTCACCATCTTCTGGTAGCACCTTCAGCTTAGACGCATACGGATTGCCCCAGTTTGATCTAACCTCTGAGCCAAATGCATGGAAGTATCTTCACAGATATATTTCTAGCCGTTTCTAGCTGTTTCACAGCTTTAGTGCTCAAGCTCTAGCGCGCACAGCTTTATCGGATTTGGGTTAGTTAACTAACTGGACTACCGCGTTCTCGTGAGCGACCTCCGGGCCACCTAACGAGCACGTATGCGCCCAAGTGCGGTGTTTTTCAAGACAGCTAAGGAACAATTTATTATCCACTGTTTGCCCATCGCTCGCATCCAGCTTGCTACCCAGGTTCACCGGCATGCCTATGCCTTCGACCGATTAGCCCATGAATCTGGTCTGACTGTCGCGTGTCTGTGCGAGCAGGCACTACCAAACTGTGACCAATGCTAAATTTTGGTGCTGACCCCAGAGGATGCAGTGACCCACACATTTTCACTTGACTGGAAACTTAGATGAAGCAAGGCCGTGTGTGCTCTTGAGATAAAATACGACGAAGTCACTAAGGTGGGGATAAAGTGTGCACACTGCACTACTTCGTCAACACAACACTACATATGAAATTCCCTTCAGAACGTTTGAAGCTCAAGCAAGTAACCGACGCCTTATTGGTTTTACCAGCAAGTCGGGTTATTCATCTTGTCAACCGTTTATGTGTGCTCATGGCGCGGTGTAATACATCGGCAGAAACTAGCAAGAATTTCGTGATACCGATGTTGCACCAACGCCCGTGCCTGTGCGGGAATAATCAAGCCACGCCGCTACGCAAGAGACGAGAGCCAAACACGGTACCGCAGTGCGACTTCCTTCTCTCTAAAATATCTGGCGAGCCTCACTCTTATAAGCCATCAAATGACATCTGTAACGTGCTTCCACTGCTTGCAGCTGGCCAGCTCACAACCAGCCATTGGCAATGCTGGTAACTCCGAGCCAGCTTTCGTCCTTGACATGGGGACCCAAAGTCTCCATTAGGCCGCAGGCTGTAAATAGTTAAGTACCTGGGACCCGCAGTAGACCAACGCACATGTTCGACCAGCCTCCAAACTCTTGAGTCTTCTACTTGGGATCACGCGTTGTAACCAAGACACATTTCCGTCTCTCGTTCATCTACGCCGTCTTGCAACCTTCAACCATTGTACCTAAGTAATTAAGCTTTTTCGGCGTGTCTCGTTTAGAATCGAGAATTAGCCTTATTATTAAGAAACATTCACTTCCTTTCCAGCGGCCGCGTCTACCAACACGCACTTTGAGTCAGGTTCCGTTGGCATATTCACTGGTTTTTGCGTTTCTTCCAGGTTTACTTACGCAAACCTTTCTAGCTAAACCTCAACTAGTTCACAAGCGCTGTACATAAGTCAAGCTGTACTATGCTATAATTGGATTGTGCCTAGTCGGTAAAAGTACCTGTTGCTAAAGGAATAATATTGTCTTATTTCGCTTAGGTTTGGATAGTCTCGTGCGAAGTTGCGTTCCATCTAGGAACTCGTTCAACTGGCAGTAGTATCTGTGTTGCACCAAAGTGTTACGGGTCATAAGAATTTCTACTTTTGCCCGTTAGCTTATCGTGCTTTGATATAGTTTCGGGTCATATTCAATCGCGTAAGTATGGAAGTTGCTAGCAGCCCGTCATAACTAATTATAATAATTAATGAATGAATTAATTGTTAAATGATCTATTCTCGGTATAACGAAGCACACCAGTACTGGCGTGCTCAATCATATATTCAAGTGTACCTGCTTTTGTATAGTAAAACATTTCGTTTAAGTAACTGCCACAATCAAACTTTCGTAGTTTATGCGTGTGTGAGCTATTTGTCAGGTTATAGTGGGAGCCAGGATCACGCTAGCACTGGTGTGCGAGAAAAGCAATGGAAACGGTTGTGGCAATTGCCAAAGGTATGCGTGGTTTCGCCATGTTATCCTCCATGGTATCCTGAGCACAGGAGCCAAAGTAAATGTTCGGCTGGCTAGCCGAACAACCTCCTCGTGGTGTCAGCTGGGTGGTTCGGGTTTAACCCGTTCCAGCAAATAGTTCGGCGGCAGTGTTCCAGGACGTGGTGCGTTTCGCCTGGCAAGCGTTCTCCCTATAAAAACCACAAAGGTCTGCTTAACAACACTGTGACGTGGCGGTCGTGACTCGCCACAAAATAAAGTCACTGCCCCGTGGATATCCGAATAATTCTCTCCAACCCACGGATACCAATCTACTACTCGCATATTGATGACAATATCAAATATTGAAGGTTGGAGCGGCACAACTACAAGCACAAAATACACAGCTACATACACGTACACACACAATGACATACATACATACTCCCTACACAAACATAAACTGCTATGGCAAACATATCGGATATTTGTACATTCTTGATCATGCATCGTTATGTCAAAACGATCATGCCAGTAAAGGCGTGCCACCTAGTTGAGAATAAAAGATTTATTTATTTATTTATTTATCTTCCCCATCAAAAGATAGGAAGGTTTTGGCGTCATGAATACATTCTCCATAACAAAATCGGTCAAATTTTCCATGGAATGAAGTGGTTGCTGCAGTTGCATCTGACTACATAACGAAATATTTATTTATCTTTGTCTGTGCGAGACACGCCCATGAAGACATGCTCAGGTAGATGCAACTGTAAAGCTCTTATGTGGCAACTGTAACAGTGACGGTAGAAAATGGTTCAAACGTTCATGATTGGAACTGCACCCTTGCAGTTGTAAAAAGAATAATTGGGCTGTCGTAAGATCGTGTTCTTTTGGTAAGGATATAATCCGCTTGCCATATATTGCAGTTATACATCAGCCAATATTAGAACAAGCGTCCCGGAGGTTTGAGTAGTGTACAACTGAAGAACAAGCTCGAGAGAGACGTGATGGTTTCATGAGTTCGTGCGCGAATAACGCGAAGCTCAACGGTGAAATCGCAGAAAAAAGTGGCAACGGTAAATAAGTGAACCCTAGAATGAAGAAGCTAAAGTAAATGCATATGAAGCAGTATCCGTCTAACGAACATTTAACGTATGGCAAAATTTGACGCTTGTTGAGCTACAAGTGTGAAGTTATGAGCAGTGATTTTGCTCGATGTCGAGTCACATCCGCCACATTGCAAGGTTGTTAAACGGACATTTGTGGTTTTGTATAGGCAGACCGCTTGCCAGGCGAAAACCCACCACGTCGTAGTACCCTGCCGCAGATCCATTGAATGGCAACTTGCGGCTGGTTAAGCTCCTGGCTGAGCGTTTGTTTGTTCGGTTTTGAGCAGCCAAGTTTCGTCGCATTCTTCGTTGGCTGATGCGTTGGCGACTGCCTATTTCAGTTCTGGTTCCTCTCCTGTCCTACCCAAATGGCTGGGGCCGATTCGTAGGTCAAGTATTGAATATTTTTAAACCTACGGTGCTGCTTGTCATCAGAGCCACGTGAAATCTCTGTGGGATATCAAATGAAATATCTTGTAGTGTTCTTGAAGCCCTGAAGACTAGGATAATGTCCCAAAAACAACTCGGAGGTCCTTCCGGGTAAGTTGTAAAATGGATTGGAAAATAGACATGCATAGCCGATTGAACTTCCAAAGCGGAGTGCAGAGCTCCTCATGAGTGTTGAGCGGAAGAAGGTAGTCAGTGGCCAAAATGCCCGAACCCAATTGTTCTTGCCTTAGTAAATATCAGCAATGAAGCTGGCTTTGTCCAAAGGAGAATTACATTGCAGCGACAGAAATATCTACCTTCGGAAGTCAAACAGAGATCTCTAAGTGCGAAGCATTTGTAAGATATGGTTTTCCGAACTGAAACCAATTGCGCAAAGCACAGGAAAATTGTACCATTGCAAGCTAAGGAATAAGTGGTCCGGACCGTAAGTAAACAAACCAACAAACATTTTATTCTAGGGCACGTCTTTACAGGCATGAGCTTTTTATGATTACAAAGTATGAACAAGGATGTACAAAAAGACATGATGTTCGCCATAACAGCGCATGTGTGCGTAGCTATATATGCGTGAGTAATTGTATATAGGTGTGGCTTTTTAGCTTGCGCTTGTCAATACGGCAGGTTGAAAGTGTTGTTAAGGTAAGAATAAACGATTGACGTTCGTAGATGTAGGTACAATTATCCAGGTAGCCACGGGGCAGTGGCTTTAATTTGTGGCAAGTCACGTTCGCCGTGTCACAGTGCTGATAAACGGACATTTGCGACTTTTAGAGGAGAACGCTTACGGGGCGTAAGCCCACCACGTCCTTAAACACTATCGCCAAATTATTTTCTAGATGTGGATACACTCGAACCGCCCAGCTGGCACCACGAGGAGGTGGTTCGGCTAACTCTTGTGAAAGCGGCGGACTAGTTTCTACTCATATCCTGCCGAAGGAACGGTGTGCCTCGTATTGTATTATTGTCGCAGCGATGGAAGTTTCATCGGTATCTGTGACAATTCCAAAAATGGCAACGAACAAAGAAAGCCACGCAGGCAGACGAAAGAAATGCATCCGAAACGCATTCGATGACATAATCAGTTTCAACAGTGATTGAACTATTGTACGCTTGCATCACGTACTTATTATTCGAACATCACATATACATGTATTGCACTAAAGTTTCGAAATACATTGAGAAACAAGCAGACCACCGATCAGTGGAAAATAGACCAGTGGTTCAACTAAAAGTAAGCCAGAAGGTGCGAAGTGTGTTTGAGGAGTTTTAGAGCGCAAATGGCTAAGCTGTGGGACACCAGAAGGAAGCTGGTGAGAGGTGCTGAATATGGAAAAGGATGTCGCTCAGAAACGGTGACAACGACACGTTGCCTCAGTCTTAAATTGGTTGGATTGTATGGGGTTTGTGGACGACGGATACTAGTAAGTCAACGTCAAACGAAGAAGGAGTGCAAACTGAGCACGGAAAGGAAACCATAGGGTTGGGACGGAAAAGGCTCTATTAAGGCGAAGTGGAACAGCCGATGACGTTCTCGAGGTGATATGAACAGAACTTTGGAGCTGTCCATTCTTCATCGGTAGGGTCTCAGTAGTCCGAAAGCAAGCGACCGTTAAGAAGAGACAAAAAGCTCAGCTCGTAGAGCTTAAGATATATTTTTACGGTCGGCATAGTAACAGAGAGCGTCGGCAGTAATAGACACCTTAAGGATTAAAGTGAAGCTAATCATAAAGATGAAGCATGACCCGCAATGCAATTGCAATGGGGGTTACTGAGCGTTGGGTCTGCAGGTTCTGGAGCACGGAGAGGTCAGAACCCAGGAGATGGTTCAGGCTAGACCACTTAAGTCAGCGCGATGAGGCTAGGCCGCCAAACAAAGGGGGAAATAAAAGTAGTGCATGTCATCAGAAAAGGAACGTTTGGGACGAAATTGGCTATACGGATAGATAGTTTGCATGTCGAGCAAAGCGCACAGGATGAGGGGCACGGAACGTTGAGTCTGCAGAGCCTAGCTCGTTTACTTCTTGGAACTCTGTAAGCAGTCAGATGGCAGAAGACTGGGCAGACGAGGCTGGATCAGGGCCGTACACTAAGAGTTATCCGTCCAGTTCACGTATGAATGCAAACAGAGCACGCGGAAAGGAAAGCATAGGGTGGGGAAAGAAAAGGCTCTACTGAAGAGAAATGGAAAAGCCTACAAAAGCTTGAGGTAATTTGAGCAGACCATTGGAGCTGTCGATCCTTCATCGATACGGTCTCAGTAGTCTGAAAGCGGGAGACCATTGACACTAAACTAGGATGTCGGCTTATTGAGTTTAAGTTTAGGTAAGTTTATATTAGGTAGAAGTCTGATGTCTTGGCTAGGAGCAGTAGTGAGCAGTAACGTTATTCAGTGGCGAGTCAAATCCGCCATGTCGGAGTGTGGTTAAACGGATAGTTGTGGCCTTTTATGGGGAAAGAGCTAGTCAGACGAAAAACCCACCACGCCATGGAACACTGCTGTCGATTCACTTAGATTGTAATATGTAGCTGGAACTGCATCATGCAGAGCGACTTTCCGCCGGGTTATTCGAAGTCGATTAAGGTACAAATATCTGCGTTGGCTGACTGAATGGTTTGGTCAAGATGCGCCATTGGCCAGCCGAAGCTTAACTTGAGTCGTGGAATCGGGTGCAGAATTGCGCAGGTAAGTGAATGGTTGGAAGTAATGGTGTTTGGCTACTTCTGCTCTGCTATTCTTGCCCGGGTTGTGCAGACTTTCGGTCCAGCTATCCAAACTGGACTTGTCATCGAGCTGATGAGTGCCGTTGGTCACTATGATCTAATTCGTCCGGCTTCGGCAAAATTGCCATCATCAGTTAAATACGGGATTCTTACGAAATCCTACTTACCTCTTTCCAACCAAGAAGACAATTTTAACGGTGATAAGGTTGAAACAAGATAATGTAAAAGAGTACTTTGCGCGAAAAATAGTATCTGAATTCCCTCAATGGTAGGATATCATGGGGTGTAGTAGTCTCCATGAGCAACTGAAGACGGCTTGAAGCGCCATCCGAGAAGCTGCAGCTAAATGAAATACCAAAGTGTTCTGGAAGAGATGAATGGAGCCGAACAAATTTGTTTGTGCGCCATTGAGGGGCGGCAAATCTGTCCAGGCAAGACCATCGGAAACGTTCAACATAAATGGAATGTCAGAATGTTCCTTCAGAAATGAAAGACGCCGAACACAGTTGTTTGAATGCCAGTGAGAATCAACGGAGCTGTCCGTGGCAGTGTAACTTTATCACGATTGAACCAACTGACATTCAATGTAGAACAAAGGATAAAGCTCATATATATATCATTGCAGGTAAAATTTGGTACTGTGATTGTGTTGTGGGCCAAACACATTTGTTTAGGCCCCACAAATGTGCCATCTCTCCAGAATGGCGATAAGGAAAATTTGGAACGATTACTGGATGCTTTAGAAAGGTGAATTGTGCTGCACATCCAGGAGCAAGGATTAAGTGTTCAAGCCAACGAGCTTCTGAGAATAGAGCAGCCAGTGCTTGAAGGTGAACTTCCTTGCATTGGCCCATGTAGTTGTGGACCTCACGGAAAACGTGCAACGAACAGGAGGCCGTCGAACAGACAGACAGACGGAAATGCCTCACAGCAATATCGAAAGACTGGTGGCATGTAAGTGTGCCTTTGTACTCTGTAGCATGTTATTTTTGTTTAGCATACATGACGTATATTTGCTTTCTTATATCACGTCTCCGGTGTACCTCAGACTGCAACTAATGCGTAGTAAGGAGGTGTTGCAAAGCGTATGAGCAAATGGCTGATATAACAAGGGGTATTTAGAAGGTGCAGCATGTAGTAGGGTTATTGGAGTGAAGCAGAGATAAAATGATGAACTAAGGTTGCAATTAACCATGATAACAACCATCAAATTGCAAGAGTCAGCTTAAATGAAGCTAAAAACAGCTGAATTGTGATGGGAAGCAGGGGGCAGCCAGTTGGTATAACCTAGTACAAAGTTGAATGGGAAATGTAAACAATCGGTGAAGAACATATGCATGAGAACAGGAGTGCGAAAAGTTAGTGTTGAGAATAACAACGCTGAAGCACTTATATTTCCATAGTATTGTAGCCGGTAGCCTCAAAAGGAAAGGGTCTGAGGAGACCATGGAAGCAACACAGAACAAAGAAATCACCCGCACTTCGCAATCCTGACACACTGCAGGAACCCAGAAAATTTAACAAATCAACACAGTTCACCTGAGTCGTCCGACTTCAACAGCTCCAACAACTTGCGGTCCACTCCGAAGAAGACTACACAACAACCGGAAAAAATTGACGAAAGGTGACTGCGAATATCCGCGTGAGTAGTCGGACAGACTCAAGCTTTTCAATACCATATCACCAGTCGGCGGTGTTTCAGCACGTGGTAGGTCTTCATCTGGCAAGCGTTTTCCCTAAAAATAGTCACAAATGTCTGTTTAACAACACTGCAACGTGGCGGATGTGACTCGCCACTCAATAAAGTAGCCGCCATAATCACACATTGGCAAGTTGGCCTATACCACCATTACAAATTCTGTGCATATACCTGCTCTCGTATGAACACGCTTACATATTTGCTTAGTGACATGCCACTATTCTTAAAAATGTTTGTGGCTTTTTCCTCATGCTTCACTCCCCTGACCCGAACGGTGTACACAACCTCATCGGACTACTTCTTCATCAAACTGCTCCAAATTAGTGATCTGATTCTTATCACTACATCACGCATTCTGTGGACATAGACTTCGTACAACCTTTGGGCTATATGGGCCCACACCACTGTCTCCAACTGTACTACTCCCGCTATTGGCGCTGTTAATCATGCTATCCTGTACAATATTGCAATATGCTGATCATGCCCAAACGGCATGCCTGGATTTGTAGAGAATAAAATATGTATTTATTTAGTTATTTCTAACTTTTCATGCATTGAGCCGTCAGCCCGTCTAGGGTTAGCTTGATAACGGAAGAAGCAAGCTCTTACGGCAACATCTGGAATGCAAGGTGAATGCGAACACGAGGTAATGAGCAGATACTTCCGAAGTGAGGTAATATGAGTATTATAATGGAATTGACAGCCATGGAATGCTTAGAGATCAATGGTCCAGATGCATCTAGAAGCAGGTGTGACGTGGGTAGTTAGACGACGTCGGTGGCAAGGTTTAGGGAACGGTACGCTTAGTGAAGTAAGATATTAGACTTCTGGTAAATGAATAAAGTTATTGAAAAGCCGGATGGTTGTGGGCGCTACGACACCACAAGTCTAATGGGAGCCTGTTCGTGGGACGCAGATGAGTCATGGGCTGGGCGGTGTCAGGAGGCTTGGCAATATTAATAGGTTCAGCCACATGGAAGAAAGACACAAGCAGGCAACAGTGTTAAAACCGGTAGCTGAAAAGTACAAAGGTGCAACGTAAAAGCTCATGTAGCCTGTGGCCAGGAATGTGAAGGGTTCTGCATCGGATGACTGTGAGCTTACGGCATCACGGTTCTAATGGAAGCCCCTTTGGATGAAACGAAAATGAGCCTGTGGCGCGGTTGCTCTCCGAGGCTTGGCAGTCATACTAGAGTGAAACAGATGGCACTAGGAGGCAACAGACAGGGTGGGATATGTTCGACCATTTCGGGGATAGCTGGATATGAGGGAAGCGTACGCCAACTCATAGTGGGGAGCCAGTTGCGCTAGTGCTTACAATGCTGCATAAATGAATGGAAGCTAGACGATGACTGGCAATATCAACAACCTCGTGGTGCCAGCTAAGTAGTTAGGGTTTACCCCTTTCCAGCAAATAGTTCAACGGAAATGTTCCAGGACGTGGTGGGTTTTCGTCTGGCTAACTTTCTCCGTTTGAAAAGTCACAAATATCAGCCTAAAACACTTTGACGTGGCGTTCGTGACTCGCCACAAAATAAAGTCATTACCCCGTGGACATTCGGATAATCCTTTCCAACGCACGGACGCTAATCTCCTGCTCGCGCATTGCTGACGATATCAAACATTCAGGAATGCAGCCGCACAAATGAAAGCACAAACTCGTTGGTTGGCAGCATACGGTTTCGGATTTGCCTGTCACTGCGGCCAGCCCAAAGACGCCTGCTTCTACAGAGGGTCCATGGTTGGATTGCGCTACACCACCCACAGCTCCTACTGTACATCCCATATCCAGCGTAAACCCGAAGGAATAAGACCGAGAAGCATGTGTATAGGAGCCACGTTTCATAAAACAACCGGCCCACAGTCTTCACAAGCAAACACAAGCACGCTGTGTTTGGAGAATCAAGCGCACACAAGACAGTGGTTGGACCGTGATCCGCTCCACACTGAGTGCATGGAACCACTTTTCTAGCCTAGCACGGCCACAAGGACGACGCACGCCGTTCGCTCCAGCAACGAGCAACTGTCTCCTGGAGCCGGTGTGGAGGAAGTAGTGGGTAATAGACAGGTAGGCACCTTGACAAAGTGCACAGCAAGCACAGCCACATCGGGGCTATCAAGCAACAGCCGATTACTTAAAACGAAAAGATGAAATAAACCAAAGCAAATAATGCGTACAGTTACGCTGACAAACCTCTTCACTAACTGAGCATATAAAACAACTTAGTTACTAACAAATCCGCGATATGTTCGTACGTCAGAAGCTATATTTTAGGAAAATGCCACAGGCACGAAAATGTCATCAAAAGTAAGTAAAATTAGCTTCAGCGACGTGTGCAAGTTTATAGAAGATGGTACAGGTAGACCATAAGCTGAGAAAGAAAAGCGTTGGGACATAATTGCAAACCCAACGTCTGGAATACTGATACTTCGCATGCAAGCACGGGTCAGTTAAGAGAATGCAGGGTACCTACAAAGGATGCGCCGATTCTGCCTACGTTCTCCGCAGCACCCGTCGTCGCATCGGTGGTGCTCCCAAAAGGAATCGCTCGTGGTTTACTAGGCTTGCCTGACGCAGACACTCGCGAGCGCATGTGTCACAGCACCGTGCACTCCATGTCGCTGGAAAACCCATGTGGAAAACCCGTGTGATTCTCTTTACTACTATGGCACTCATCCTTAAACCCATTGAACTACTCCGGCCTCTCAGGCTCCAAAGGCCTATAGGTCTCAAGCCAAGGCCTCTTTTCCTCTGAGAATCGGCTGCCATCGATTAAGGTTCTCAATGGTATAGGTAACGGCCTCATGATTTTCGTCTCCGTCCGATTCATTATCTATATGCCTAATCCAAGACGTCGCTATATGTTCTTGCTACTGTGGCTCTCACTCCTAAACCTTTTGGACTAGCTGGCCTCTCAAGCTCCAAATGCCTATGGGTCTCAATCCAAGGCTTCTCCTCCTTTCAACATCAATTCAAGTTCTCATTGGCATAAAAAACAGCCTCATGTACTCGCCTCCGTCTGATACATTATAATATGCTTGGACCCCTGCAAATTGCAATTTCAGGTCTCTAATTGACTTTTGCCTCTCGGCTCCACTATCATGCATCTTAGCTTACAATTACGTTCCCCTATCTTGTTTGGCCTCTCTTTTGGTCCATATCGCATTGGTTCAATGGCGGTATAGGTGCCTCTAACGTCAACGCAACTTACTAGCACCCGTGTGATTCTTTTGCTACTATGGAACTCATATTTAAACCCATTGGACTACTCCGGCCTTTCAGGCTCCAAATGAATATAGGTCTCAAGCCAAGGGCTCTTTTCCTCTGAGGATCGGCTGCCATCGATTGAGGTTGTTAACGGTATAAGTAACGGCCTCATGATTCTCGTCTCCGTCCGAGTCATTTTCTATATGCCTAATCCAAGACGTCGCTATATATTCTTGCTACTGTGGCTCTCACTCCTAAACCTTTTGGACTAGTCCGGCCTTTAGGCTCCAAATGCCTATGGGTCTCAATCCAAGGCTTCTCTTCCTTTCAACATTGATTCAAGTTCTCATTGGCATAAAAACAGCCTCGTGTACTCGCCTTCGTCTGATACATTATAATATGCTTGGACCCCTGCAAACTGCAATTTCAGGTCTCTGTTTGACTTTTGCCTCTCGGTTCTACTATCATTCTTCTCAGCTCACAAGTATCGTCTCCCTCTCTTTTGGTCCATATCGCATTGGTTCAATGGCGGTATAGGTGCCTCTAACGCCAGCGCAATTTACTAGGGTTCGTTTGATTCCCTTCGCTACTGTGACACTCATTATTAAACCTACTGGACTTGTCCGGCCTCTCAGGCTCCTAATACCCATCGGTCTGAAATCAAGGCCTCTCTCATTCAAACATCGGCTGCCGTCGGCAAACGTTCTCATCTCTATATTTAACTGCCTTTTGTACTCGCCTCAGTCTGGCACATTACCTGCATGCTTTATCCTTCTGCCGAAATTGACATTTCAAGTCCCTAGTTGAATTTTTCCTCTCGGCTCCACTCTCATGCTTCTCAGAGCACAATTAGGTCTCCCTCTCTTGTTTGGCCTCTTTTCTGGTCCATATCGCATCGGTTCAATGGTGGTTTAGGTTCCCGCAGCGTCAGCACAACATACTAGGCCACATTTGATCCACTTTCCTACTGCGCCACGCACTCTTAAACATCCTGGACCGCACCGGCCTCCGGCTCCAAATGTCTATAGGTCTTAAACAATGGCTTCTCTTCCTTTGAGCATCGATTACAGTTCCCATTGGCATAAGAAACAGCCTCATGATGCTGGTTCATTACCTGCATGCTTGGTCGCCTGCAAAATTGCAATTTCAGGTCTCTGATTGACTTTTGTCTCACGGCTCCACTATCATGAATCTCAGCTCACAATTACGTTCCCCTCTCTTGCTTGGCCTTTCTTTTGGTCCATATCGCTTCGGTTCAATGGCGATATAGTTATCACTAGTGTCAGCGCAAAATCTTAAGCTTCTTTTGATTCCCTTTGCTACTGTGGTACTCAGTTTTAAACCTTTTCGACTACTCCAGCCTCTCAGTCCCCAAATGCCCATAGGCATCAAACCGAGGCCTCTCTTCTTTTGAGGATCGGCTGCCACAGATT
Source organism: Dicrocoelium dendriticum (assembly GCA_944474145.2). Classification (NCBI taxonomy): domain Eukaryota; kingdom Metazoa; phylum Platyhelminthes; class Trematoda; order Plagiorchiida; family Dicrocoeliidae; genus Dicrocoelium; species Dicrocoelium dendriticum. The sequence continues at coordinate 69,473,697 of OX104067.1, read as the reverse complement.
AATTTTCTTACTGGTATAATTAACTGCCTTATGTGCTCGCATCCATTTGACACATTATCTGCATGCTTGGTCGTTCTACGGAAATTGCAATCTCAGGTCCCTGGTCGAGGTTTTCTTCTCGGCTCCATTCTCATGCTTCTCAGCGCACAATTACGTCCCCTCTCGTGTTTTGCCTCTCTTCTGGTCTATATCGCAACAGTCCATTGGCGGTATAGTTATCACTAGCGTCAGCGCAACGTCCCAGGTCTCTTTTGGTTACCTTTACTTCTGTGCGTCTCATTCCAAAACATTTTGGACAAGTCAGTCCTCTGAGGCTCCAAATGCCCATAGGTTTCAAGCCAAGGCCTCTCTTATTTTGAGCATCGGCTGCCAGCGACTCAAGTTCTCATTGGTATAAGTTACAACCTCATGATACTCTTCTTTGTCTGAATCATTATCTCTATGCTTGGTAACGCCTACCGAAATCCGAATTTCCGGTCTCTGATTGACTTTTGCCTCTCGGCTCCACTATCATGCATCTCAGCTCACATTAACGTTTTCCCCTCTTGTTTGGCGTCTCTCGTCGCTCATATCGCTACTATTCTTTGGCGGTATAGGTACCACTAGCATCAGCTCATCGGTCACTCCATTGAATTCAGCCAGCACATCTTTACCATAAATTTTATATTTTATACAATAACATAGTCCTGTTCAATTTTGCTGGCAGTTTGCTCGGTCCGTTTTTCTTCTCACCCTTGTTCTACAGGATAACATTATCTGCACCGAACACCGCTGAAGACGTACTTGCGACGCTCCCATGGACACGGATTCAATAAAGAACAAAGAAACACCCGCACTTCATAATCATGACACACTAAAGAACCTAGGAAACTGATCAATTCAATACAAGTCACCTGAGTCGTCCGACTTCAACAGCCCCAACCACTTGTAATGGACTCCGAAGGCGACTACACAGCCATAGGAAACAAATTGGCGTTGCGTGACTGCGAATATCCGCGAGGGTAATCGGTCAGATACCATCTTGCCAATGTATATCAATAGCCGGCAGTGTTCCAGGACGTGCTGGGTCTTCGTCTGGCAAGCGTTTTCCCTACAAATAGCCACAAATGTCTGCTTAACAACACTGCGACGTGGCGGATGTGACTCGCCACTCAATAAAGTCACCGCCCCCAACACATTGGCAAGTTGATTGACACCACATTTACAAGTTCTGTGCATATATCGGCTCTCGCATGAACACGCCTACATATCTGACTAGTGACATACCACTATTCTTAAGTATTTTCCGCCCGTTTCCTCATACTTCACTCACTGACCTACATTGCTTACGGGGCCTCATCGGACTAGTTCCTCATCAACATACCATATAAGTGATTTGATCACTATTTTTACCTCTCGCATTCTGTGTACATAGACTACATACAACCTTTGGGCTCTATGGGCCCACTCTACTGTCTCCAACTTCACTACTCCCACTGTTGGTGCTGCTTATTCCGCTATCATGTACAATAATGCAATGTGCTGATCATGCCTAAAAGGCGTGTCTCGCTTTGTCGAGAATAAAATATTTAATTAATTAATTATTTATTTATATACATACCTGCTTGGAGGCATCCAGTTTCGGATTTGTCTGTCACGGTGGCCACCACAGGGACGGCCATAGGACGCCTGCGTCTACAGAGGGACCATGGGTGGCTTGCGCTACACAACGCACAGCAGCAACCACACATCCCATATGCAGTGTAAACCAGAAAGGAATAAGACAGCGAGGCATGCGGATGGGTGCCAGATTTCATCAACGGAGCCGGCCCACACTTCTTCACAGACAAACACAAGCACGCTGTATTTGGGGAATCAAGCGCACACAAGGCGGTGGCTGGACCGTAGTCCGATCCATAATGTGTGCGTGGAACCACTTTTTGCTCCTAACACAGCCACAAGGACCGTGCACCCCGTCCCCTCCAGCAACGACCTACTGTATTCTGAAGCCAGTATGGAAAAGGAAGTGGGTGATAGACGGGTAGGCACCTCAGCAACATGCACAACAGGGGCAGCCACACAGGCTTATAAGGCAACAGCCAATCACCTGCAAAACATATGCAATAAAGTAGAGCTGACGCAGTATCAACATCAGTCATCAGCAACACCAGCACATCAGCCCTTTGAACTGATGCTTCGCTGCCATACAAACATGAGGACCTATGAAATAAAGTATAACGAGGGGAGAGAAGGGGGACTTACCTGAAAAGCTTAATACCCTAAGCAAACATTCGGGGTCAAGACGCCTACACCTTGTGTCAACAACATACCGTCACAAACAGCTGGCTATCGTGCAAAGATAAGGCGGAATTGGGGAGACAGCTTCCTTGCGGCTTTCACTGCCACGCGTTATACTCAGCCATTACCCTGCAGCTAACTCAGCAGCAAACGCACTTTAAACAGGCCATTCGACTATGAGACTGCAGCAGACGCGCCACTGTTGTATACTGCGAGCCATGTCCTGTAATGTCTCGAGCTAAGCACAAGGCGCGTCACGTGGACTCCAGCCCGGAAGGCGAGACGGAAAAACGGCACCCAGTTTGGTCGTCAATGCCTTCATTTCCTGTTGCCAGGTCAACTTTTATCCACCGCGAGCCTTGCGCCACCCTACACCTGGCAGACTGAACAAGGCCCTCCTAGGCAAGCGGTGACCAGGTATAAGTAGCACGTGCCCGAGCCAAAACAACTTATTCAGTGCTATCGGTTGTTCTAGGGAGCCAGCATGATTATTATTACCTCGCACTCGCCTACGCACATCATCGTTGCGGACACACTGGTGACATCCTACTCCAGCAATGCTTCGCAGACAACGATGATCAAAGACTTGAAGGCGCCTCAGGTCTTCAGACTGAAGGGGCCAAGTCTCATTACCATAGAGCAGAACGGCCCTCACTGTGGCCTTGTATACACGACCTTTCAGACGAAGGGAAGCACACTTCTGTCTCCAAAGATGCCGCAGGTTCATGAAGGTGGCTCTGGTTTTTGCAATGCGTAAGCTGACGTCAGTTTCCATGCGCCCATCATTGCTGATGCAGCGGCTAAGATAAGTGAAATGATCAATCACCTCGAGTTCCTCGTTAGCAAGCGTCAAGGATATTACGTGTTCAACCAATGATCGCTCACTATGACCGTGGACCTGATTGGCCCTACACACACGTAGATAAGCACGCACACACGCACTCAAAGGCGCACCCTAACTTTCCGTGTTCACATGTAAACCGTTAAGTGTTCAGTGCACTGTGCGCCAGACTGACGTGTCTTCTTGCTTGTTCGCTACTAGTTGAAATACGTACTTGCGGTTAGAGTCCAGCTGTGATATCTGTCGACGAGGTCAACATGTCCATGACAAATACTCCACCGGTCTTCTGGTCGTGCTCTACCGACAAATCTTCCCTGGACTCGTGGCATAGATGGCGGAAAACCTTTACGGATTACTTGGAATTGCTTCCAATCTTGAATCCAGCAGTATCACTTACTGAGAAAAACAAAGTGAAGCTCTTGAGACAGTTTCTTGGAGATGAAAGTCAAAGGTACTTCGATGCACTTCGTATTGATCAAATCTCTTCTACGATAACCGGCGCTTTGGAGACCATGTTACTCCAATGTTTGATAGCCGGAATCTCAGACCAGAGCACGCGGGAAAAGCTCCTTTCACAAGCTGATTGTTCACTGACCTGGGAGACGGCCTGCTCGATTGCCCGACAGAGGGAACACCTTACACAATAACTCGCAACATTTACGCTGAAGGACTCGTCAGATGAGCTGCGATTGATTAACACTACACCAAAACCAAGGCCACCCACTGGCGTCAATTTGTTTGTGTGCTATCGTTGTGGTGAGCAGCACAGTTGCCCATCCGACTGCCAGCATCAGAAGACAGTATGTCGAAGCTGCGGGGAGGTAGGCCACCTAGCGCGAGTGTGTAGATCAGTCAAGCGACGTTCAGGTGGGGCTTATCGAGGAGCAAACCCCATCAAAACTGTGGAGGAGTCTGATGGTAGCGACCCTGAATTACATTCCATTTGGCTTAATTCCGTTTCTAGCATGCAGCCGGCGCCATACACTCTAGAGCTTTACATTGACGGACAAAAGGTACAGATGGAAATCGATACAGGAGCATCCGTGACGATAATCCGGGAAAACACTGTAAAAACGCTCCCGAACTTATCCGCTTGCAATTCTGTTCTTCGCACATACACCGGTGAACCTATACGTGTCCTTGGTAAATGCTTCGTGAAGGCACAGTATGGTGACAAAATACGCGCACTAACTGTATATGTGATCCCCGGGGATCGTCCAAATCTGCTTGCAAGAGACTGGATATGTGCTTTCCCGGATACAATGAATGTGGTAAAATTAGTCACCGAGATCTCCGGACTTGAAACTTTACTTAAACAATATTCAGCTGTTTTTTCCGAGGAGCTTGGGAAGTTGAAAGAATTTCGGGCTGCGATAAAACTAAAGGAAGGCGCTCGACCAAAATTCACTAAGACGCGCACACTACCATACGCTATGAGGCCTAAAGTTGAAGAGGAACTAAACCGCTTGCAGACTCAAGGTGTTATTATTCCTGTACACTTTTCTGACTGGGGAACTCCAATTGTGCCAGTAAGCAAACCGGACGGCTCCGTACGGATTTATGGTGATTACAAGATAACCATGAACCAAGCATCCATGCTTGTCAGGTACCCCTTGCCACGTATTGATGACTTGTATGCAACAATAGCTGGTGGTGAAAAGTTTACCAAACTCGACCTGAGTCATGCATACGCGCAGATGGAGCTCGATGAACCTTCGAGGAAACTTACTACCATCACCACGCACATGGGACTATTTCAATATACTCGTTTACCTTTTGGCATTAATTCCGCCCCCGGAATATTTCAGAGAATTATTGACGACCTAGAGAAGGACATTCCTTTTGCGTGTGCTTATCTGGATGATATTCTTATCTCTGGACGCTCGGATACAGAGCATCTTCGAACACTCGCGGTCGTGCTCGAGCGTTCGGAGCGAAGTGGATTCAGATTGAAAAGGTCTAAATGTGAGTTCCTTTCACCTTCCGTTTGTTACCTTGGATACCGGCTTGATAAACACGGTTTACATGTTTTAAATGACAAGGTTAAACCTATTTTAGAAAGCCCAGAGCCAAAGAGTTGTGATGAACTCCGTTCGTTCTTAGGAATGCTATCTCACTATCGCCGTTTCCTGCCTAATGTATCGACGGTTCTATCGCCATTAAATGTGCTGTTACACAAAAATACATCGTGGTGTTGGGGTTCCCGTCAAAAAATGCCTTCAATAAAGCAAAACAAGCTCTTGCTTCGCCACCAACGTTAGTCCATTATGACTCTAACAAGCCACTCATACTTCAGTGCGACGCGTCCCCTTAGGGGGTCGGGGCTGTCCTGTGCCACCGCATGGACGATGGTTCTTTACGTCCTATGGCATATGCATCGCGCACCTTACAGACGGCGGAGAAGAACTACTCACAACTGGACAGGAAAGCGCTAGCCGTTAGCTTCGGAGTTAAGAGGTTTCATTAGTATTTATGGGGAAACGTTTTCGAGCTTCATACAGACCACAAACCATTGATATCCTTGTTTGGGGAAAACAAAGGTATACAACAAATGGCATCACCGAGGATGCAAAGCTGGGCTATAACCTTGAGTGCTCACAGTTACAAGATTGTTTATATTACCGGCGTCAGCAACTGCACAGCTGATGCACTTAGCCGTCTGCCGATCACGGAAACCGCACATGAACATGACCCTCCGTTTGAACTGGTTAATCTAACGCAACATCTAGACACAACACCGGTACGGAGTTCAACAATCCGTCAATGGACGGATCGAGGCCCCGTGCTATCAATGGTGAAACGCTTTTTGAACATGGGTTGGCCTCCTGAAGGGACAGTTGAATTACAACCGTTTATGATTCGGAAGAACGAAGTGAGTCTATTCGACGGCTGTGTTTTTTGGGGCTCTCGTCTAGTCCCTCCTACTAAGGCGCATTCACAGATACTTAAAGAGCTCCATGATGCTCATCCAGGGTTGGCGAGGAACAAGGCACTAGCGAGAGGGTACTGCTGGTGGCCCAACATCGACTCAGACATAGAGAACTTACTGAAGAATTGCGATATTTGTCAAGCGTATCAGCGGAGCAAGGCGCCAGGTCCAATACACCCTTGGCGTTGGCCCGACAAGCCCTGGCAGCGTATCCACGCCGAGTACTTCGGACCGATCGACGGGACCATGTTTCTTCTACTTATTGATGAACATTCTAAGTGGATTGACGTACATCCAGTTACTCAGGCGAAAGCCGAATCAACCATCACTAAAATGCGCTCGTCCTTCGCTACGTTTGGCATTCCGGAAATCATTTGTACAGAAAATGGTTTGCCTTTTACCAGTGCCGAATTTAGTAAATTTGTCGCCAACAACGGAAACCAACACGTTAAACCAGCCCCGTATCACCCAGCATCAAACGGATTAGCGGAGCGTGCAGTACAAACTGTGAATCAAGGCTTACCAAAGCAGCGAACGGGAACATTGCGAACAAAACTGGATCGGTTCCTATTCTCCTACCGTTCTACACCCACTGAGGCTACCGGGAAATCCCCGGCGGAATTGATGTTCGGCAGAAATCTGAGAACGAGGCTTCATTTGTTGTTCCCGAACTCGCGTGCTGAAGTACAGGAGCGTCAGAAAAAGTTTGTGTCTTCAGAGGAATCAAAGCCGGAAGTTACACTTCAGGACCATCAACCTGTTTACACCAGGTTACCGCATGAACAATGTTGGCAGCCGGCGACTGTGCTCGATTCTTCAGGAAGTCAAGACGATTTGCAGCTTCCGGACGGCCATGTTGTTCGCCGGCATTCAGATCATGTACGCCCCAAGAGCACTGACGCACCTGCCGTGAGCCAGTCACACTCGGAGATCACAGAGCAAGCTGCAGAGCACGACGAACAGAGCACAACAGGGGAAACTCATTTACGCCGATCGACCCGGTTTGGCAAACCGATCGAACGTTTTCAGCCATGGCTGTAACGTCAGCCAAAACAGGGAGGACTGTTACGTGTTCAACCAATGATTGCTCACTATGACTGTGAACCTGATTGGCCCTACACACACACGTAGATAAGCACGCTCACACGCACTCAAGAACACACCCTAAAGTTCCGTGTTCACATGTAAACCGTTAAGTGTTCAGTACACTGTGGGCCAGACTGGCGCGTCTTCTTGCTTATTCGCTACTAGTTGAAATACGTACTTGCGGTTAGAGTCCAGCTGTGATAAAGGACTCATCAAGTGGCTGGTGGTCCTACAGCAACACTTTGCACTTTGAAGGTGCGAAGTGCATACCAAATAATGGGACCAGTCTAGGCAGGCCATTCAGGGTTGATTGGGCCGCCCCAACATCGTCGAAAAGCAAGACGACATCGTCCGCATAATCTAGATCAACTAATCTTTCACCAGCCAGCACTTCAACGTTTACATCGTGAGATTCCGTCAGGAAACACTCTATGATAGAATCCTCGTCGAAATTAAACAAAAACGGGGAGACCGGACAACCTTGACGAACGTCTCTTGTCGGAAAACTATCCGATAGGACATTGTAAATACTGACGCGGCCTGTAGTTTTCGAGTATAGAGCACGAAGGATGTTCACATATTTCGTGGGAACACCTTTTCGCGCAAGTAATTCGAACAGAATCGATCGATCGACTGAATCGAACGCACTCTTGAAATTGAGGAACACAGCTATTGTCCGCCTGCGGTATGCGTGGCGCTTCTCTATCGCCTGCCGCGAAGTGAATATGTAGTCTATACGGCCAAGTCCTGGGCGAAAACCAGCCTGCTCTTCCCTAATCCGGGATACCCCTTCTGCAGTGAGGCGACGAAGGATAATCGAGGCCAGTAATTTTGTCACAACTGGCGTTAGGCTAATACCTCTGTGGTTCGCACAGTCTGTGCGACTGCCCTTTTTGTATACTGCCACTATAATCGATTCGCTCCAATTAGCCGGCACATTCTCTTCGTTCCAGATGCGTTCGAATAGGGAGGTTAGTGCGCTGCAGAGGACCTCACCTCCATCCTTAAATAGTGCAGGTGGGAGGGAATCCGGGCCAGCAGCACGAAAACGATTAAGCACTGTGATCGCGTTTCGGACCTCGGCCTCCGACGGAGGCTCTAAACTAACCGTTCATGGCTCGTCCTGCATCACCTGAGTAGGAAGAGGTCCGGGAGCAGGAGGCCAGCTGAACTGATCTTGAAAGTGCTCCGCCTAAAGAGCCATACGGCGCTACTTATTGTGTATCTGCACACCCGCGCTGTCTCCGATTGTCACACTGACGCCTGGTTTTCTGGGACCAGTAGTGCGGATCAGCTAGAAGAGCTTGCGGTAATTGCCTACTGCTCCTGCCTCCTCCATTTTTGATACCTACTGGTCAACCAGGCTTCCTTGTTAGCACGTAGGCTCCGCTCTAGTTCACATCTAATAGCCCGTCTGGTCACCTTGTGTTCAGAGCCAGGTGGGAGGTTTCTTCTAGATTCCAACAGGTTCACCGACCTCTCGGATATCCAGTGACTAGTGCGGTGACGATTGATAGTGCCACAAGCAGATGCTCCTGCGTCGTGCATGGCGGTTGAGATCCTATTCCACTGAAGCTCAGCGTCATTAGGACAAGACTGCGGATGTTCAGTATGCAGTGCGTCTTGATAGGCTTCCTGACCGAGGGCTTCGACAATTGCTCACTTGCCAATCTTAGGAAACGCTTGGTGCGCCTCCCGGTAAGATTAATGGTGAAACGACAACGTACCAAAGCATGATCAGAGTCGACACAGGTACTCCAGTACGAGCGGCAAACCAGGATGAAACCACGCCATCTGTACCTTATGGCAATGTGATCAATTTGGGTCCATCGCTGGTCAGCTACAGGAGGACACCAAGTGGCACTTCGGCGCCCACTGTGTCTAAAAGCAGTGCTACTAAGTAACAACTGGTGCTCCGCACACAGTTGTAGCAGACACTCACCGTTGTCAGTCCGTTTGGAGTTAAGCCCACATTTACCACCTAGCTGAGTTTCTGAAGAGCTCAGACGCCCTACTTGTGCGTTCATATCCCCTGCAAGTACTACAATATCTGAACTAGTAGCAGTGCATAATAGCGCGTTCAGTTCGTGATAGAACGTGTCCTTGCCAGCATTTGAACTGCGGTAGGTGGGAGCAAAAGCGGAAATCACGAACAAACAGAGTCTTTTACTACTTCGTGAATCAACCTTAGCTGATGTCATCAGGCGGGCTGCACATAAACGACTGTTCACCGGAATTCAATCAACCAACGGTGGCCCAGCCTTGGAGCTTAGGATGATACCTACACTAGCTTGACCGGTGAGTGCTGCATCGGCGTCTCCGGATGCGTGCAACCAATAACGAGAGGATAAGCGGTGTGCAGTTAATTCAGTAACCCCGTTAGGGTCATTGATCCTAGTTTCGGACACACAACACACATCAATACCCAGTGTGTCCAAGGTGCGTGCGAGTGCAGCTTGTTGACCTGTTTGTCTTAGAGTGCGAACATTGAATGTCACCATGGAAATGGGATAGCGGGGACTCATAAGGGATCTGTACCGCTACGCGTCAGATAGGTGCTGTGGGATGGTGGCTGCAGATGGTACTACTGCAGTGGCATTTGGGTTGCTGTCATTTAAGCTGGGGACTATAGAAGGAAGGTTAGTAACGGGGGTCGGGATGGGAGTAAGAGAAAAAGGTGGAAAAGAAAGAAGGGAGGCGCCAGCAGTAGCATGTTTTCGCTTATCCGCCCTGCTGTATGCAGCAGATAAGGCAACCCATGATAATCTGCGCGACGGCCGATGCAGGATGAATTTTATGTCTGAACAAAAGTCATGGTTGTATGTGGGCTGAGATACTGCCAGGGCGCCCAGACCTAGACAGGAGGATGAGTATGGTCCTCATCCAAAGCCTTTGGCCCAGAAGCCTGTCCGCAAGGCAGTGGGGAGGTGGCAATGACTTAGTTTTACTAGAATGGACGCCATCCCACTTTAAACCCCCAACCTGGAGGACCAGGAGACTGAGTTTGTCTGACCTCTCACCACTGATCAACCTGGTAGGAGTAGATCTCATGGTGCTCAGAGGCATCACCCAGTAAAGCTCAATGGGTCAATGAAGTACGCAAACCGTCGCACCACTTTAAGGTCCAGTCTCGTTGCAACCGTCTGATACAGTAAATGGCTACGCAGATAAAACTGCTCCCTAAATTAGCCTATGAAGTAAGTTTTGTTATCAACGAATAAGCGACAAATACAAAAGATCCACACGTTACTCGAAAAATGCCACTAACGCAACGAATTTAACAAAGATAAGCGCGGTTAACGTAAGCAAGTTGTTGTAGTTACTTGAACATTTTTTAGGTAGGCAGAACAAAACAAGTAACATGAGATGAAATTTGTCTAACTCATAAAGACCCACAAAAGCATCAAAATGTCAAAATTTTTAGTGGAAAAATAGACAAATACTTGTGTTTTTTATTTCTGCATTTACTCTAACCCTGTTTTTTACTCTGCCATGGTTCTGCTGGCATAATAGCTGTATCCTGTTCTTGTTATATATATATATATCACTGCGCAAACATACACTTAAACTTAAAAGCATACGCGGGCAACCAAACTTACCCAACATCAGCCATAATGCCTCGCCGTTCACCACATCAAATACAAAAGTGAAATCAACAAAAGCGAGTACAACGGCTGATGTCGTTCTCTGCGCTTCTCCTGCAGCTAACCAGCCGCAAGCACCATATATGGTGCCGAGACTCGAACGAAATCCACCTTGTTCTTCCGCCACATTTTGGTTCCACAACCAGACTGACGAGGCGGTTGAGCGGGATTCGGGCAACCACCTTGCCCACACAACTCAGCAAGTTGATACCGAGGCAAATCGTGCAACATTGCTTGCTCCATTTGCCCTTGTACCGTGGTAGCCCAAGGGCATCCTTCAGTTAAGGAAACACCTCCTCCCCAATCCCTACGCGCTGCACCAAATGGTGCAGAGCAGTCACCAACGCCGGTCCGCCGTGTTTCAATACTGAAGGCGGCACACTTGCCGGTTTGCAGCTGAGCAAGTGCTCTCAGCGTCTCATCCAGTGTGGGCCTGTCCGCCTGAAGCGTCTTCACATTGTGCTGCTTGAGGCCGTTCAATGTGGCCGGGCGATCTCTGAACGGTTGTTCAAGACAGTCAAAGTTTTTTGCCAGACCTGCCTTATGTCTGCAGTCCGTGTGCAGGTATCGCCTGAACTACCATTGATCAGCGTCCTTAACGGCTCCAATCTCGGTGCATACCCTGCCTTCAATGAGTCAAAATTTTAATGTGTAGGCGGCGATCGGCGTAGCATTCCACCCGCTTCGCCTTCTCCGTCGACCATGCATTTCTTTTGCGACGGAGCTCTCGGGTTAGTCGCCGTCTGATGTTTCGAAACCTACTATTCTTCCCCAAGTCACTAGGGTCTGCCACTTGTGCAGCAAATGCTGCATTCTTCTACGGCACCAATGCGCCAACCGTCGCATTCTTCTCATCAAATCTATCAAGCAGCAAGCAGCTTGCGCGCCCGATGGTCTCCTCGGCAACAGTTGTCAGCTGGTCGCGAATGTGGTGCCACAGGTAGCTCATTGTGGCTTGGCAGTCCACCTGGCACAGGCGTGCAGCCATTGCCTTCATTAGCTTAATACCTTTAGCCACAGTACCCATGGAGTAAATGTTAAATTTGCGCCGATGCACGGTGGGTGTAAACTACATGGATTTACGAAAATACGCCTACGATTTGGTCCGAATCAATGTGTGCTTATTGCCACACAGCTCCACGCAGTACAGTGTCATGCACACGTAAAGCATATCACGCAGACGTAAGAGCACATAGTCGAGTAGAGGAGCGTGACCACTCGGTGGGTGCGTCCAAGTTGCTAGATCACTGGTACAACGTGCTAACCGTGTGTTCGTGACCGTCAAGCCGTGAGTGGCACGCAGTGAGAGAAGCCTGTCACCGTTAGCATTCGCTGAACCAATGCCATGCGGACCGATGCAATCTGTCCACACCGATGCATCGCGCCCAACATGCGCGTTGCAATTACCCAGCAGAAATAGTCAGCCGCTCCTCGGTACAGACCGTATCACGGAGGATAGCTGATTGTAGAATAGGTCACGCGTGTCATCAGGATAACGCATGCTAATGATAGTGGCAAACTTACTTCTTCCGAGTCGTAGGCGAACGGATATCAGTCGAGTGCTGATGCCTGCTGCTTCACCAACCAGCGGGCCATGGAGGCGACGGGAGTTTGCAAAACCGACCCCACCTTCACGTGGTGCTGCAGCGGCGTTGCCGCCCAGTAGCCTGTGTGGCTTGCGCCTGCTTCATGCAACCTACCTTGCTCAGCGAGCCGGTTTTCGCTGAGCGCCGCAATATTGATGTGGTAGTGCACCAGTTCCATCGCGATCAGTGAAGTGCGTCGATAGGAGCGCTCCCTCGAGTTCCGGTCCAGTATTGTGCGCACGTTCAGCACCCTATGCTGGGTGGTTTGCGCGCAGGCATACAATTGCGTTGGTGAGCAATCTCACGCGAGGTGGCGGTTGTGCTTCGAGGTTTGCTTGAGTGAATCCACCCGGAGACTTTTGCCCAATAGTCCGACCCACAAGGATGATTTAGTAGTTAGCTAGAGGGTGGCAACCCGGAACCTATGACCTGAAAGCTTGACCCAGTGGGGAGCAGACCCAGCTAGGCTTGGGATTGCAGAGACGTTGGGAGCTGCTTAAGGTCCGCCACAAGCAGCCTCTTAGGTACTGAAGCGATTCCTTTGTGGTTTGCAGCCGTAGTGCAATATGCGCCTGCGACCACTGCCAGGCGCAGGTGGGTTTTGACGGGTTTGCGCCAATTTGTCCAAGTGCTACCATACTTGAGGCGGGCAGTAGCAAACCCTTGAGCACCCGCAGGTGCCCCCCTCATCGTCAGCAACAATGCGTGGCCCTCGTGCTCTACGTCGATTGAACTGTGTACATAAGCTCACCGTAGCACACCCGTAGACCTGTTGTCATGCATGGCTAGGTGTTACGGGAAGCGAGCCATCGACCGCACCCTAACCTCCGGAGAGGATGGACTCGTATACTGGCAGGGCGCCCACACCTAACAGAAGAAAGACTCAGGTCCTCAGCCAAAACCTCTGATTAAATGTACACCCGAAAGGCAGCGGATCTAGCATATGATCGGTTCACTGACTCAAGCTGATTGGGGTCCTGGATGTTAGCAGGGAGGAGGGATATCCCTTCTCCTACCCAGGAGCCGCCACGAGGACGCGTCCAGGACATGAGCCCAGGGCACTGCAGTAGCGGTAATGGGAATCCCATCTGTAAGGAGCTAGCCACCAACAGCCTCAGGGCACCATAGGCTGTCCCGCCCAAATTACGCAGCTAAATACACACACGAAGTACATACTTACATGATGATTTGGCGGCGTCCGTATCCGGCTTTGCCTGTCACTGTGACCTCCATGGGGACAGTCACAGGATGCCTGCGCCTACAGAGGGCCATGGGTAGCTTGCCCTGCACCACCCACAGTTCCACCCACACACCCCGTACTTATCTACCACCTACACAAATATACACTGTTATGGCAAGCATATCGGCCTTTTGCAATCCTTGATCATGCATTGTTAAGCCAAAGGATCATGTCTGTAAAGGCTTGTCTCTCCTTGTCGAGCGTAAAAGCTGCATTTGGTTATTAATTTAGATACGAGGAGATGGAAGGCGGGAGTGACGCAAGTTTGAAAAGGGCTGTTCGGAGGCTGCGAATAAGCCGCCTTTAAGCAAGGAAAATTTGGAGTTAGCAGACGTAGTCCACCAATTTAAGAATGATTGTGATATACGCTTAACGAGCGGAATTGGCTTGGGGACGAAGATTATAAGTGCACGTGTGTACATCGACGTCTCAAGCAAGTAAGTCAGTTAATCGGAATTTGTGACCGGTGATGTACGGGAAGTACGGGAAGCAGCAGAAAATGGTGACAGTTTAACAACAATACAAGGGTAGTGTACAAGAGGAGAGGTAAGTAATAACGGGCTCGGAAGACAGACAGAGATGAGGGAAGCGTACGTCAAGGCATAGTGTGGAGCCAGGTAGATGTAGACAGAGATGGCAGTGGCGCAATAGGTGAGTAGCAGCAAGAGCCTCAAGCGGTGTAGACCGCAACTCCTTATCCAGGCAGGCAAGTAGTCCAACGGAACTTGGAAACCGGTAGTAAGAAAGAGTGGCGAGTAGCCAGTGGAGTCCTATGCATACAGGGAAATGAAAGTTAAGGCTGCAGTCCATACAGCGGCGCCGAGATAGAAAGGTAAAGTGTTGAGCAGAGGGGGCTGAGGCGGTGCCGCTCACCTGTTGTCATTAACCCAGGTGGAGTCAAGGTGATAACGAATGGAAGCGAGCTCGTACAGAAAGTGTAGAATGAGGACAGAAGTGAACTAACAGGTGGAGCTGGGAATCATACGAATAAGAGTTGACGAAAGGCACATGCGGACCAAGACATGCTGGGAAGAGAGTGGAACACACACGTCTGAGACGCTAGTGCTTCAGCACTCAAAGTGACCACTATGAAGGCCACAAGCCCAAGAATCCAAGCATTTTGCTCTCCACTTATCCTCCGTTGGTCCCATATACTTATTTATATCTGTGTTTTCCATGTGCCGATCGCTGTTGGCAACACTAGTAGACAAGCGTCACGAAAACCAGATCCTCTGCTATAACCGCTTTTACTAATACAACTTTCGCAGTTTCCCTTCCATTTTACTGGCACGAAAGCTAATCGGCGACAGAGGGACCCCTGGCCCACTGACTGGCTGGACCTCCACAAAATGTTGACCACCACCGCCTTTTCTTGACCGTTCGTGAGTTATTTATCTTTTACCTGGATCCAAAGTCTTCAATGCGTTATGCGTAATGGTGAGTGAACAACCAGCCCCCAGTAGATTTTTGCCCAGTTTCCTACGCTTGATTTACCTTATCACTGTGCTAAGGGTGCTAGAACAATTCCCAGCAGAATATCCCTCAAGGTAGCAGCCAATATGCCAGTACAGCACCACTTAACCTTGCCATCTGGATGAACACTGCTGGCACTGGCTTCAAAAGTTAAAATTGGAGAGAATCACCCCGAAATTAAGCAGTTGCACAGTAGTGTGTATTAACACATGAGGCACAATAATCCTTAATGTTCGAGCAACCTCAAGCCCCAGAAGCAGAATTATTAATGCCTCACCAAGACAAACCCAAATGAAGATCACACCGAAGCATTTTGCCATATTTTCCAATACTTATTTCTTTTTTATTAGCGACAGGCTCCTCTAATTCACTGGTGTTGGTGACATAGCTATATGGACATAAGAAATAGGCTGTAAGAAATAAAGCTTGCTGCATTAGTCTAGCAAACGTGCGTTTTACTAGCCAAGCGTGTCAAATGACCCTAAAGGACTCCTGTATTATCCAAGTAGACCACGCATAAGCAGTCTTGTTATAACCGTCAGAAGCACTTAGAGGCTTAAAAGTGGCGTAGTCTATATTCCTGGTGGTTTCATGGCTCATTATCCAATGGAACTTGCACACTGAAGCCTCCTGGCCTTAGGCTAATTATAGGTGGTCCTCAACTCGCTTGCATAAAAAACTTTCCCTACTGTATTTATAGCGTTTTCGTGAAACCTTATCACTTATTTGCCTATATTTGCCACGTATGCCTGAAATGTTTGCTGTACGTCCACTTACGTCTTACCTATTTACCGCAGAAATTTTGAACAATATGGAATATTTAGATAGGTATGCCTATGTAGAACTTACACCGCTTTACCATTGTTTACATTTTCTTTTCTTGTTCGTGACAACTGCTTACAAAGCAGGGAGCCACTTTTGACGAAACATAACGGTCGTTGCCGATAGACCGCCATTAAATCGCTCATAACTGGCTACATACTGCACGTAGAGCATTGCTTTTGCTTCTAAAGTAACAAGCGGTTTAAACTTGTTCCAAGGGGCTTGCTTTTGTACCATTTTTCGTAATACTCTAGCCAAAATAAGGATTTTTATTTTTGCAAAATTTGTCTCCGTTTATTTTTTGGCACTAGAAGTCAAATGCAGCGCAAGAAACTTTAATTCTATTTTCCGTCAATTTTTCTTTTTCTACTTAAGTACGCCGCTTGAAAAGGTTGCCTAAAAACACGGTTGATTTTTATTCGCACTCCTAAAAGTTACTGCTACCCTTTTGTTCTTTTTAAGTCTGCCTATCTTATTTCTTGCCATTAAACGTGAAGACCAAGCTTGCCGAAATAGCCAACCGCATTTATAGCGACGTTTCGGATGAATGGGAGCCTGCTTTCAGAGAAAACGTGCACAAACGCAGTTCTGACAACTTTTTTCCACGAATAAAATCATGGAGTAAAAAAGTGTTTGTATGAGTAAGATGAATTTCACGGTGGGCGAGTATAATCCTTTAACCTCACACATAAAAAGGTTTTGCATTCGTAGTTGCGAACATGAAACATATACTCTCACGGTTGTCAATCTTCATGCAAGTGCATGAAATTTGTGTAACTGTTGATCCACTCCCTTGCGGGCACAGCAGCTAGAAATATAACTTTAATTAATTAAATACTTATATTATAGGCCTTTGGTGAATTGAGGTATATCTATATATCATCAAGGTCTTGTTGCCAGTACTCATGTTCGGAAACGCAGCCACCGAGGATTTTCGCCACTTGGAGACAATTAACTACATTTGATAGCCGTGGAGACGTCGACTGCACTATCTGGCGCTCTGCTAACTTCTGGTAGCTTGTTACATACCTAAGCATAACTATAGAGAAAGAAGTTAGAAGGAATGATGCCATGTGACATAAGGAGAGAGAAGGAGGTGCGCTTTTGCATATGGGGTAACGTGTACGGCCCATTGGTTATAACGGCTAGTTATGCTTGAGTCAGGGGTTTTAAGTAGTTCCTGAAGGAATACGAGGTTGACTTTACGTCTGCGCAGTCAGCGACATCGGCCCAAGCATTTTGCAATGCATTTGCAAATTGGTCGTAAATGGACCAAGAAGGCGCGTAGTGAAAACTCTCCGGCCTTCCTCCAGCCTCACCCAGACACTCTTACGTGAGCTGGAAACGGCAAGCGTGCAATAATCTAAAATCGGTCGGACACGCACTTTTTAGAGCGTGAGTCAGATCGCTACCGTGCTTACAAAATTCAGTATAAACCCAATAGACATTGTTGGCTCCATGTAGTCTACAAGGAGCCACTTCTTGACTCTCCAGCATTCATTCTCTTCTGCCGGATGTCACTCTTAAACCTCGCTTGCCTGTTGACTTCTTCATCGAAACTGTAGGTATCTAGTAGTGGACAAACGTCTTAATACTTTGGCTGCACCAGCCACTGATTCATTCTTTTCTAGAGCCACTATCTCCGCTTAGCAACAGCTAGTCGCCATAGCTTCCATCTAACTCTGCGGATATCCGGAGATCTGTAGAAGTAGCTCCATTCGTACAATGTTCATCCTCTTGGATTGCTTGCGTCACAGCTCAGATGTTTTGTTGGCCTATTATATGCCACCGTAGGATCCATTAGGAACTGGAGGCGTAATCCGAACTCCAATGCTTGCCATTCACCTCTCTCCTACCGCGCCATTATCCATCGTTCATCTTACTCACCTCAAGGTTTCTTGACAATAGGTAGACATCGTTGGCTACATGCAGCCTACAAGGAGCCACTTCTTGACTCTCCAGCCTTCATTTTCTTCTGCCGTATGTCTCTCTTAAACCTCGCTCGTCTGTTGACTTCTTCATCAAAACTGTAGGTATCAAATAGTGGACAAACGTCTTAATACTATGGCTACACCAGCCACCGGCTCACTCTTTTCCAAAGCCAATATCTCTGCTTGGCAGCAGTTAGTCGCCATAGCCTCCATTTAACTCTGCGGATATCCGGAGCTCTGTGGGAGTCGCTCCCTTCTTACAATATTCATCCACTTGGAATGTTTGCTTTACAGCTCAGATGGTTTGCCGACCTATTATGTGCCACCGTAGGATCCACTAGTTACTGAAGGCTTAGCCCAAACTCTATTGCTGGTCACTCTTCTCTCTCCTAGCGAGCCATTATCCGTCGTTCATCTTACTCGCCTCAACTTTTCTTGACAATAGCTAGACATTGTTGGCTCCATGTAGCCTACAAGGAGCCACTTCTTGACTCTCCAGCCTTCATTCTCTTCTGCCGTATGTCACTCTTAAACCTCGCTTGCCTGTTGACTTCTTCAACAAAGCTGTAGGTATCCAGTAGTAGACAAACGTCTTAATACTATGGCTACAGCAGCCACTGATTCATTCTTTCCCAGTGCCACTATCTCTGCTTACCAGCAGCTACTCGCCATAGCTTCCATTGAACTCTGCGGATATCCGGAGCTCGCTCCCTCTTACAATGTTCATTCTCTTGGATTGTTTGCGTCACAGCTTAGCTGATCTGTTGACCTATCACTTACCTTCACTGGCCTATAGATACACTCATCGACCCTATAGGCATACACTAGTGACAAAGCGTCCGATTGGAATAGCTGCATCTGGCGACTGAGTCACTCCTAGCGCCAGCATCTGTCGGTCGTCATAAATTCTGCATTTCTCTTCAGAAGTAGCTAATGGCCATTGGCCCCATGCATATGCGATGATCCAGTGCTTGTTAGTAGCCACTCCGTATCTCAATAACCTTTATTCCTTTAGAATATCTGCATCCAGTCCCTCCGCTGCCCTGCCACCAACTGAGCTTTAAGACTCTCTCGCAGCAACCTATTTATTTTCGCTTATTATGCCCCCTCTCGGATTACACTAACTACGTGCTGTTCATGCACCTGACAATCACTACCAACATTCTAACTCTCTTTGCTCTATCCCCACGCAACTATCGACCCATATGAAACGGATACTCGTACTTTACTTACTGGTGCAACGCTCTTGTCCCTAAGCAGGCGATAGAAATCCACCTATACGGCTAATGATTCTATAGGATACTCAAAAGATATTTTCAGCATAATTATTGTTGCACAGTGTACATGCTTTTGTCTCAAGCCCAAATGATATAACACAAGACATTAACAATATTCAATTCCATGCCTGTTCTTGCGGTCTTCTCTCGGTTGTCTCCCACTTTCCCTTTTCTCTGAGGTCCGGGACATCTTGGAGATCTGGGATTGGACTGAGAAACAATTTTGGCCCAAGACGGACGGAACAACCCACAAGGACTGACATGGAGGATGGTACAACTCCGCAAGGACCAACCTAAAATCACCATAACCCTTGTCCAGTATGGAGAACTGGACATATCCTCATACTCCCACACAGTACACATCTGAAAAATCTGGACAGGGGAAAAATTGAAACTTTTGCTCACCTGGACATCCAACAAGAAGAAAAATCGCGATGTCCCTCTCCTCCAGCGACCCCAAAAATCATGACGACCCAGAGCAAAATACCCGTCCAACTAACAGAGCAAATTAGAAGCCGTTACACCGCGAAAAACCGAAGGTGAAACCAGTCGTCAAGCGGCTTTACCAGTTCAACATTAATGTTCAAAATGCTTTACGGCAGTGTTGCAGGACGTGGTGGGTTTTCGCCTGGCAAGCGTTCTCCCTATAAAAAACCACAAATGTCTGTCTAACAACACTGCGACGTGGCGGATGTGACTCGCCACTGAATAAATTCACAGCCCACAACTACATACTGGCAAGTCGACTAGATTCACATATCAAGTCTTCTTGACACCGTTTCAACTATACACGATTGAACCCGGAGTATCATCGTGATACACAACAGTTTTAAACCTTGATCATGCCTAAGTTGGTGCGTCTCTATGAAACTGAGAAAAAACTATCTATTAATTTATTTTACCATGGACATACGACCAATTTTCTACTATTACTGTCACAGTTGCCATAAAATGTTTGTACAGTTGTACATATCTGATCATGCCTCCATGGGCGTGCCTCGCATAGTCGAGAATAAAGTATTTATTTATTTATTTATTTATAATAACTGATCTGGCTTTGGCAGTGTCATAGATTATAGTTTTGGCAAACACTAGTGAGCTAGAGTAATGCAAGCCGAGGTCCGGCACAGCAAAGCTGTAGTCTAGGATTGTGCCGTAGAGAGTCAGGGAGGAGGCGATTTGGCGCCTGGGTAAGAGAGAACCTTACACCTCATTCTGGTGTCGAAATACCGCACCTTTTTTGGAGAAGGCGGTGCTGGTTCTTAAAGTCTGAGAGGCTCTTCTGTATGTAGCTAGGGCCGAACGAAAATACGTTTGAGGTCGTCGAGGAATATGTACCGTGTGCCATACCTAAAGACCCAGCAGACGTCAGTACTTCATGTTCTAAATGATAACATTACCGGCATGGTACACCTGCGGACATACCTACGGAGCTCACTTGGACACGGCATCAACACAGAACAAAGAAATCACCTGCACTTCGCAATCCTGAAGAGCTAAAGGCTGGCTAGCCGAACAACCTCCTCGTATTGTCAGCTGGGTGGTTCGGGTTTAACCCGTTCCAGCAAATAGTTCGGCGGCAGTGTTCCAGGACGTGGTGCGTTTCGCCTGGCAAGCGTTCTCCCTATAAAAACCACAAAGGTCTGCTTAACAACCCTGTGACGTGGCGGTCGTGACTCGCCACACAATAAAGTCACTGCCCCGTGGATATCCGAATAATTCTCTCCAACCCACGGATACCAATCTCCTACTCGCATATTGATGACAATATCAAACATTGAAGATTGGAGCAGCACAACTACACGCACAAAATACACAGCTACATACACGTACACACACAATGACATGCATACATACTCCCTACACATACACAAACTGCTATGGCAAACATATCGGATATTTGTACATTCTTGATCATGCATCGTTATGTCAAAATGATCATGCCTGTAAAGGCGTGCCTCACCTTGTTGAGAATAAAGCATTTATTAAGTTATTTAGTTAATCAAACCAATACAATTCACTTGAGTCATCCGATTTCAACAGTTCTAACCACTTGCGGTCGACTCCGAAGTAGACAACAGAACCAGTTCAAACCAGATGGGACACAAATTTGTGAAACCTGCTTGCGAATATCCGCGAGGGTCATCGGTCAAATGCAATCTTGTCAAGGTCATATCACTTGTTGG
Source organism: Dicrocoelium dendriticum (assembly GCA_944474145.2). Taxonomy (NCBI): domain Eukaryota; kingdom Metazoa; phylum Platyhelminthes; class Trematoda; order Plagiorchiida; family Dicrocoeliidae; genus Dicrocoelium; species Dicrocoelium dendriticum. Next base: position 69,452,405 of record OX104067.1, on the reverse strand, counting down.
CAGTGTTTCAGGAAGTGGTGGGTTTCGCCTGGCAAGCGTTTTCCTTAAAAAGGCCGCAACTGTCTGTTTTACAACACTGCGACGTGGCGGATGTGACTCGCCACTCAATAAAGTCACCGCCCCAATCTCACTTTTGCAAGTTGACTGATACCACATTTACGACATCTGCGCACAGATCTGCTCCTGTACCAACACGTTTACATATTTGCTTAGTGAAAAGCCACTATTCTTACATACTTTTGCAGCATTTTCCTCATGTTTCTCTCACCTGACTTGCAATGGGTACACAATTTAATCGGACTAGTGCTTTATCAACATACTGCACATTAGTGATCTGATTCTTATCACTACATCACGCATTCTGTGGACATAGACTTCGTACAACCTTTGGGCCGTATGGACCCACACTACTGACTCCATGTGTACTAATACTGCTCTCGGTGCTTCTAATAATGCTATCATGTACAAGGTTGCATATATGCTGATCATGCCCAAAAGGCGTGCCTCGCTTTGTCGAGAATAAAATATTTATTTATTTATTTATTTAAGATAACAGGGCGCCATGTACATTACCAGATACATTCCTTTCTTCTGTCGGTGTGGCTGTCTCTGTCTGTTTCCTTTTTCTCCCGAGTCTGTCACAGGTACGGCGACACGCACTCAAGGAATTGTCCTCCGTTTCGACAACAATACAAGGCACACAGCTCCTTTACCTGGACATGAAGGGAAACTTATCAACTTTTTTACAACTTACTAACCGGACAAATCATTCAATATCTTGCACCGATAAAATTCTTCCGCGGCTTGAACCACTGAGTTCAATTTACCTAACAATACCTCTTCCACATATCTCTTGACTGGGGGACTTTCGACTACGGAAAGCACATTCTCCTGCCAATACATAGCTTGAACAATCGGTCATGCTAAGCTCTTCAATCCGCTTTGACCGCTCAAATAGCCGTGGTTTCCCCTATTTCTAATCAATTTCACTACATACCCCGGGGGATCTGCGATTTTCTCTTCGGAACCTATCCTATCCTCCAAGACTTCAACATATTTCAACGTATATTCTTCGAGACTTCACGTGGTTCTGCAGCTGATCAACACCTCATATCCAGAAAAATGCTTGGTTCCTGACCTACCGATCAGGCAAAGGAGAGGACCCAGGCACGCAATGGCCACTCGCATAACGCATCAGTCAGAAGAAAAATGGGACGCAACTTGACTGCGAATAACGGAGCAAAAGAACGTTCAACAAGAGACATAGCCAGTTACAACTTGCCATTCAATGGATCGGCTGCAGTGTTTCAGGACGTGGTGGGTTTTCGCCTGGCAAGCGTTCTCCCTATAAAAAGCCACAAATGTCCGTTTAACAACACTGCAGCGTGGCGAATGGGACTCGCCACCGAATAAAGTCACAGCCCATAACTTCACACTGGCAGCTCAATTAGAATCATCATACTGGATAGCTTGCTCTTCAATTATCTTCCAATGAATCACTCAGGATTCTCCATCTATTATAAGTCGAGGTATGACTGCGATATATGGCAGAGCGATTATGTCCAAACAAATGGATCCCGATCCCACTACAACCAACTCGTTGTTTCGCATGTTCACCATTGCACAGTTCCAAGTATGGACATACGAACAACTTTCTACAGTCACTAGAGTTGCCATAAAATATATATACAGCTGTACATACCTGATCATGCCACAATTGGCGTGCCTCGCATAGTCCAGAATAAAATATTTATTTATTTATTTAGTTAAGAAGTACTCCGCTATTTACGGAAGTACTTTTGGTAGTTGTAGCGCTTAGTTTATCTAACTGTGTCCAGTGACTAAGATAAGAAGATAGCCAGGAAATTAGATACCTAGAGACACCGAATGCTTCTACGTTCGTCAGTAGTTCATTGTGTGGAACCCGGACAAAAACTTTTCATGTGCAGTAAGATAATGATTAACGCCTGCCCTGAGTAAGTTGGGTGTGTCACGTAGTTCAAATATCCGACCTGGCACCTTTGGAAAGCTTTAACTGGTAGAAACCCTTAGTGGGACCCATTGATGAGGTTGCGCTGCGGTAGGCAATGGCGCATCCCCTACTTGCTATGCTTTCCATAAACCTGAACGGAAAGTGTGTGTGAGTTACAGCACGATAGTTATCAATAATTCGGCGACAGCCTTGTTTGTGTAGTGTAAAGGCTGTTTGTGTGCTTTCATATGGTGAGGTAGTTTCCGCGCGTCATAGAGCGGAAGGAAATAGGAAAGTATGATTGGGATCTCTGAGCCACCGACTTGTAGTAAGGAAGACGCGACACCATCAGGACTGAGATTATGTGACAATTTCAGCTAGCGCAGTGTTCGATTAAGTTTGTGCAAGTTAACATCATTAGTGGGTATCTGGTCACTCATAAACTTTAGAATCATCGTTTGAGCAGACAAATCAGAGCTGATGAAGTCGTCACAGAAATGTGTGTTAAGGAGATCGCACGGCATCGCTGTGGCAAGGATAACATTATTACCGGTAAGCACTGTAAAGTAATAGGCACGTCACTGCGGCCACTGAGTTGTTTCAATGGCCGTACAAGATACGTAACCTTATTCACACTACGCAGTCCGTGCACTCAGATAAACTGGGTACACGCCTTAGCGCGTTTCTATTTTGTACTAGGACTTCATTCATACTAATTATGCGATAAAAATCTTTAGTATCCTTGTAGAGGGCGCATTTTCTTAAGCCCAGTAGCAATTCTGCGCATGGATTCGTCACCGAGATTTTGAGCTATTCTGATTGTGCTTTGCACTGTGGCCAGGATGACGAGATAATCCATGAAGTTACTGTACAATGCTCAGGTCGCAGTATCCATGCAGTTACCAAGAAGAAAGCGTCCCAAGGCTGGGAGCGGAAAACTAAGGAGAAGACCTAATAATGTACGGACAAGGACAGCCTAAAACGTTATGGAATGAGCTAACTTAGCGACGAAATGTGGGAGGCGCGAGATAGTCCCACCATATTGTGTCCACTGCATGGAAGGTTAGCTAACACGCGGTCACCTGCATGGGCATGCGTTTGGTGAATAGTATGTCCTGGGGGTTTGATCCTTTGGTGGGTGCATGCAGACAAGTAGCAAAGAGGAGCCATAACAAGTTGGCGATGGGGTGTTTTGAACCACTGAAATGGCAAATAGCGATTTCGAGTCGCCGGTTTCCGTCGGGAATGGCCAAGCAGCTAAACATCTTTTGCATCCGTGCCAAAGCCGGATAGGGTGCCTCTGGCCACGGCAGCAGCACCGTGCAACATTAACTTCAGGCACTTTCCGCAGCCAACGAAACCGCTAATACGGGTATCAATTATTATCCTCAAATCCATAGCCAAACGAATAAACAACGACGCCTTAAAACTTGTACGCATAATTGTTCCAGCACCGCGAGCTGATGCCAGAAAGCGGAAGCTGATGGACGGTCGTAAGCAGCATAAGTTTATTCGTGGTGCGACTGGACCGTCGATTAAGCCTACGACGCGGAGACCGGTGCTACCTCACCCAAATTAAGTGCATTGTTGTGAACCTTGGATGTGCTGGCTGAAATTGAATTTTTCTGACGACACGAAGTCTGTTCTATTGCCCCATTCGGCTCTGTAACACCTCACAGGTGGTTTGCAATCTACCCGGTATCCTTATTAGTTAGTCCGACGCTGAACAACATCCGATCTGGCGAAAAGCGGCCACTTGTTATTTACTGATTTCCTGAGGTTGAGACACCCTCGTCCGAGGACGCGTGTGCACAGGCACAGAAGCAAGCGGTTTACCTGCATCCAGACTTCTACGTGGACAATAGCATTGCCAAAGGGTAGACATGCATCCTATGCTTGCCCAGAAACAAAGGAAACTGTTCCAGGCTAAGAAAGGTTATCCATCATTCTGAGCTACTGTTACTGCTGAGCTGGAACAAAGTGTCAAAATTTTGCAAGAGACATCCTACCTGCCTTCGGTCAATGATCGGGTGTACACCGCCATGGGAGCGCGACGACGCATGGAGGACGGTCATAAAATGTAAATTATTCCATTGTAGATATCTGTGAAAGGATAGATGTAAAGGCGAAATCAGCAACTGACAAAATATAACAATATACTGGCGACCCTCAGGTCCAGGAGAGCCCCAGCTGCCGTGAAACTCAACCAAAATTCAGATCCCAAGGAAGCTTCAAAAAGCGTTTGGTAGCCAAATGTTCAATGGATGACAAAAGCCTCATTCTTAGCTGAACGTCCCATACTTCATTTATGACTACAGATTAACTGTGCTACGTACTCAGTAGGCCTTTTTAGTACGATGGTTTTACTCCGTCATTGTCAGACGTAGGTGCCTCGTGGTACAAAAATGATCATGGATACGCAGCTACGCTGTGGGAACCCACATTTTGTACATTGATAAGACTCTACTATCATTTGCAGGTTACAAGCTTCAGATTGCTTGAATTATAATGCGCGTTAGTGTGCTGGAATTATAGGTTACCTACAAGATAAATATTATTTTCTACGAACCTGGAGGCTAGACTTGAGAAGAGATTTTACGACGAAAGTTCATTAGAACCCAACCTGTCTGCACTCTGAACAGTTGTAGATTATGCACGCTGCAACTGCTTGCATCATTTTTGCAGCGGGCATTAAGTATGCAACTTTTATGACGTATGCAATTCACACTCTCCGTACTGCATTGGCACAACAAGTGTTCGGAGCAACTTTTTAACCTGTTTTCAATCGTACGCAACGTTACCGACTTTTACCGAATTCAGTTGTCAGTACTTTACCAGCCATAAATGCTAGTAAATTTATGACTATGCATGCAATAGCATCTTAAAAAGTATAGATAGAAAAATTATTTATCAATTGAGTACGGCCTATGAGGTTACTCTACCCGGGGTGCCACTTCTTCTAATACCAAGCAGGTGTAGGGTTAGGAGAGTGGTCATTTATTTCTAAACCAACCTTTGCTGTAACTTCTTATATGAGCAAATTACCGATGTTACTGAACACCGTTGGTGCAAACTGTGGTTGAAGACTATGACTTCTGTCGGTAGTATGCTGCGCGCCAAAGTCCACTCGTAAACGAGCCGCATACTAGTATCGGCTCCTCATGGTGTGATAAACCAAAATACAGCCAACTCCTCACTACAGGAGACCACAACATAATCCTCTGGAAAATCTAGCAACCAAACAAACACATATGCCAAATAAACAAATATGCAAGAGAATCTCTAGCACAACCGTGTACAATCACACCACAGTTCCCAACATAGTTGGAACCGCGAACAATCATTTGACGTTAGGCTTAGTGCACATGAAAAAAGCGTTTGACCGGGTTCCACACAATGGACTGCAGATGAAACTAGCTGCATTCGGTG
>OX104067.1:69425625-69446508 GCA_944474145.2 Dicrocoelium dendriticum | reverse complement strand
TTGGAAGTAAAAGAGGTGGGACTACATGCTACAGCTGTAGCAAAATAAATAAATAAATAAATAGTTTATTCTCAGTTTCATAGAGACACACCAACGCAGGCATGATCAAGGTTTAAAAACAGATGTGTATCACGACGATACATCGGGTTCCATCGTGTGTAGTCTAAACAGTGTCGGGAAGAGTTGATATGTGAGTCTAGTCGACTTGCCAGTATGTAGTTGTGGGCAGTGACTTTATTCAGTGGCGAGTCACATCCGCCACGTCGCAGTGTTGTTAAACAGACATTTGTGGCTTTTTATAGAGAGAACGCTTGCCAGGCGAAAACCCACCACGTCCTGCAACACTGCCGTAAAGCATTTTGAACATTAATGTTGAACTGGCAAAGCCGCTTGACGACTGGTTTTACCTTCGGATTTTCGCAGAGTAATGGCTTCCAATTTCCTCTGCTAGTTGGACAGGTGATTTGATCGGGGGCGCCATTATTTTTGAGATCGGTGGAGGAGAGGGACCTCGTGATTATTCATCTTGTTGTATGTCCAGGTGAGCAAAAGTTCAACTTTTCCGCTGTCCAGGTTTTACAGATGTATAATTTTTGGGAGTATGAGGATATGTCCAGTTCTCCATACTGGACAAGGGCTATGGTGATTGCAGTTCGGTCCTTTCGGAGTTCTACCATGCTCCAGGTAAGTCCATGTGGGTTGTTGCGTCCGTCTTGGGCCAAAACTGTTCCTCAGTCCAATCCCAGATCTCCAAGAAGTCCCGGACCTCAGAGAAAAGGGAAAGTGAGGGACAGCCGAGAGAAGACCGCAAGAACAGGCATGGAGTTGAACATTGTTAATGTCTTAAGTTACAACACTTGTGCTTGAGACAAAAGCATGTACACTGTGCAACAATAATTATGCTGAAAATGTCTTTTGAATATCCTACAGAATCATTAGCCGTATAGGTGGATTGCTAACGCCTGCTTAGAGACAAGATCGTTGTACAAGTAAGTAAAGTACGAAGTATCCGTTTAGTAGGAGCCAATAATTGCGTAGGGATAGAGCAAAGAGAGTTAGAATAATGGTAGTGATTGTCAGGTGCATGAACAGCAAGTAGTTAGCGTAATCCGAGAGGGAGCGCGTAATAAGCGAAATACATAGGTTGCCGCGAGAGTCCTAAAGATTAGTTGGTGGCAGGGCGGCGGAAGGATTGGATGCAGAAATTCTAGAGGAATAAAGGTTATTGAGATACGGAGTGGCTCCTAACAAGCATTAAATTATCGCATATGCATGGGGCCAATGGCCACTATCTACTTCTGAACAGAGATTCCGAATTTACGACGACCGACAGATGGTGGTGCTAGAAGAGATTAAGTGGCCAGATATAGCCATTCCAGTCAGACGCTTGGTCACTAGCGTATGCCTATAGGGTCGCTGAGTGTATCAACAGGCCAGTGAAGGTAAGTGACAGTTCAGGTGATAGGTCAACAGACCAGCAGAGCTGTGACGCAAGCAATCCAAAAGAATGAACATTGTAAGAAGGGAGCTAGCTCCGGATATCCGCAAAGTTAAGTGGAAGCTATGGTGACTAGCTGCTGCTAAGCAGAGATATTGGCTCTAGAAAAGAATGTATCAGTGGCTGTTGAAGCCATATCATTAAGACGATTGATCACTACTGGATACCTACAGCTTCAATGAAGAAATCAACATGCGAGCGAAGCTAGGCGAGACAGACGGCAGAAGAAAATGAGGGCTGTAGAGTCAGGGGGTGGCTCCTTGCAAGCTACATGGAGCCAACAATGACTGGCTGCTATCAAGATGAGTCCATGCGAGTAGGACGGACGACACGACGGCTCGCTAGGAGAGAGAAGAGTGACCAGCAATAGAGTTCGGATTAAGCCTTCAGTTACTAGTGTATCCTACGGTGGCATATAATAGGTCAACAAACCATCTGAGCTGTGACGCAAACAATCCAAGAGAATGAACATTGTAAGAAGGGAGCTAGCTCCGGATATCCGCAAAGTTAAGTGGAAGCTATGGTGACTAGCTGCTGCTAAGCAGAGATATTGGCTCTAGAGTTAGCTTTGCAAGTGACCAAAGGTATAGAAGTAATCCAGACAGCAGCGCCAGAAGATGGTATGTGTTCTACTCCAAATTGCACTTCTACAGTAAAGTATATAAAACTAAAAGGCGGCAGAGAAGAGTAAGCAAGCGTAATAGATTAGTTGTGGATCAGTAGCCGCTCGCTATCTTAAGGTGAGACACTAATCACGAGGCACAAAGCTGAAAAGATCAAAGAAAAGAGACGGGACTACTTACTATAGCTATAGCGAGAAAATAAATGCAGCTCCAGCACTAAAATAGACCTTAAGCGGTAGGATGTTATGAGTGGCAACTCCAAATGCTACTGTGTTTCACTGCAAGGTGGACTTCCACGGTGTAACCTACAAGTCAAATAGACGGTAGAGAACAAGGTAAAGGGGCTGGCGTGACTGAAAGCAGAAGCAGCTGGCCATCTTAATATATGATACGGACTAACAGCCGTTTACTTTTGGAAACATAAACAAAAGCAGGAGGGAACAGATATTAAGGCTGTAGCAATAAAGCGTTTGCAAAAAAAGCTCGGTAAAGGAAAAGAGAATGCGGATTAAGCTGGGCAGCTGCGCCAAAAATTACTAAGTGTTCCACTCTAAGTTGGACTTCTACAGTAAAGCCTACTGTTCAAATAGCCAGCAATCAACGGCGTGTAATGAGCCCGATTGACTAGAGTTGGTGCTACTAGATAGCTTAATTGAAGGCACACACTATTAACCTTTCAGTGTTAAGAACAGCCGCGTGAACGTAACGGATTACCTATTACAGCTGTAGCAAGAATATGGTTGCAAAGCCAGCTTCGTAAGGGACCTGCGATGACGGATTAAACTAACCAGCAGCGCCAAAAGTACTAAGCGTTCCGCTGCGAGATAGATTTCTACAGTGAAACATTCATGTCATGTAGACAGCAGAAAAAGCGTTGCGCGGAGCCGATTAATCGTAAAGAAGGAACCATGTGCTATCGTAAGACCAGGCACAGACTGAAATTCACCCTGTAATAAAAGCAGAGACGAGAAGAGATGCGATTAAATACTACAGCTGTAGAGAGAATACGGCTGCAGAGTAAGCTTTGGAAGGGACCATGGCTGGCTGATATAACTGGGCAGCAGTAGCAAACGATACCGCGTTTTACACAAAGATGGACTTCTACCGTGGTTCACACAGGTCAAGTAGTCGACAAGGAACAGGGTGGATTGAGCCGGGTTGCGTAAAGCTGGTGTCACTAGCTACTCTAGTATAGGGCACGGACTAATAAACATTTATAGTTTAGAAAAGTAGTGAAAGTGGGAGGCACTACATACTGCAGTTGTAGCAATAAAACGGTTGCAAGGCGTTATGAAGGTGAAAAGGGGTGGCAGAATGATATGGCAACAGCGCCAAAAGATACTAAGTGTTCCACTACATGTTTGGTAAATTCAGATAAACATAATTAGCAACTGGACGGCAGCGAACAGGGTGTTGCAAGCCAGCTTAACTATGAAACAGGCGCCACTACATTTCGGGTTGTAAGGCCCGTGCTTATCGCCGTTTAATGGTAGCAACTGTACCGAAAATGTAGGTTACGACATAGTTTAGCTGAAGCGAGAATACGGTTGCAAAACTTGCTCTGAAATTGAGCAGGATAGCAGAACGATATACCTGCCGCCCCAAAACGTTACTAAGGGTTACACTCTAAGGTCATTAATACGTGCTACAGCTGTAGCAAAATTCTGGTCAAACAGACGGCGGAGAACAGGGTGAAGCGGGCCGGATTATCTGTGAAGCAGGAGCCGCTTTCTAGCGTAATATAGGGCAAGAACTACCAGCCGTACAATGTTACAACTACAGTAAAAGGTAAGGCACAATCTGCTAAAGTTGTAGCGAGTATGGAGTTGAAAATCCACTCTGAAAGATACCAAAGCCAGCGGATTAAGCTGTGCAGTAGCTTCGAATGATGCTAACTGTTATACTCCAAGTTAAAGTTATACAGTGCTCAATATTCATGTCCAATAAACGGCAGAATATAGTAAGGGTGCGTGCCAAGTGATTGCGAGGGAAGAGTCGCTGGCCATCTTAAGCTAAATTCGATGGTAATAGGCATTCGTTTTAAAAACAGGACCAAAAAGAGACGAGACTACTTACTATCGCTATAGCCAGAAAACAGATGCAGCGTTAGCTAGAAACCGGGCCTGAGGAAGAGGGATGATATAGGCTGCGACGCCGAAAGATACTAAGTGTTCGATTGCTTAGTAGACATCCACGGTGTAACGTACAAACCAAAGAGACTGTAGACAACAAATTGGAGGGTGCCGGGTATATCGGAATTCACGAGCCGCTCGCTGTCATAGTAAAAGGCACTGACCAGTAGCCGTTCGATGTTAAGAAAAGTAGCGTGCATAGAAGGGAAAAACTAGTACAGCTGTATCGTGAATGCGGTGGCATAGCCTTGCTTTAAAAGCGAACAGGGGTAGCAGAAGGATATGGCTGCGACGCCAGCAGTTATCAAATGTTTCACTCTAGGTAGTCTAATACGGAGACTCATAATTGTCACACAGACAGCAGAGAACAGGGTAACGCAAGCCGATACATTCGTGAAACAGCAGCCGCTCGCTAACCTAAGACGAGACACTGACTAATAGTCGTTCATAAATTAAAAAGCTACAGGAGAAGAAGTTATATACTACGGCGGTTGCAATAAAACCATTGCAGAGACAGTTCTGTGAGGGTGATGGGGTTGCAAAAGAATTTGAGCTGCAACATAAAAAGCTTCACTTGTTCCACTCCAACGTGGGCTTCCGCAGTAAAAATAGCTCAAATGAACCGCCCCTAACAGGGTGGAACATGCCGGGTTAACTATGAGTCGGGAGCCGCTCGATGTCGTAATAAAAGGCACCAACTAATGGCCGTTTGATGCAAAGAAGAGAAGCAAGAAGACAAGGATAAAATACTACAGCTGTAGTAATAAAACGGTTACGTAACCAGCTCTGAAGGCGACCAGGGGAAGCAGAATGATATGGCTGCAACGCCAAAAGATACTAAGGGTTCCAATACATGTTTGGTTAAGGCATAAACATAATTATAACTGGACAGCAGAGAACAGGTTGTAGCAAGCAGGATTAACTTTGCAGCAGGAGTTGCGTGCTCTTACCCTAAGGTGCGAACTAATAGCTGTTCAATGTTAGCAACAACAGCTTGTAGAGGCGGGACTACCTACTACAGCTGTAAATAGGAAATGTTGTACCGCTAACTTCAAACTCGGTTTTCGGCAGCGGATTATGTTGTGCAACAGCGCCAAATGTTACTAAATGTGCCGTTTCAAGGTAGATTACTGCAACGGAAAAAAGCTCACATGGGCCGCTGTGAACCGGTTGGTGCAAGCCGCATTAATTGCGTAGCAGGAGCCGCTAGCTGTCTTGATGTAGCGCACGGACTATTAGCTGTTCAGTGGCAACAACCGTACCACTTAGAGGCGGGACTACATACTACATTTTTAGCGAGCAAACGGTTGCAGTGTCAACACTGAAAGCGACCTGCTGCAGCGTAATAAGCTGGGCAGCAGCGCAAATTGATACTGTGCTTTACTCTAACAGAGACTGCGACATTGAAAAATGCCAGCTCAATAGACGGTAGAGAGAAGTAAGGGTGGGCGCCGGATTCGTTATGAGGTAGGAGCCCGAGACTATATTGGGATAATGCATGGACTATCGACATAACAAAGTTAAGAATAGGGCGAGAATAGAATGGTGTACATACTACATCTACAAAGAGAAAACGGTTGCAGAGCCTGCACTAAGCGAAACCACAGGCAGCCGGATGATCTGGGCAGCAGCGCCAAAAGATATTAAGTGTTCCACTGCAAGGTTGACTTCCACAGTGAAGCCTTCTGGGCAAATAGTCAGCAATCAACTGGATGGAGGAAGCTGGATTGATTAAAGCTTGTGCTATTATCTAGCTTAATAACAGGCAAAGCGATAGCCTTTCAAGGGTGAGAACCGTAGCGCGTATGGAAGAGATTACACGCTGCAGCTGCAGCAATGGAAGGGTTGCACAAGCAGCTCTGAAGTTGACCAGGGGCAGCGAATTGTGCTGGGCAGCTACGTCAATTGAGACGGTGTTCCCATCTAAGTTGGACTTCTACAGTAAATTTTTCATAGCAAATAGACGGCGGATAAGAGCGGTGTTGGGAGCCGGATTAATGGTGAAGCAGGAAATGCCGGCCACCTAATGACGAGGCACGAACTAATAAACAATTAATGTTAAAACACCATCGGGAAGAGAAGGGAGTATAAATTACGGCTGTAGCAAGTAAATGGTTGCAGAGCCAGCTCTGAGAGTGCCCAGGGGTAGCGAAGTAATATGGGCAGCTGCAACCACGACCGTGTAGCTGGCGAGCATGGAGTGATCAAGCTAACAGATGGGTGGCATGGTTAAGTCGCCTCCTACTATCTTGTAACGTGAGGGCGTTGATGATAGTTCTGTGAAGAGTTTGGTTAGTTCCGTAATTCCTGTATGGGAGGTAGGTTGTGGATTATAGATGCAACCAATGTTAGGTCAAGGAGTCCTCCGTTGGTCTAGATGCACATTGCGTCTCCTGCGTCGACCAAGGTTAGCTGTTTGAAAGGCAACCACCACGTTTATTTTTGTGTCTACTGTGGAACATGATTAAGCCAGGGATATGATGTACGGCATTAGGAGCCGTTTGAATTTGCTATGTTTTGTTGATTTACACGATTTGTGGGTTGAGGTGGAGTTTATAGTGCCTAGAAGATGTTTTTTGTGACTGCTCAAGCCTTGAAAAGTATCTGGCTGTATAGTCTGTTGGTGGCTAAATCATCTGATGGGTAGTCGATGCCGTTGGCCAAGACGTCGGGCGTACCTGCTGTTGTGATTGGAGGAGAGCGTTGTTTAGCTAGGTTAAGGGCTTGTAAGGTTGGTTGACTGCGTTTGGCTTACTGGAACTATGATGGGTTGTGGTCGGGATGTCGTTCGAAGATGATAGTAGAGACACGGTGATTTACCCGCTTGGCCTTAATAGAGGGCAGGTCGGGTTGTGCACCAGCACAGGAGGGCGGGTCCGCTTGGTGACCATGTTGAAACGAAGAAAAGAAAAGTTCATTGACGTGGGGTGTTATTGTTGAGAACTAAGGTAGTTGCAGCACTATGTTTAACATAGGCATTAGAAGATAACGAGGGAGTATGGTGGTTGTGCAGTCCTCCGGGTCATACTTTGTGAGATGTGGATGGTTTACTGTTGTGTCTGTACGGCGTTCGAGGACTCGGAGAGGAGCGAGGATTTGTTTGCCGACTTTGGTTGGTCTCCAGGTTGGGTCGTCCGTTGGAAGCGTAGAAGTCGAGTTCATAGATAGGACAAGCGGTGTCTCAGCGCGGAAAAGCCATCGTTCTCATAAATTGGAAGCAGTGGTGTTGCAAAGTAATATAACTTTTGAGCTGGTTTGCATGTGGTTATAGAGACTGATGATGCTTGCCATCCCGGGAAGTGGTTTTTAATAAAACGGCGTCCGCTGGAGGTGTTGCAGACGTTGGCAGCCATTGCTCGGGGGCTTCTGTGGGCTATTTAGGTGTCTGCATATATGATATAGAGCAACCTCGTCCTGCAGTCTTATGAGGTATAGCGAGCCATAGCCCGACATATTCCATAAAAGGGAAACAGGTCTGTGTATTGACGGGTTGGGCAGTTTATTATTCATTGGAAAGCTTGTGGGACGCGGACGATTAAGCTTTAGATGCGAGTGTGAATTGGAATGTGTTTTTCGTTTTCAAAGTGTGCTCCAAACAGCAGGTTTGTAGTGGGCTATAGACCAATGGTTACCGGCAAGGCTGCACGCTTACATGTTCAGTGTCGAATGAGTTGGTGAGAAAAAGCTTGAGTGGCTAGGTCTTATGCGGAAACCTTGAGAACTATGCGTGAATCGTTGGAAATGGAGTAGTAGAGCGCATGGGACGTACGTCTCGTTACTATTGTGCATTGTCTTGTGCCCACGACATGAACCATACGATCTCTGACTATTGCAAGGTATGTAGAAGCTCGGTGCATAAGCAGCTGTGGTCGCAGTCACTAACAAGTACGTCTTGCTGAATCGTGGCGTTCGTCTGGACTTAGCTATGTGCTCAAGTAGTGGAACCTGTGGGATGCTGTATTTCTTAGCTGTTTCCAGTTTTTGTTAGGTTGCAACGAGAGCGTATCTTGTGGTCTCTATGGGCTGTTCATGGTTCAGGTTTCGTGGTTTAGGCGGACGGTTGGGGACTTGTTTACGACTGCGTATTCTTGGCGGGTTGCTTTTCTTTGTAAGGTTCGCCAGATTCATGCCAGGAACGCGCCAAATTGCAGTCCCGATCTCCATGCTAGCGTAAGCGGCACAGCTATGTTCTTTGTCAATTCTTACTAGCCTCCAGCATAAAGCCACTGCAGGAGCATCCATCCAATTCTAGTCATTGGACAGGGAGCTGCATGGGTTTAACTGGACAGTACATCGTTACTCGTAGTCAGTCGAGGAAGTAGAGCTTTTCTTTCTAGAGTCCGTGGATATTTAAGAAAGGTATGCCAGAGTCGGCCGGCTTGGTTGCCGTACTTTTCCTAATGAGTTGGCCGCTATTTAGCGTTGGGTCTTGTGAGGTGTTTATTGGCATGAGCTGTGTTGAAAGGTCGAAATCAACACAATGTAACTTTTTGGATTGGGTGGCAGTACCTGTAACTGAGTTAGCTCCATAGGTCGTTTTGTCGTTGGTGTTCTATTGGACAACGTATATGTGCGTTACAGGGTTGTTGCATCAGGCTTCATTAGAATGTGTCCAAGGTTGAGACGTAGCCTGACTTCATGCTTCTTCGTGAGGAAAATTTTGCAAGCTCTGGATTGCAGAATGTAAGGACAATTGCACAACAGTGGTGTTTATTCAGCAGTTGCAAGCGTTTACCGGTAAAAGTGTCAGAAGGAATGTTACAAACATTTGCTAAATTTAATATATATCTTAAGGTATATTAATAGACTTGGCTAGAAGCGTTACCCATGTGAGGTCCGATCATAACATAAGTAATAAAATGCGGTTGCGTGGGCTATAATGGTTTTAAGCTTATGTAAACCCTGATCATGAGTATTGCACTAGGATGGCGAGAATGGCTTTTGTGGTACTACTACTTCAATAGGCAACTGCGTTGGCCGTCTGCAAATTGCGGACAGACTGCAACGCGTTCCGTGATAGCGTAGATGAATTCCACCGCCGATCATCATTTTCTCAACATTACCGGCTGCGTTCTACTTTACAAGAGCAGCTTGTGCGCCTTTTACTCACGTGTGACAACGCTCTAAAAGCAGTCTCATAAGGTTTTTCATTCCAGCTTCCTTAGCCGTTTTTGGTAGGTTATTGTTCCTTATAACTGGTGGGCTCATGGAGGGAAGGAAGGAAAGCGATATCGTCAGTAATGTCGAAAACTTTGAGCTTCGTAATGGTTTCAAGTAAAAATAAATTAAGAATGAAATATAAAAATAAATATCTAACAACGGACGGCCATTCCGCGCATTTAGCTGGAAATTATATAACAAATATAATTGATTAACAGAAACTACGAGCACTAACCCCAAATGGCTTTACTCGCAGCCAAAATTGAAATAATGTTTATGGGCGAAAGCACGGCTAAAAATAAAATCCGGATGGTCTAGTCGGAACACCGTTTACTAGATGTTCATGCTAAGCGCAAAACTGTCTCCTTACTTGCAATATTGTACGATTGCTGGAGCGATTGTCAATAACATAGCCGATAAGCTTGCTACAAATGCCATAGTTCTTTTCAAGCCAATAAAGCGGAAATAAGAAATATAAAAGGTGACCTATGGCTGTTTAATTTTACTATGACTGCGCATCTAGAAATGTACAGTATAGCGCCAAAGTAGTCGTTTTTATAATGTCAGACGCAGTTGCCGCAATACACACTTTCCAATCGAACGTAGAGCAACATAGACCAACATGTGAAAATTATCCACAAATGCGCTGGAAGTCGGCTATAGCATGTTTTTCCTGCATGGAAATACACGACTCCTTTTATTAGGCCATAGTCAAACGGCTTCAGTATGTCATTTTCAGAGGCACGTTGGGCGTAGATACCACAGTATAAGTAAAATCCCTAAAATAATTTAACTTTGTTGTTGTAAATTTTGTCTTGAGACTACGTGAGTTTGGGTTACCTGGATAAGTCGGGACAGCTCAGTGTCCATCCTGCATGAATGAGTCCGTAACCGCATTCCTGTATTAGACAAATTTTGCATGACGATTAAATTTTAGCTCATTTTATGCACCTCTACGTGATCTTTTACGGCCAGTAAGCTAAATATTTCTAACTTCAAGAATAAAGAGAGGCGCGTCCAAAATGGCAAAATGCTTCTAAACGTGTATTTTGCTATAGCCTGCATGGGTATGACTCCAACAACATTGGTTGCTAGGGTCAGGGTTTTCAGACGAAGCATTATTGTGCCCCGTGTTTTGGGACACTGTGTTGTGCAGATGTTTGCTCTTTATGTGCATGCTCTCTAATTTTGGTGGTCTAGTATGGGTGACATCAGGGCAATATATGGCCTAAAATACTACAGGCTACCACTCCCGTGAACGTTTTGTTGAAAGCTATGCTAGTTCGCCAGGCAGCATAACTAGGTAATAATTTAAGTCAGGAACAACAAACTACACAGGAAAAGAGGGCCGGTTGTCCACTTACCAATGCGCATGACGCAGGGTTAGCAATGGAGGAAAATACTAGATAAATTTTGGACAGATGACAACTATACTGCAGCACGTGGTTCGAAATAGCTTGATTTATTACTAGCCGGGGTGACGGGGTCCCTGGCACATGGCTTGCTTTAGCTCTATTGTCAGAGAACAGAAAGACTAAATCTTAAGTTGGCATAAAGGGTGAGCAAAATGGATGTGGTTCGTCATGCCGCCAGTCTACTGCGGTTTCCAATAGTGAGTGGCGAATATTCAACTCGGACAAAAGCGAAGTGATATGAGGCCAAGAGAAGATAAATTACTGTGCAAAACGTCTAGTTTAGAAGACCGTGTCACAACTGACGGTACGCATTTTACTACGTTTGGCTCAGAAACTTCGTATCAACCTAGTTTTGTCCATTCCTAGTAGTGGCAGGTTGAAACAAAGTATGCTTGCGGTACAGACGTCATCACGAGTCTAACATCCACTGGAAGGATAATGCTTAGTTGGGTTTCATTAGTAGCCTGGTCTGCAATGTTGTTGATAGCAACCATATTGGTACAACCACGGTTTAAACGAATGGGGCAACACTAAGGGATATATAGATTATTAATCTAGGGTGTAGAAGATATGTTTGAGACCATGTTGCTAGACAGCGTCCATGCAGGCAAATAAGTGTGCGGTTAAAAGTGTAGAGTTGCGTTGAATAATACCGATGGGTTCAGTTGGAGGCTGCTAATAGCAGATGAGAGATGGACTCCACGGACTATTACCACATTTGTGCATTTACACAAGTATAAGTGACGGAAAGTATCGCAAAGTGAGCGTTACCAACTTTGTTCAACGAATGCTGAGCCACAGGACAGACTATTTAAGAAATGGTAATGATTATGAAGCTGGATATAAGGAAATGGTGGCAAAGTTTTGGTTCAGGCATATAATCCGTGAACTCAGAGGGGTTCGCCATTGCGCTCAGTGAATTGGATGAAAAATGTGGGTCCTAAGTAGGTCGAAAAGAACCCTAAGACGTATGAACCGTCATGGCCAACATGTATTTGTGGCTTTAGGGGTGGAAAGGGACGGAAGGCGGAGAAAGACAATGTAGATGGAACTTAACTGGGCTTTTCAAATGGGACACCAGAAGCTAAAGAAATTGAAGTCGCAGACGAATCTGCTTTTTGCGAAAGATGCATGACTGTCCAGTTTACATCTGACTGCCGCTTAATTCTCAAAGGGCACAGTTGATCCTGGTTGAAAGCCAGGCGTTGAAGATAGGGGCATGGACTGTAAGTACGCTTCAGAGTTTAAGGTTACCACTGCTGCGCAGTACTCCTTAAAGCAAAGTAAATATGGGATAAAGGGCGCTGGTCAATGAATGAACCGCTGCTAGCCTAAGGGTTGCATGCACCGAACATACCGAAGTTCCACCATGTACAAGAGCGGCATGCCAAATATCGTGCTATTTACGCCGTACTAAGATGGCAAGCAAGCTAGACAGCCGTAGAGGTGAAGATACTAATTGGGCATAATGGGCCGGCTTTGCAGTCGCACTTACCAATGCCACCTGGGTGCTCAGGAACGGGGTGACTGCAGACGAGCTAGAAATGGCTCAAGCAAGAATGAAAATAGGTAAAGTAAGTCACATACTCGTGTTTGCGGCCTTAGCTTATAGACCTATCTTGCATTTGAGCCCGGAGAGAACATAAAGGTAGGAAAGACAGATATTAAGCATAGGATGCCACAAATGCCTCGCACCAACGTATCGCGTACTTCATCTGGATAACGCAAAGACATTACAGTGGGGTACACCGGGGTTGTTCATGTTCCATACGGCCAGGTCTCAACCAAGCGTCCTTCCGAATTACAAATGTCGAGGAGCAATTATGCCTTATCCAGGCACAGTAACCTTGGCACCTACATCTTAAAAACCTGCTGGTACTGGCTTACTCGCAGCCTCGTCGGTAGTTTATTCCATATAGTTATACTTGCAACTAATGAGAAACAAGAGCGGTTTCTTCCTCGCACGCAGCGGAGTAATAATACTACTCCCGTTTCTGAGGATACGTGCCGTTCAATCACTCAGCTTAAAGCTGGATATGGCACAATGCACAAGCTTATATATTACCTTGTGCAAGCCGTGTACGTTAAGGACAGTACGTTGCAGTCACAGAGGTTGGAGTCTGAGCGGACCAAACCGCTGTCTGTAACTCAACGCCTGGTATCGTTTTGCGAACAGTTTAGCGAAGCGCCGTTGGGCTTGTTCAAGCAAAACGCGGTTCGACATGCAAGCTCCTACATATGAAAGCACAGTATTCCAAGAGCAGGCGAACGTGAACTCGGTAAAGTTATAAACGTGCTATGACAATGTCCAGGTGGCGACTTGTGTGTAAGTATAATTATTAAGCCGTTGCCACTTGCAACTGCACTTGCTCCTGAAAGTTGCGACGCGCGGACTAACACAGACCCAGATCTTTTGCTGAGGTATGGAGCTCAATAGAAGTGCCATTAATCGTCAGTGCCCCATTAAGCACTGAGCATGTGCACGTCAGAGCAGCAGAGAGTTTAGCCGTGATAGTCATTCGCTATTGTTGACGCTGTAAAACTAGAGCCAGTTGGTCTTCTCGCATCCTGTCGAGTGCGCATAGGTTGGTACCTGGGGAAAGATGTAGACGATTTTGAAATAAACAGCGAATAGAAACTGGCGACCGTGCTGTACACTGTTGCAGATACCATTGATATAAATACAAGTGTGGTGGACCTAAATCACCTCCCTGCATGACAAAGCTAGGGTCAGTGGCCCTGGAGGATTCCACATGTGATATCTTTACTGACTGCAGCGTCCGGTTAGGTTTGTTCCCAACCAGCGCAACAGAGAACTGCTCACACCACAAGCATTGGCCTTAGGTAATAGGTGGTTTTGTAGGATGCAGTCGAATGCTTTTTGCGCATCGAGGTAGAGCGAAAGTACTGTTTGGGCTGAGTCCATCACCTCAGTGACTATAGGAAGTAACTCCAACTGGCTGGTAACTTAGGATCGAGCATTCAAAAATTCATGTTAAATAAATAAATAAATAGTTTATTATCGAATTTGTCGAGACACACCAAGCAAGGCATGATCATTATTTACATGCAATATTGCTTCGCAATAAACACGTTGCTATGAGTGTAGTCGGCAGTAAGCCAAAGGTTGTACAGTCTGCGGAAATTGTGTAAGCAGTCACGGGATAGAGTCTTCAATGAATGACAAGAAGTTGAATTCTAGCGTGCGTAGTGGAAACAGTCAGGGCACTACATGTGTAATGAAAACGATACATATAGGCATGGTGTAACTTATTATTGAAAGTTACAGGGCAATATTGAATAATGATTCTGCTCGACTTGCCAGTGGGTAGTTCAGGGCAGTGACTTTATTCGGTAACGAGTCATCCGCCACGTCACAGTGTCGTTACGCGGACATTTGTGGCTTTTTATAGAGAGAACGCTTGCCAGGCGAAAACCCACACTTCCTGGAACACTGTCAGAAATTTGTCGGTGCACTAATATAAAACTGGCAGACCAGGTAGTCGACTGATTTCACACGCGCATAACCGCAGTCAAATGTCCTTCAGTTTCCTCTGTTATTTGATCAGGTACCTTGGGCAAGGCCGCAATAATGGCTGAGGCGAATCGAGGATGTGGGCTTCACGAAGAATCGTCTTTGTGGGTATCCAGGTAGGTGAAATGTCAGTTTCTTCCGTCTGGATTATTCAGGAGTATGTATTCTTTTTAGGTGTGTGAAGTTCTCGAGTCCAGCTATCATCACTGTACAACGGTCCTGGTAGTGAGTGTAGTTGTATCCGTTTCTTGTACAGCCATGTGCTTCATAGGTCCTTATTGGTTGTTCTGTCACGGACAAAAGCGATTTCACGGTCCTATCCCAGATCCCCAAGAAGTTCCGGATCTCGGAGAAAAGGGAAGGTGAGAGACAACCAAGGCCGCAACCAACAGGCGTGGAAACAAGCATTGTTAAACTCCTATGTTATAACATTTAGAGTGGAGACAAATGATGTACAATTTGTAGCAATGATTGCGCTGAAAGTGTCTTTTGAATGTTTTTCAAAAGCAGTGGCCCTGTAAGTTGGTTGCTACTATC
Organism: Dicrocoelium dendriticum; assembly: GCA_944474145.2. NCBI lineage: Eukaryota > Metazoa > Platyhelminthes > Trematoda > Plagiorchiida > Dicrocoeliidae > Dicrocoelium > Dicrocoelium dendriticum. Next base: position 69,431,608 of record OX104067.1, on the reverse strand, counting down.
TACATGGAATACAGAGCGTTGCGCCATTAGGCAGAAACGCAGTATCAGTTTACTATGATGCGACTATTGCGTGAAAAGACAGAAAGCAGAGTTCAGGGACCAGCGGCGTTTGAATGGTGGATGGACGGCTGGTGGCCAGCCTACATCGAAAGAGATTCATCGGTCAATTGGTGGTAAGTCAGCGGATAGATAGGACTCAAGCGCTGAGTAAAAATTATCGGGTGATCAAGACAGAAAGACGACACGGGGGTACTAGGAGTATAGTGCTATGGCCTAGTGGAATAGGAAAAGCCTATGAGAGCTAACCTCCTACAAATGTAAGTGTAGAAACCTTTGCTGTAAAAACGGATCCAGATTAATAGGGGAGAAAGGATTGGTCGATAGAACTGAAGTAGTAAAGATCAGTTAAAGGAAAGCGCACTTGCGGAACAAAGATATATGTAGCGTCGCGCAGAGAAACGAGTCATACTAGGGTGCTAAGAAAATGGTGAGAAAAGAACACCTAGAAATGTGAAGCTAACGGGCGTCTGTGTGCTGGCCAAGTGAGAAGAGGGAAGAACTAAGAGGCTAAGAAACATTAATTGACGGAAGGGCAGGGAATAGCCGAAATGCAAGCGTAGAGTAAGGTTGCTTAGAGTATCGGAGCAGTGAGGCCTAACCTCAGCAGCTAGGGTGCTAAGATAATATTACCAAGCTGGATAGTGCCGGCGAATGCTAGCCCGAGATTTGTATGATTGCAGGTAATAAGGTATAAGCCTATGCATCAAGTAAGGAATAAATGAACAGTAAGAAGCGTGAGGCAAAACAGCGGCTTGCCCTGAATACATGGATATGCCTGCACGACAGAAGAGAGAAAAGAAAGGCTTCATAAAGAAAGGACAACGAACGAATGAATCCCAGGCATATGTTAAGGCTTTTAACTAGTTTAGAGCAAAAATAGGCGATGCGCATATAATAGAATCATGCTGTGGTGCTAAAGGAATACAACTAGGGAAGACTGAGCCGGGAGAAGCCAATGAGAATGCTGAACTATTATTAATTAGGTGTCATAGACGAGTGAAAGCTGTGCATCTAGCAAGGAGCAGCTGTGCACTGACCGGATGAGGTAAAGAAGGTCGCCAGACGAGAGCTAAGTAGGTCGGATAAAGAAAGGACAACAGTCAAGAAGAATGATTGAGGGAGTCGTATCATATAATGCAGAAGCACGGCAGTGTATAGGTTCTCAATGTATGCTATGGTGCTGGGATATTACTACTTTGGAAAGAGCCTGGGAAAGCTAGCCCAATAGCTGGACGCTTACAGGTGAAAAAGTCGAAGAAGTTACAACAACTACGAGATGTGAGAACGTCTAGAATAGATAGGCTAAGTAACGGCTGAGCACCGACTTGAAGAGTTGGAAGGAGTGCTAGAGATGGCTGGGAAGTTTATATGGAAGGACATCAAACAGTCGGACTGCATGCATAAATTAAGTCTGCTGAGGACATCGTTGCATATGAGTTAGAGGCGCGCAGATACCGAGCCCTGTTATGGTGCTAAGCTTTTAGTACTAAGGTCGATTGGGCTGTAAAATGCCAGGGAAAGGTCCGGAATTCTACGTGAGCAGGCATAAAAAACGTTGCAGCAAGCAATGGATAAATGGACGTTTAGAAGGGAGAGGCAATGGAGCAACTGTGCGCAGGCCACATGAATTATGTTTGCTTTACAGAAGAGGATTAAGAAAGGTTTTATGAAGAGAGGACAGCGAACGGATGAAGCGAAAGCATACGATATGGTTGTTAAGTAGTTCGGAGCATAAAAGGCGAAGACGCGGCGACGCGCAGATGATGAAATCATGCCCTGGTGCTAATGTAATAAAAGTAGGGAAGGCTGAGCACGTGACTTGTTCCCGTGGTTTGCTTTAGTCAAGATGTCCATGAGTTCGTTTAACCAACGTTTCCATTACTCACGAGATGATGGATATATGGTTCGTCAGGCGGAAAGTGGCAACCTCCAGCAAAGAGCCAGCTTTGTGGCGCAGCATAACTATAGAGCATTTCCAAGCCAAAGGATGTTTTTTATACTATACGGAGGTTGCAAAAAGATTCAGGAGTACAGGAATGTCCTCACGCAGGCTCTTACTTAGAATGGACGGAATACAAGCTGGGCCAAGGTTTGTAGGTGGCTTAATGGTGTTGGCGCTTGGTGGATATCTTTGATGTCAAGCTATACCGTGCACAGTGAATGGGTAGCGGTCACTTGCAGCTCTTCTCTGACTGGGCCAGTTTCTAAACTTTGCAATTCCTTAAATTAGGAACTAAATGTCACATATAACAAGTGGAGCATTGGACGTTTCCTTATAGCCTGTTCGTGTGAGGGATGTCTTTGGCACTTAGCAGAAGTTGCAAAAACGCGGCGGCCAGCTGAGTTGCTTGGCTCTGTTATAACTATTAACGGCTGCTCGTCCCTGGAAAGTATGTTTCTGGGCGGGTCTGGCGGACAACGCATTATCGATTTTATTTATAATCATGGCGTAAGCAAAGTTGAACGTCCTGTGGTAGGAGCCCCGTAGCCGATGCCTTCTACTGAGCGAAATTGTTTGGCTGGACTTTCTTGATAGGCTTCTTGGTAAACGAGAAATGGAGGCCACGCAGTCCAGAGTTGGAGTTAGTAATGTCCCACCCAAGCAGACCCAAATAAATTTCACGCCCAGGAGCAATTTGCTGAAAGTTGCTAAATTTTCAGATACTCAGTTTTTATTACTGACAAGCTCCTCTAGCTCACTGGTGTTGGAAAATCGAATCTAAGAGATAAAAAGCAATAGTTGTCTGAACAGTGCGTGCATTTTTCAGGCCAAAATGTGTCAAATGCTCCGAAAAACCTCCTGTATTATTCAGGTAGACCTAGTTCACGTAGCCTTGATATAAACAGCGCTTATTTAGTGGTTCAAAACACAAAGCTATATTCCTAGTGGTTTATTTGGCTCAGTATCCACAGAAAATGGTACACGTAGGCCTTATGACCGTTGGCTAATTATACGATGTTTCCAAGTCCATTGCATATACAACATTTCTTACTGGAATTCTAGTGTTTTCCTGCGAAACGTTATCGCTTATTTGCCTATATTTGCCATGTATATCTGAAAAGTTTGCTTTGCGGTCACTTATGCCGTACCTAGTTGTTGCGGGGTATTTCGGGCTACATAAAGCACTTCTAGATAGGAATGTTTACTTAGAACTTTTACCGCTTCGCCACTTTTATCATTTACATTTCATTTCCGCTAGCTGCTTACAAAGCCGAAAGCCATTAGTAACGAAACAATATAGGCGTTATTCGTAGACGGCATAAAACTTGCGAATAACTCGTGAACTACTACACTTATTGCATTGCTTATAGTTTTAACGTAACCAGCGGTTAAAACTTGTTCTACTTGGCTTATTATGGTTCTGCTTTTCGCAAAATTCTAGCCATAGAAATGTCCTATTGCCCAGAGATTTACTCAGTTTGCATTTTGGCGCCATAGAGCAAATTTAGCACAAGCAATTTCGGTTATATATTTTGTTACTTTGTATTTTGCTAGTGAAGTGTGCCGCCTTAGTATGTCTCAACAGAAAGCTTTTCTGCATTTCTGGTAATTATTTTTGGCCATTTTTGTTCTTTATAGTTCCGCCGCTTTTATTTTTCCATGTGCGCACTAATAATTGTAACGACTGAGCGGACCGGAATAGTCCAAATTATTTATGGTGACGTGCATAGTAGATGGTTTTTAAAGAAAGCCTGCACAAATACGTCACTGCGGAACTTACACAACAAACGAATGCAAGGAGCTCAAAGATCGCATGAATGAGCCAGAAGAATTTCATGATGGGCGAGTACAACCACATTAGCTGTGCACCTAACATAGGTACATGTTCTCACCTTGTTCTCACTCTAATGCAAGAACATAGGATTAATGTAGAAAGTGATCTGGCCCCTTGGGGGCGCAGCATCTAGCCAGTCTACTAATATACTTATATATCTTTATTTAGTTAGTTAAAATAACCTCCCTATAAAAGATTTCTGCAGCTTACTTTAGGGAGTCGGAAAAAATTATTACTCCCAACTTCGACTTAAGAAGCACGGCAAATTCAGCCAAATTTATGGAATTTATCTGACGGTTAAGCTGGATTGCATCTGATCGAGCAGGAGTAATGACGAAAGATTTTATGTACATGGAGCAGTGTACTACTCTATGGTCGCTTCTATGGAATTGCTGGCCTACTGATACACTCAGTTTTGAGATATTCATAGTAAATATCAACTGCAGCCTCTGCTTCCCCCTGGTAGGGGCGGAAACAGGTTGCTCCAAACCTCGCAGGTTGATGCAAGCTAGTCAACTTGCATAATTCGCAGTGGCGGTGCCTGAGAACCATGCCTGACTAGGCAAACTGAAAGGATCTGAGCCAAGTTTGTGATCACGATGATCGCATGATGCGTGCTCGGAAGTTGCCACGAATGCGTTAACACTCACTTGTGAAGCGTCAATGGCTCAATAAACGCATCCTGATAATACTGTGGATCCCGTGATATCGGCTGGTATCCATACGGGGACCATGGTCTCTACACTGTTATTGATTTCCGCTTTTGCTGGGTAAGTTTCTTTAAGATATATAGCAAGTTCCCACCTAGTTTTTATTCGAGGGTGCATATATAGCCAATATCCAGGAAGTGTGTGTACTCTTGGACGTTGCGTGGTTGGAAGTACATTTCAGTGACAAAAGTTGCGTCCGGTGCGGTAAGGACAGCCAATAGACGTAGAACGTGCACATTCTTACTAAGTGGCCTGGCGTTTATAAGTACAAGCGAGAAAGCGCTGTCAGGATCTCCTAGGTTTACAGATGATGCGAAAAAGTCACTGATTGCTACGGAGTCACCTAGAGAAGTTGAAGGAACTGGGTGAGCAGACTTAGGGACCGGTTACTCGGTATTGAGTTATTATGCGTCGGGCTGAGCATGTCCCGGCTCATCCCCATTTGAAATAAAAGGCTCTTGTTGTGGCATTGTACCAAGTGAATCGTTTACCCTAAACGCCTGATTCAATTACGTTTTAAGGCTGGATAAAGTCATCGTACGGAATTCTGAACATATGCGCTCCGTTGGAGGAAAGCATGAGACGCTACTCACCAGGGTGCTAACCTTGGGTGCATATTTTACTTTTGGTGCATATCTGGTTGCTGACCCATTGACCAAAGCAGATTGTAGCATGCTGCGTTTTAGCGGTATCAGATACATCTGGATATGTATGGGCGCGTTATGTAGTTGCTCGCAGTTTAAAACAAGCCCATTTAGATCAGCTACATCCTTAACCGTGAGTTGGCTTAGGGCCGCAACTTGCATGAAACCTTTGATTATTCTTTCAACTCTTACAAAGTTGGTCACAAAACCGTCTACCGCGAATGCTGCTCGTTTAAAATCATCCATCGAGATGGCGTCTAGAACGTTGAACACCAAAGTACTGTACCCTCTATTACCCAGTCAGAACTCGGTTTCATTGCTCTGCTAGGTGGATTAGATTCGCTGCAGTTTCGACCTACCAGCGGTTGAAAACATGCCACAGTGTTAGTAATAGAATGCGTTCTCTTCTCAGGCGTCCTGTCTGCAGGGTATGTACTTCAGGTCCCTTTACTATTATCTGGGGCTGGTTTCATTTCATCACGCTTTGACGGTCCAACATATAGCTGCTTTAGCTCTGTTGCATTGCGCAATTGTTTGCAATGTGATTCTACTAACTGTAAGACTGTTTCCCTCATCACCACTCACTTTAAGTGGAGCCAAGTATTAACAGACATACTCAGTTTATTTTTTAAGATAATTCTCTAAGTAGTGCACATGCTACATAGTACAGTCTACTTTGGACTTTGAAGTTAGCAAAGTACACTAAAATCAGTCCTTCTCACAATCTACAAGCAGTTATGTTTTGCAACCAGCACGTTGCTATTTAGATAATCGGCAGTGACCGAAAGTTGTG
>OX104067.1:69363655-69425196 GCA_944474145.2 Dicrocoelium dendriticum | reverse complement strand
CTAATGCACTGAGTTGGACTGATGCTGTGCCCATGCTACTTCTTGGCATCCGATCACCCCTCATGAGCGATGTGTCTAAGTCCGGCGCCAAGCTGGTATATGAACAACCCCTACGTTTACCTAGTGACTTCCTTTAGGAGCGTCAAAGAGTTCCCCGGTATGACGCGAGCTACGCGCGACAACTAGCCATGGGCATGTGTCGGGTCAAGTTTACTGACACCAGAAAAGAACGGCATAAGTCACTCGTGCCTCAAGATCTTCAGTACTGTCCGTTTGTTTTCCTCCGTGTTCGTGGTCTCCGTGGACCACTTGAGCAACCCTATGAAGGTTCTTTCAAGGTTCTACAAAGTAAAGACTGTGTATTTATCATCGATTGATACTGCAAGCTGGAAGCCGTCACCATCGACCGCCTCAAGGTTTCCCACATGGAACCTAAGCTTGTCGACGATCTCTGCTCATCTTCCAAAGAATCAACGCAATCTATGACGGAAGATACGTCCTCGCCTAACGATACTGACTCCAATTGGAACAGTGCATCTGAGTCTTCTGGCTCGGCTCCATCGATTCCCACCGAGCCGGGTGGCAAATCATCGTCCGCACTCCAGCCACTCGAACCGACTTACCGCCTAAGTCGACAACATCGGCATCAGAACAGCAGACATCGACTAGGTCAGGTAGGCGAGTTCACTGCCCAGCGCGTTAAAAGATTAGCTTACCTTCCGTTTCGCTTTTCCCGCCTTCCTTATCTTGCTGGCCAACCCAGTACGAAAACCACAACAAGTCCAAAACTTTAAAAAACCCAAAAAATCTAATAAAAAGTTTTGAAAACAAAAATTTATTTCTGTCGGTACACCGCCGTTCGGTAAGTACCACTTTCCTGTTTGCTAGCACCTATGAGCCCGAGACATATTTTTGCTTTCTTTTAATGTCTGAACCAGGGTGTTAGAGCCGTAAGCGCTTTATTGGTGTTCACAAGCAAATATTTGACATCCACGATGTTGCAAATATTTGCCTCTCACAAACTTCCCGCCACTTTGTGTTTATGTCACCTTTAGGGCGGACGCGTGTGGGAGCTCGCTAGCGTGCGATCGCACTAGTGCTCCCCAGCAGCTGCATCACATCTCACCACTTGGTCCGCAAAAGGCTGGCCAGCGACGGACGGTCCTCACGCAGATTATAGGGCCATCCACGTTTTCCGTTCTAGGAGGGGAGCTGTGTAGTGACTTGGAGATTCCCCCGATTGTTGTGTAAACCAATACTAAAGACTATGAAACCACAGCATTCTCGCGTATGAGGGAAGCAAATGGTTTGCATGTTTGTATGGTGCACGTGTTTATATGTGACACACCGACAACGTCCGGACTTTGTCCGCGGACTTCGAAAAGAACGCCGGTTCTCCGATTGCACTCAGCACCCTACAACACAACCTAGGTAACCACCTTCCGCTGCCTTATTTTTGTCTTACGATTTAGCAACCTTCTAACAAACATTCTTCAGCCTATTTTTGTGTATTCAGTCGCACGCCCGTCGTTGGCCAAACAAGCCCGTGTATCGGATCTAGCGTTAGACCAACGCGCCATAACATCGTTAAGGAAAGCAACCTGGCAAGTTTGACAGGATTTGGACGTTAAAACTACGTGTTGTTGTTTATTGATAAGGTTGCTACTAAGTGGAAGTTGCAGCATGTTTTCTTTAACTATTATTTTCATCACGCTCTAGGCTATAGGCGTGTGGCTGATGGGGCGGTAGTTTTCTGGGTTTTGACGGCTACCTTGTTTATGCCTAGTGATAACTATGGGAGGTTTCCACGTATTTATAGACACGCCGGATTTCATTGGAAGTGTAAATAAGTTAAAAGTAGCACCGGAAAGCCCTGGCCGCCGAGTATCCACAGTGCAGAGGAAGGGCTACCAGGGCAAGGGTGTAGTGACAGCTTGAGTGATCTAATTACTCGGATTATAGTACGTAGGTAAAACTAAATACGTTTAGCTACTCGTGCATAAGTTTGGGCACAGCAGTTGGCAAGATCAAGTTGATGTCAGCGAAGCAATCACCAAAGTGGCTATTGCGAATCTCAAACATTTGCTTTGGATTGCTAAGTGCGTCCTCATCGGTGAGTCTTAGTGTAGTGATGGACGTTGCTGTAAGGTTACTTCTATATTTCAGTAGCTGAGTGAGGGACTTGCTTTTATTTTTGGTGTTGTAGGCCGCGCGCTCTTCAGATAGCTTAACTATAGCATGGAAGTGCTGCCAGTTGTTTTTGACTTTGTTCATGCGAAAAAGGATATTTATATCATGAGTCTTAGCGCATTGCTAACACATTTTTCGGATCTCCATCAGCCCCCTGTTTAGATGGGAGAAGCGATCTGTCGGTTTAGACCTGTGGCTGTGCATCAGCGAAGCGACCACGTGTGAACAGTTGAGGTTGTTGTGGAGGTCATGAGTGGCAGTGTCTACATCCTCGGGCCAGAGCAATGTAGCCCGATTTGCTGATCGGACGAGCATAGAAATTCATCCCAGTTAATGCTGCCGAACCTTCGAGACACACCAGCTAGATTAGTTGAGAAATGGGGTGAGGTAGAAAGAGTAAATGATAGATGAACTACCTTGTGGTCACTCTCTGGGACGTTGTCTTTTACGGTAGTTATAGCATCCGTGATGCCAAGCGTAAAAATTTAAGTCGAACGTGTTACAGAGTTTACACATGCCATGGACGTATTGATTCCAGTTGTTTGCATATATGGTGTCAGCATAGCCTCTGTATCCGAGAGGTGCGCTGTGGCCAATCCAAGAGATACCTGGCATATTAAACTCACCACCTTCTATCTTGTAGTGTGGGGACGTAGTGTAAACATCAGTGAAGGAGTTTACTAGTTCGTTAATCTTGGCGTCAGAAGCATGTGAGGGTTGTATACGTAACCGATTAGGTGGTCAAGTGTATCCCCGTTCGTCTGGATCCAGATTGAATGCTCAGGGTCTCCAATTGGCAACAAATGAAAGCCAGACGCAACGAAGTCATCACGTACGTAAATACGGCATCCACCTCCGCGTTGGTTGGTGCTTCCATTGCAGAACGTGGTGTACCCGGTGTTAGTTAGTGGGCTATTAGGGGTGTCTGAAGATCTCCAGCTTTCTGTGATCAGAACAATTTGCGGGGAGGAGTGAAGAACAAATGGACCGCGGTAGTGCATTATGTGCTCGATGGATCTCGCAAGGAAAAGGATCATGCCTCAGGTTCGACTGCGTGCGTCTTTAGAGAGAGTGAAGTCGGGGTCTTGGGTAGGATCCCTGCGTGCAACAACGGTGGAGTCAATAATGAGTGTAGTAGATGTTTCACGTGTAGGTAATACAGATGTTGCGGTTGTTACCTCATAACGGTCTGGGAAGATGCATTAAAGTGCCTGGCCGTATACGTTATTGTGAGCCCACAGGGTGTCCGATGGCGAGTTGTTGGACGACTGCAAGGTAATGGTTTGGTGAGATAACGGGTCTAGTGGCTCATTACTTTGCGCAGAAACGTTAAGACTGCCAAGTAAGGAGGTTTTTGTAGTAGGAGCAGTATCGTTGTCGTAGGCATGTACGTCATGCATTAGCTTATCGTCAACTCCTGGGCAGGGTTGAGTTGGTGGTAATAAGACGTATGTTGGGGGTTAATGAGGTACCTAAGATGGACCGAGTGTAAATAGATGGAACAACACAATGAAGGAATACTGGAACGTTAATGCACTGGGCTCGCGAAGGCAGCTTGCTATATGGGGGCGTCGAATTCGTGTTAACGTGAGCAATTAACTCTTTCGTGGGAGAGTGGGGTGCACCGAGGAGTTGGGGAAGATAGAGTTTGCGTTTCATAATTGATCGTTTCGCACGTGTGTGTTCATAGGATGGCAAGATTTTTACTGTTGAATATTTGCCATCGCTATGCCAAGAGTATACTTGGGGATTACTGAAGCTACCCAAATGGCCAAAACCAGCGGTTTCGGGGGAGCTGTAATGAACATAGGAGATTTAGGAGAAGAAGCAGAACAGGTGCTAGCTCTTGATGAATTGGGCGCTGTAGACCATACCCTTAGTGTCACATAAAAAGGGACGGTATTAAAGGGGGATGTGTTGCTTGCAGTCACGTTACGCAGATGAACGAACGGTGGTTGTCCAGAGTTTTGGAAGTGAATGTTTAGAGAAGAGTCTAAAGCTTTGGTACTCCTTGTTCAAATGGAAGTATCTTAAGATCTACGTCCAGGACCAGCTGATATCGAGCCTCGTGCATTGGACGATTGTTGGTAGGTCAGGGTGCGGACTGCCAACTTGGGAGATCCAAGTAGGTAACGGTTAGCTTGTGGTTGGCCAAGCGCAGCCGTGGCCACAGACCCCATCGACGACCGATATCTTGGGGAAGATGGTTTTACGGTTACCGGCTGCCTCGCCTGAGTCCAAGCGTTGGCGTGTACCATCTGGTACTCAGGAAGTGTCTTGTTAACGTTTTCGTGCTACTGGGTTTCGTGGGTCCTGCGGATCTTTGCTGGGTCCGTAGTACGTTTGGGTAGCGGACAACTTTGGTGTGAGTTACAGGGTATAGGTGGATTTACGCAAGACGCGTCCGCTTTGTTGTGTTTACTCATGGTGATGGGAGTAGTAGGCGAAGCGAACGACAGAATTGCTCGTTCAGTAGCAGAATAGCACATATCGGAGTCACAACTCGATAACGCTCTGGACATTACATTTTCTGAACTAGCTGAGGTATCTCGATCAGAGCCGGAGTCGGGTGTAATCTCTTTGGGGGAAAATCCTATTGTTGTGATGAACCTAAATCAAAGGCGCACAGTGGTGTAAAGCATGTGGCGGATGATGCAGCTTTTGGTTCAGGTCGGACATTTATGGCAGATGTTGATATAAAGTTGCAAAATGGCGACCTTTTTAGGTAGGTCAAATCCTCTCTGATCTGTACAGTACCGAAGATGGCCTGTTGTTCGAGGAGAAAGCTGGGCACCATGAAGCGTATTGCGAACTAAGGGCCTGCAAATCTAAGCATGATGAGACACTTTCGGCTGCGAATCATTTTTAAGCGGTTAGCTGTGCAGCAGTTCAGCGTCAATTTACAGACGTTTAGAAGCATACGTAGAAATTTTCAAGTGGAAACCGATCTGGGGCATGGCAACGACTAGCATTATTAGCACGATGCAAGCGCTGTTTGGCTCCTTGGGCACTCACGTTCAAGCGCATGCCGACCTAGTTTAGGTGAGATGAATTAGCAGGTTTTTGGTTACCTGACAGGAGTACTAGTTGCATTAACTTCTTTAAGGTATCATTGACGTTCATTCTGTCGCTTTCCAGCACATTTACTTAATTTTCAAGTGCGTGACTTTTGGCATCGCTTCTGTGAGAGGGACATTAAGCATGACGTTGCAATCTTGAGAAGGAATGACAGCAACTAGGTCAGGTGTTGCTGTAGGATTTACGACCACTTTATCACAAAGCACTGAATCGGAACCACTGACTACCACGAAGGGGTCAATCCGGTACATGAGTTGGACAATGCTCACGGCAGCTAAGGCCAAGCTTAATTTAACGGTGGAGAATGTCGTCGTTTTCACACTTCTTTTATTACGTCCCATAACTGTAAAACGTCTAACCACCAGTATACAGAAAAATGGAGCACAGTACCATAACGCTACAAAGGACAACCTGGGTTGAACGTCCAAATAAAACCCGATGGATGGTTTTAAGATGACGGTGTGTATAGTTAAGTATCACAAACGGTATGGTTAACCCACAGCGCTTTAGCAGCACGGGATAATTAACCAAAAATATGCAACTGATCCGACTTTACTGCTTCGGACAGATATGTTAGGCACACTGAATACTATCATGTTATTAGCACGACGAGCACGGTTGTTGATCCTTGCTGAGATAGTTGATAGCAATTTACCGGTCGCCTGCACTGCAGTGGGGTTTTCGATACTTTAAATATCTGACAAACAGACAAGGTGCCACTTTTCGCCATTGGTTCCTTGACGGATGTTAGTTATTTGTTTATCGCACATAGTTGACTTTCTACTGCGCCCACCTTAAATAACCCTTCTACCAGTGAATCCGATAGAAATACTTTGCAGTGCCGCAACTCTACCGGAGCATTTTAGTTGTCAGGTTACTATCTATTTCGATTTGTTTTGCAGCATAAATCATGGGGTATATTGCTGCCTTCGTCTGCGTACTGTTTCTGTGTAAGTCCCTGACCTCAGCGCGAATAGACTCGGCTTGAGTTCCAGTGCTTTTGATGACGCTCGAACTGCAGTAACAGTGCTAAACGTATCATTAAGCGAAAAGAAGACCGAGTACCCGCAAACGTAACATGCGGTTTTAATGGGAGTGACGCTAGTTTTAACGATCGGTCGGTACGCAAAGGTCTGTGGGATGCTCCGAATAAGTCAGTAGAGATAAAAATTAGTATTGCGGTGCAACACAATTAGTCAACCCAGGCTACTGAATGATGTTGAAAATCCAAAGCAGCCTAAAAATACGGAGGATATACATTTGCACACTTGGCGCTCTGATCTATGTGTGGTGTACCTGCCAAAAACGACGCGTTCACTTATAAACAGGTTTCTGCCAGTCAGAAAGTAGCAGAGTCCCGCCATGTAAGGCAAGACCAAGGAGGCAAGCAGAGCTACGTTAGTCTGGGTGCGGTGGGAATAAGAAAACTGGACAGGCAGGTAAACAAAGGTACATGATGATAAGGCATGGAGGAGTGGGAAAGAGCAGCATGCCAGATTAAGGATAAAATAAACCACGGAGAGTGCAGCTGTGAACTAGGCATTCAAGCCTCAATTGCTTGAGACAGGTAGGAAAACAGAGGAGAAAAGTCAGACGATACGAGACGAACACCGAAGGCAGGCAAGAAGCAATACAAGTGAGGTCGGTGCTGGATCAATGGCTTTAGTAGGTAGGCGCATGATCGGTTTAAAATGAGAACACAGGAAGAAAACTCAGCCAAGCGGAAGGTAACGAAAGGAACGGTGAAAGCAACAAACATGCTTTGTTATACGACAACCAACTGCAACTGTCAGAAAGCACGCGAGACGGTTAATATGACAATGTGATGGGCAGAATAGGAGGGTATGCGGCTCAGCCAAAGTGGAGATGTGCAAATAGAGCACAAACAGGGGTTCTAGACACAAAATCAAATGGCCAGATTTTAGCAGAGGCGACCTGCAACGTTAATGCAGATGGAAGGTGGAGTGAATCAGCCGAAACTGACGCCTTTAGACCTCAATGGTTTCAGGGCAATCAGCAAGCATGAGAAACAGTTAAGACTAAGTTAAACCAAGACGGTATGCGGAGCTTAGGCTATCAGGGTGAGGTGGGATCAAGAAAATAGTAAACAGGTTGGTAAACATAGGCACAGGTGGATAAAGCTTCAAAAAGCAGTGAGAAGGAGCCTTATACAGGTTAGGGAAAGCAATGGTTGTTATGGGTCTGCCGTAAACCAGGCGTTTAAGCCACACTTTCTTGGGGCTGCCGGGAAACAGATGAGTTAAGTTAGACCACACAGGCCAAATACGGCAGACCAACAACAAGCAGTGCAGACAGGGTGCAACATGCATAACTGGCTCAAACACGTAGGCGTACGCTCGGAGTAAAATCGATTTAAGGAAAAATGTGAGGAGCAGTAACATTCCAAGCTGAGGATGTTGAAAATGTGGTCGGGTGCCAAACATGAAACAGTATACCTCAATCACTCGGCAGCAATCAAAAGCAGGCGATTCAGTTTAGATGATATTAGATTAGGCCGGAATAAGCACCTACGCGGCCCAGCCTTAGCGGAAGTGACAATAGAGGACGCAAGCAGAGATTCGGGACACAAACTTTGAAATGTTCAGGAGAACCAACTTATAGGTTAAGGTAGCTGTATGGTGTAGTATATCTGTCACAGCTGAGGCGTATATATCTAAATAATCTGAGAGCAGCCAAGTAATAAGAGTGACAGGTCAGACTGGGTTAGATCAAGGTGGCAAATAGAGATCTAGAGGCCGGGGTGAGATGGAAATAAGATAACAGTACTCACACAGGTAGGCATACATGCAGGGTAAAAGGGCATGGTAAAGCGGTGAGAAATAACAAAACAGTGGCCCCTTAAAGCTTCTTGAGGTTGTTTCATGTCATCAGATAGGTATAGTAGGCATCAAACCCGTAACCACTGTAGTTCTATCGTGGCAGCTGTCCTTAGCCACCGGCTGCCGAATAGGCTAATCGTAATGTTCTGAATAAGAGTAATAGGATGGGGATCGGAACCGTAAACTTATTATGCGCGCAGCAACCGTCATCAGGTCGCCAGCATCCTGCAGTTTTTGGCCCTTGTAACGCGGCGGCGCCTACGGGCTTTTAGACGAGCGCACAATGCCCAGTACAAGCATACGTTTGAATTCTGCTGGGCAAATTTTAGCTCGGCGGGAGCATCTGCTTGTCTGTACAGAATACAGGCGGACCTTTGTTAACCATGTGATGCTTTGCAGCAAAAGTAGACGGTGGCAACAGTGCTGTTGCAATGAAGATGTGTGGGATTTCGTTTAGAAGCACCTGACTGATATCCGAACTCGATTAGTTGGCTTATACTGAATCGATTGACTGTTTTTCGGTCAACGTACCTAGGACCACTAGATTTGATTGGCGATCGATCAGCCGGTGTTGCTTAGCTTCAACTAACAAAGCGAAGTGTTTCAGAAGTGAAGGCTAATAATTTCAATTTGGACATCTGCGACGGGCTAATCCATCATGACCTTGGATCGTGAAACGCCTGTCACCTTGCTACTGGTTTTATCTCAAGTACCTTGTCCGTGCTGACTTCCTATTTCAACCTCTTCAGGCTTAATAAAACCAACCGACACAGTGCTTTATCCACACATGCTCTGCTGTTCACTTACCCTCTTCTACATTGTAGAATCTAATACACTGCTGTACTAGGGAGTTTAGCTCTGCTACTGACTCTCAAACTACGTTGTCATTAGCCCTCTTTTTCTGGTCCACCGGTACGACAATACCTACAACGTGCGACACAGAGTACCAGCCATGTAGCCTTTCACGTCCAATTCCCATCTACTACTCGCACGGGTTATGGTCTTGGTCGTAAGTGGCCGCTCAAATTTCCACTGGCTCTCGGTTACTTCACCTGAATCGGCTGGCTTCATCTTCCATCACTGCGATATCTGATAAAACTACGCGGCGTAGTGCCCCAACTACTCACCTTCAGCCGTTTACCTACCCTCGTCTATTGTATAGCACCTGATTCGCTGCTGTTATGGCACGTCTAACAACACTGGTGCCTGCTCACTCCTCAATCAGCAGTAGCTCCCTCCATCAGGTCCACTAGGACGACTAACCTACAATGCGCAACTCAGTGTCTTAGCCATATAGCCTACGGGGTCTATTTTCTACTCATTTTTCCACGGATTTCGAACATGCACGTAAAATGCTGGTCATCTATATATTGGCTTGCTTCGCTTAACTTTGCATTCACCTGCTTCTATTTTTCTGTTCTTTGTCCTAGTTTTGCTATCGCGTTGTTACTGACGGCCCATCACTTAAATTGCTTTTGCTGACGGTGTCTCCCAAACTTGTGCTAGTTAAAAACGGCATGAGGAAGCGCCCTATCCACCTACGCGCCAAAGCTTACCTACCTACTTCTACAGCAAATCTAATGAATGACGCAAAACTGTAATCGGACGTCTTGTTCCATTACTAGCTTTCCACACCTCAAGTGCCGTTAACACTACACTTCTGATCCACTACTTACAAACTGTGACACAGCGCACTAGCCATGGTAACTCCAATCTTCTCCTTTACGGTTACTTGTTTCTATGGCTTAGGGTCTTTGCTGTGGTTGGCCACCCAGCTAGCTGAGTTACCGACAAAGGTGCGAACACCTAAAAATTCAGCCCCTATGGCAAAGGAGAATTATCCTTAACCAGTGCTACTTACATAAGCTAATTCATAGAATCTGCACCGTATTATCAATTGTCTTAAACTAAGGGGCGCATCTGAATCTAAACTCCGAAACAAGGGCCATTCCATTACTCCGATAAAGGCAAAGAAGAGACTGCCATTTCGTTTCATCTTAGTTGTGTACGCGAACATATGGAACAGGTTGCTTTCCAGAGTAAGAGAAAACCAAAACTTGCAGTCCGTTTCCTGCTACAAAAGATGCAACTGTTCTTCATGGAAGACCATGGCTGTCGTAGCGAACTGATCTTTACGAAATGCATACAAATAGAATAAATAAATAAATAGGTATATTTCTACCCAGGCTATAGGCTGCACCCTGAAGAGCCCAGATTAATCTTTACATTAATCCGGTGTTCTTGCATGGAAGTGGGCGAAATACGAGTATATGTTCCTCGTTGGCCATTACAAAGGCATTGTGATTGTTTAGGGTACAGCTGTTGGGGTCGCCGGCGCTTACCTTGAAATGATTCTGGTTCCTTCGGGCCATATTGAGCTCCTTGTTCTTTTGTTGTGAAGCTGCGCAGTGGTGTATTTGTGCCCTTTTCTATGGAACAAGATCCAATTCACCACAAGTTCACTTTAAACTCATTGGACTTTTGTTGGCCCGCTCAGTCGCCATAATTATTGGTGAGCACATGGAAGAAATGAGAGTGGCGGAATCCTAAGGAATACAAAGTTTAAAAATAATTACAAGAAATGCAAATGAAAATAAAAAGGATTGGTTATGAGACATACTAAGGCGGAGTGCTTCCCTAACAAATTACAAATTAACAAATGGATATAGCCAAACTTCATTGCGCTGCTGTCGCTTTCTAGCGCGAAATTTCAACCTGAGTAAATCTCAGAAAAAGGAGAACCTTTTCTAAGGCTAGAATACTGCGTAAAGTAGCACAAAAATAAGCTTCTCAGGACCAGTTTAAACCGCTGATTACGTTAAAAAACAGTACACTACGCGCAGTCCGTTGCAAGTTTTTCGCAATTGAATGATGGTCTACGAATAAGGCCATTACTCTTTTTGCTAAACTTGGCTTTCTGGGTGCCACGTAGTGGAAACCATAGAACTGCAAGAAATGTGGGCAATAAGAAATAAGTGGCATCAATTTTACGGCATAGAATACGACTATGTCTGGTATTTTCCAGAAAACGGCAGATATCTCTGCAGTGAGGTTAGTTGCTACTTTTAGTGAGGTCTAATGAAATAGGTCGTATTTGGCTGCTATTTCGAATTGCAACCATGGATGCCGACTTCAAAAGCACCTTTGTTGGACATTCGTTTCATAGCTTTGACGAATTCTATAGGCCATTTACCTCATTTATACATCGGAACAACGTCAATTTTGTTTGCTGTAGCAGCAAAAGAAGCAAGTATCATAGCTTGAGGTATGCTCGAATTGTTTATAAATGCGTGCGCTGTAAGCGGCGCAAAACAAGGAGCAAAGGAATACGGCGAGTCTAGTATGTGCTTTATAATGTTGTTAAACTTCCAATTTAGTTCTCGAAGCACCGATTTCAGTGCTCATGTCAATGTTGCTCAGGATGGATGTAAGCTAAAGGTGCTAACGTTCCAACTCTCCCACAACCATCCATGCAACCGGTTTCTTTTCGAAAGGCACCCTATAAACCGGCGACTTATTGAGGAGGAATGCAATCAAGCTGCTGATTTATTTCGATACAAAACCCCTACGTCCGACATAAAGCCATACATCAAGAATGCATTCGTGAAACACGTCACAAGCGACTACGTCCGTAATGTACGCCGCAGGTTACGTTCGCCCGTGTCATGGAGGTGAAATGTCACGTTCTTATTGCTAGTCAATTTGCGGCAGGCCCTGCAGAGCATGCAACAGGATGGTTTCGTGGAAACCATTTCCGAAGATGGCTTACTTACGCACGTGTGCTATGTTCGTAATTAGCAAGTGCAAATGTTTCAGCGATTTCCACACGTTGTGTGCGTAGACGCAACGCATGGTACAAATCGCCTTGGGTACGTATGGCATTCGTCGTTAAATTTTGCTACAGTTTCAAGCTGTACCAGTTCTTGGTAACCGACGGCATGGGTTACGGACGACCAGGTTTTTATGGGTTTGTGAGTAAGGAAACCTTCACATGGCTAGTGAAATTATTTGGTTTATTTCGTAAAGAAATGGGCCATGACTTCTCCGTACGAACTTTCGTTTTGGATAAAATGGCTGCTCAAATGCGCACAGCACAAGCGGTATTCCAGTGTGACATTCTGCTGTGCTACTTTCATATCCGCGAGGCCGTTCGAAAGCACGTGAGTCAGACGAGTTGCTTTATTCCGATCTGTAGACCAATAGCTTTCGCTCACGTTATTTATTTCACCGGATGGCTACAATTGATACGGAGACCGAGTATGCTACTTTTCCAACATTTACACTGCTCTAGGTTCCAGCAGGATCTTTGCCTACTTCAGAGGACGGGTCCACAGTTTGTACTGTATCTAACCTCCCACTGGATGTTCATCAAGCGGTCGTGGCCGAACTACGCGCAAGCAGGAATAGTGCATTTCGGGAACATCACGAACAACCGTGCCGAGACGGCCAATCTTAGATTAAAGAAAATAACCCATGATTCTGACCGCCTTGCTGTGGCTGTGAGTAAAGTGTCGAAGCTGTCTGAGGTTCTACTGAAAGAATTTCAGATGCAGTGTACATACTGGCTGGCTAGCCGACCAACCTCCTCGTGGTGTCAGCTGGGTGGTTCGGGTTTAACCCGTTCCAGCAAATAGTTCGGCGGCAGTGTTCCAGGACGTGGTGGGTTTCGCCTGGCAAGCGTTCTCCCTATAAAAGGACACAAATATCTGCTTAACAACACTGTGACGTGGCGGTCGTGACTCGCCACAAAATAAAGTCACTGCCCGTGGATATCCGGCTAATTCCCTCCAACCCACGGACACCAATCTCCTACTCGCCTATTGATGACAATGTCAAACATTGAAGATTGGAGCAACACAACTGCAAGCACAAAATACAAAATACAAGCACATACTTCTAATGACATACATACATACCCCCTACACAAACACAAACTGCTATGGCAAACATATCGGATATTTGTACATTCTTGATCATGCATCGTTATGTCAAAATGCTCATGCCTGTAAAGGCGTGCCTCACCTTGTTGAGAATAAAAGATTTATTTATTTAATTATTTATTTACTTCTGTGCCAGACACCAGGTGTTTGAAGATGAAGGTAACGCCTACGTGCAGATGCTGATATGCCGTCGAACAACGTACGCTGGCACCCTGGTTACGCGTCATCTGGCCACACCGAAGTTATGTGCGGTGGACTCAGACATTGGAACGGGACTGGTATGCCCTCTTTTATGTTTCTACTTTTACAGTTTGTTGTTCAAGATCAACACCATCGATATGACATCGACTGCGCAAATGGCACATGCACTTGCGCATTTTACGGGCACATGTGGCTACCGTGCGTCCATTTACTGATGTTATGTAAAGCGAATCAACATCCGGCGGGTAAAACAGCGCTTATGTTTCATTCCCTTTTTAGAAAACATACCTATCCGTAGTCGGTGATTAGCGAATTACAACATGCCGGAGGATTCCATGTTGCTTCGGACTCTGAAGGTAGCCACCTCAAGGCAGCCCAATTCCAACGTAGCAAAACTGCTTGCTCGGATTAAGTGACTGGAAGACGCGAACCCCAGTGCAGTATCCGGATTCATCGATAGCCTTATTCAACAAACGGATGTGCTTATAGAGGTAGCACCAGGTGCGCCCTTCGTAAGTGATAAGCCACACTGCCAACCACCGCGTAAGCAACAGCGGTGGCACAAATCCGGTACGTGGACTACATTTTGCTTCGCTTGCGGTGAATCGGTTGCAGATACAGACGTTCATTGCGTGGACAACCGACTACTGTACCACCGTAAATGCTTGGTAGATAACAAAACCGACGGTTGCAAAGTTTGCTCCAGTGACATAGCAGCCGTTCCATTTCCCAAAAAGCCGTCACATAGCAGTAACATACGTGAGTTGGAATCAAGTAATTTAGTTTTAGCTTCGCCCCGTACACCATCTCCGAATATCACGATATCATCCACCACATCTACTTCCCCAGCTTACGAAGGCAAGCGCTTTTAAATAGCTTTTCACCTCCGCTCAGACACTTCGGATGGTTGTGACGCGGTACCCTGTTGCAGCTATGCATATGTGTCATATAGTACGTACAACGCACCCGCTATGCCTATGCGCTTACAAAATGAGACGAACACTTCGGCGGAGTTGCAGCCTATCTGCAAATCTGCGTTTGAGTATGTCATAATATATTGTTACCTGCATCCTCCTCAGTGTAGATCTGGATTCCATTGCAAATGAACCCTTTGCTGGAAAGACAACCGTTTTAAGAAGCGCTTTCATGATCTGCTTGCCAGACAGTAAGCTCTGTGCCATTGTTATTAAACCACTGCAGTCGATGATTACGACTTTGTTTAACTGCTTAAAGGCCAGCCTGTGAGAACGCAACCTTGGCCCTTTTTAGGGCCAGCTTCTGTTTCGTATCCGTGTGCTTCCCTCTTGCCAACCCGACGCAACTGCTCGGTTGACGGCATTGATTGGAACATTCGGTAAATGAAGCGGACGATGGCTCTGTACTCCTCGCAGGAAGGGCTAAATTGCTGTTTAACTGGGCCTACAAGCCCATGCATTCCTTGTCCACCATGCTATTCTTTAGGTACATTACTTTTGCCCCACTCCTTAGTGATACGCTGTGTTGACGTGACGCATATGACGTGTCCGGCACATTTGCTTGAGCACGTTGAATTGGTCTGAACAACAACGTTCCCGGAAATGTTATCTGTGCCCATTGGTTTCTTGACAATTCGGTTATCATTTGCTTTAACCATATCCGCATCGTCCTAGTGCTGTTAAAGAGCTGGCTATTGATGCCTCCTGATAGGCATTTTTGGTGCTCTTGCAATGAGCTTTTGGCCCCCTGTCTGGACGGTAGACGAAGACATATGTAGGCTATTATAGCACCAGTGCACCCGGTCTGTGCTGATAAGTGTAGTGGCTCAGAGACCTACGCCATTGCTGCTAGGGCTAAGAGACCTATGCAGGCTAGTGTATCACCAGTGCAGCAGGTCTGTGCTGATATGTATTGAGGCTCCAAGATCTACGCCATTGCTCCTAGTGCTAAGAGATCTATCTAGGCTATTTTATCACCAGTGCAACAGGCCTGTAATGATATGTATTGAGGCTCCGAGAATTACATTCGTGGTCATAGTGCTAAGAAAGCTATGTACCTTGTGAAGCCCTACTGCTCTCAAGCTTCCGAATTTCCGTTTACATCCTGGCAACTGGCTCATCACCTCATTCCAAATGCCCTCCACTAGCTTGTGATGCACCGTGAGCCATAAACATCGAACATGCCAACATGTTCATTCCTTCATCATATGCTTAAAGTGACTGTGGACTTGCGTTGTTATCATTACACGCAACATGTGGGCATAGGTCTGCTTTGCAAAACTAGTGGGGTCCTGTGGACTGCGGTGTGCACTTCCTCTGCTCTGTTTAGTGGCTTTAGCATATTGAGTATATGCTTACTGAGGCTGGCAATAGGTGTTCATTTATTACCCGGTGACGTTACTCTACATGAAGTCGGGTACGCTGGTCACATTAATATGCGGAGCACACCGGCGCATCCTCCTTGGATAGATCGTACCGGTAAATACCTGCTCACGAAGCGCTCTAAGTGTTGCCGAATTTACCAGACGGATTCATCAAACAAAACCTACGGAAGCTACCAAGTGGTCAGAAATAAATGTAAGCCACATATCAGGACGGCTCGTCTTTAATTACGGCTGAAATCGTAGGGGATATCTGTATCCTAGCAATCCATTTGCTGCCAGTGCTTAGTACTGTGGTACTGTGTTGCATCCATTAGCATCATTTAATGAAAGTTGTTTACCAAACCTACTTCTCCTACATTGTATATCTAATTCATTAGCAACCACCACAAGTTCAAGTTCAAGTGGGACTGGAACGATAGAATAAATCCCGTAAGGCTGGCTAGCCGAACAACCTCCTCGTGGTGCCAGCTGGGTGGTTCTGGTTTAACCCGTTCCAGCAAATAGTTCGGCAATAGTGCTCCAGGACGTGGTGGGTTTTCGCCTGGCAAGCGTTCTCCCTATAAAAAGCCACAAACGTATGCTTATCAACACTGTGACGTGGCGGATGTGACTCGCCACAAAATAAAGTCACTGGCCCGTGGATATCCGGAAAGTGCTATCCAACCCAAGGACATCAATCGCTTATGCTCACATTCCTGACGACAACAAACATTCAAAAATGCTGCGGCACATTCAAAGACACAAGCTACATTCATACACAATTACATACGCATATACACCCGTACACTTACATATATTATTATGCCAAACATGTACTTTTGTACGTTATTGATCACACTGTTAGCTAAACATGATCATGCCTGTAAAGGTGTGTCTCGCATGGTCGAGAATAAAAGTTTATTTATTTATTTATTTATAAGTGTACCGCCTCAATTACATTTACATTTACAGATAGCTCGATGTATTCCGCTCCCGGCGACGGTTAATTTTCTAACTGTTAGTGCAATTAATCCTTGGGTTCACTGAGTAGTAGAGAGCAGAAGAGAGGCCCCGTGAAAGCTTCTTCACTTCGTCGTGAACCGATTTATCTATCCCTGTCCAACCAGCTGGTGTATTACTTTCATTACTTAACATTTCACTGTAACCTGCTAACATCTATAACCCTTTTCGGTACCATAATACGACCACAGAGCTTCCCAGAATATCGACCAGAACCTTTTCAATGCGAAATGGATCCCACCAGTGCAACAATCATTTAGACTGTCAATAAGCTACTCACAGCTGCCAAAAATATACCAGCTTATTGCATCCTATTCCAAAGAAGGAACAATGATATTGTGTGATTTCTACCTACCAGATAGTAACTCATCGTCCTTCTCATTTGTTGACATCGTTCAGTTTTGTGCCAACGGTTACCTATAGTAATCGTCATATTGGTGCATTCAAACACACATTTTCAGGTTAAGCTGACTAGAAAATACACATCTCCACGCAATTCTAATCACGTCCATGCAGCCAATCGGATAGCTTCGCCATCTTGAATTCACACCGTTTGCCTTGCCACTATTGGCTAGCTGGCTTTCTGCTTTGCAAGCAGATAGCAGAAAAAGGAAATGAAAATGTAAAAAGTAGGAAAGCCGTATATGTTCTAAATAGGCATAGCTATCCAGAAATGCTCTAATTTGCCTGTAATACCACGCAACCACTAGGGACTACGTAGGTGGCCGAAAAGTACACTTTGCAAGCATACACGGCAAATATACGCAAATATGGTATAATTTTGCCCGAAAAGGCTAAAATTCCAGTAAGGAATATTATGTGTGCATGGGAATTCAGGATAGCTTATAATTAACCCACGATTAGAAGACCTCAGCATACCATTTTCAGTGAATACTGAGCCACATAGACAACTGGGAATATAGAGTTTAGTATTTTTTAAGCCTCTGAGGGTTTCTGAAGCTTATATCACTGCTGCATGGGCCAGGTCTACCTGAGTAACACGGGAGACCCTCCGGAGCAGCTGACACAATATGGCCTGGATAATACACACATTTCTTAGCTAAGCATCGCAAGTTTTATCCCTTAGAGCCCATTTTCTATATTCATGACGCTATGTCTCCAACCTCAGTGAGCTAGAGGTGCTTCTCACTAATAATAAAGAAATGAGTATGGGAAAATTTAGTAAAATTTAGCGAATTGCTTTGGAGCGTGAAATTTATTTTGCTCTGTGTTGGTGGGTCATTACCAACTCTACTTCTGGGAATTGAGCTTGCTCGAACTTAAAGAATTGTTATGCCTCATGTGTTGATGCACACCATTGTGCAGCACTTTGATGAACTTTGAGTTATTTCTCTCCAATTTTAAGTTCCGAAGCACGTGCTGGCGGTGTTCATCCAGGTGGCAATGTTAACTGGTACTATACTGTCACACCGGCTATTTCTTTTGTGGTTTCCTTGCAAAGGCTGTTCTAGCACCATAAGCAAAGAGTGAGAAGGTAAATCAGGAGTTGAATAGTAACAAAAACCAGTGTGAGCTGGTCATTCACCCGCGATTACGCCTACAGCATGGTAGACTTTGAAGCCAGCTAAAAGATAAAAACATACAGGCGACCAAGCTAAGAAAAGTGGTGATGGGAAGTCGCTGGTGGTCCAGCCAGCCAGTGTGACAGGGGCCTCTCTGTCGTTGGTTAGTTTTCGTGCCAGTGAAATGTGATCTGGAAATGCGAGTGTTTTACTAGCAATAGCAGTTAAAGAAGAGGATTTTGTTTTCATTATGCCTGTCTACTAGTGTTACCAATAGTGAAAGGCATATGTATGCCAGATAAAGCTACGTATGTGGAGATATGAGAGGATAAGTGGAGAGCAAAATGTCTGGTTCTTGGGCCTAGAACTTTTAACGTGCTCTCTGTGTCAACAATATGAAAGATATACATGTATATATATTATTTTGCTGTTTACATACTGATAGCTGTTGGAAAGGGCGGAGTACAGTGGCTAGTTCTCAGGCTTAACGAAAATGCATCAATGAGGGCCAGCTAACAACAGACACCTACGAAAGCACAAAAAGGTTCATCTAAAGCCGGCATTTAGGCGGCTTTGGGCAATTCTAATGTTAAGCTTGGGTGTATCAGCAGAAACAAACACTTCAACGTCTTATGCAAGGCTTAGGTCCGGTAGGGTGCCTTTACTAGGACTATCTCAAAGGTCGTAAGCCTAATATTTTTCCACGGACCCAGTGGTCTAAGAAGTTGGAAAGTTATAAATGTAAAGCTGAAGACAGGGAATAAAGATGTAGATAAGATGTAAGGATTGAAATTCGCCTCCACGATAGCTTCTTTATTGCCCCGCAATACCCTATATTAGGAATTACTACGGGTTTGCGAATCTGCCAGTCAGCAGATTAGGCTATACAGTTGGTCGAAATTTTAAACATTGACGTAGGGACCATAGAAAGACAGACGCCGGATGGTTGTGGATACCAGATGGTCCATGCATCATTTGGATCGACGTGTCAGTGAGGGGGTCGAAGCACGTCAGGAACTACTCAGTAATGGCTAAGTACCCATTGCATTCAGAATTCTAATGTTAGCATCTGTACGAAGCGTGTGACTGATCCAACTGAGACCTCCTGGCTCTTGTGATTGCGGTAACGGATAAGCAAAAAGAACAAGGGTCACTGATGGAGACTATTCATGGGGGTTATCCCGTATTATCCCTCACCGGATGCTTTGTGCTAGCGTATACTTTTCCATAGTGCAGTCCTAAGGCGGAATTGTCCGTGGGAGAATTCAAGTTGGTCAGGAAGAGAGCGTTGAAAAAGTAAAATCATCTTGTACTCGGTTTGTTATTCCTAACCCATGGAAATGTGTGCGACGGATACCGCTAAAGTCTCTTAATTGCTAAGACGGTAAGGAAAATGAATGTGGATGAGTTGTGCGCTCAAGGTGTTTGGATGTCAGGCACAAAAATCGTGGGCGTCCTCAAGCCATATCAGGGCTAGTTTCGAAGAAGTGGTCTGGCGAACCGCAGATATGGAAGATGCTTTGTATATTGCCAAAACACAAGGATCGTTGTATTTTCTTAATGAATAAGTACAAGTTTTGGATTTCTCTTACTCTGGAAAGCAACCTGTTCCATATGTCCGTGTACACAAGTATGTAGAAACGAGATGGCCGTCTCTTCTTTGCCTTTATCGGAGTAATGGAATGGCCCTTGTTTCGGAGTTTAGATTCAGGTGCGTTCCTTAGTTTAAGACAATTGATAATACGGTGCAGATTCTATGGATTAGCTTATGTAAGTAGCACTGGTTAAGGATAATGCTCCTTTGCCATAGGGGCTGAATTTTAAGGTGTTCGCACCTTTGTCGGTAACTCAGCGCTTGCTGTGATGGAGTCAATATCTTAGTAAAGCGCCGCTGAGCTTTTCAAGCAGAACACGGTCCGACTTCCTTAGGTTGCTGCATATAAAAGAGCAATATTCCAGATGTGGTCTGACGTGGCTCTTATAACGTTCTAGCCTTGCATCTGCGGTTTGTTATGTAACGGCGTACATGGAACGATAATCCCCTTACCCTTGCCACTTGATAATGAACTTACTCTGCAAACTTGTGGCTCATGGGTTAGCGCAAGCCCAAATCTCTAGTCATGGCATTCTGTTTGATAGTGATGCAGTTTATTTTTATGGACCTAGCAAGTATAGAAAATTTGTGCGTCATGAAGTCAGCTTTTTGAGCGTAGAAGGTTATTTGTCAGTGTTTGCACCACTTTTCAAGTGGTTTAAGATCCCCACGGGTACTATTAATTGCGGATAATTTATTACCAGGGGAAAGGTGTAGACAACTTTTACCTCGTCAGCAAAAGATAAAGGAGCGACCGTGTGGCAAACCCATGCAGTTGTCATTGCTTTAAATCAAAAATAGGGTAAGAACAATTATGCTCCCCTGCACCACGCCACTCGGGACGGCGGTCGTGGTGGATAGAGTTCGCACAACCTTAACAGACTGTGTACGTCCTATTAGATAGGAAACCAGCCAGTCTAATAGAGGACTGTCTACTCCGTAAGCCTTTACCTTATAGCATCAGGCGTATGAGTGGTACCTTTCCAAACGCCTTTTGCATATCAAGGTAAAGAATGAACACTAAAATATTAGAGTTAATGGCCTCGGTGACTAAATTAAGGAAGTCCAGCTGACAGGTTACACAAGACCGAGCACTTAGAAACCCGTGCTGAGATTCAGTTATGTGCTCGCCTGCATAAAGGTGAGTCATTAGGGCTATTTTAATCAACTTCTCCATCACGCGCGAGATAATAGAAATGTAATTAATAAGGCAATAGTTACCAACTTCCTGTAACTTCCGCCCTTATGCGTTGGCATAATGATGGAATGTTTCCAAGCGGTCGGGCATTGACCTTTAGCATGGATAAAGTAAAGATTTTAAAGAGAGAAAAATAGAGATAGCTTCACCCCTATCCTTAAGTAGACTGGGTGGCATTCCTACTGGACCAGGGTTCCAGGATGGCTTGGTAGTTGAAAACGCAGAACGGACACTATTTATGTCAAACTGTACAGAGGACAGGGACTGGCTACCGGGTACTTGTAGGACTTGAAGGGTTGAACCTATTTCTAAACACTGCGATTCTTTAAAATGTGAGCTGAAGATGTCACATGCAATTCTTGCGTCACTAGTAGTGTCGTTGGGACTAATCTTTAGGGTACTGATCTGTCGTCAATAGTTAGGGACCTAAAAGCGCGGCAGCCATTTGAGATCCTTAGCTTTGTTCGCACTATTTAGTGCGGCTATTTCTTGATTGGTTTGTTGCTGCTTAAATCTAGCAGAAAACTGATGTGCAATCTCGTTCGCTCACATGATGTGAGCAAAATTGAAGGTTTTGTTACAGGATCGTCTAAGCTGACGCATTCTGTTGTGCATTCTGGTTTAAGTAACGCTTTTAGATGAGTGCCTTCGTAAATGTGACATGGGAGCTAGAGGGTCGAGGCAGTGAAGTATTTCCTCATAAAACAGCTCGGCCGAACGATCCACAGAAACAGACATAAAGAATTCCTCCCAATTTCTTGATCGGACGAGTACGGCGAAGGTTGTCCAGTTGACGAGTTGCATCGGGCGGTATACTACGACTGCTTCGGTTTCCGTTCGGTGGGTATTACGATGCTTTAAGTAAACCGAGCAATGCACTAATCTGTGCTCAATACCCGGAAACTCCCGGCCGGCTGCCACTCGCGTTGATTAGATGCCTAGAGTAAATAATAGGTCAAGAATATGTTCCGCCCTGGTTGGAGCAGTTAAATTTTGCGTCCAGCCGCCTAAATTCATACATGCTAGTAGGTCAGCATACATCGTTGTTGCAGCAGATGAGCCCCAGTTTAACTCAGGTAGGTTGAAATCTCCTGCAACCAGTTTGTACTCGCAGGAAACATTTGCTGCTTGCGCAAAAGTATTCATAAGTGCGTTGGCACCCTTAACTGAGGTAGCAGGTGGTCTATAGGTACACACAAATAATACCGCCGATCCCAGGATATCAGCCGTTATCCATACTGAATCCATCGCCTCAGCCGCGTTCATGATTTCGGACATTTTTGCTGGGTAAGGATCTTTAACATAAATGGCGCACCCACCCCATCGTTTATGCACACGAGATTGCATAAACATCTGATAGTCAGGAAGTGAGTAGACCGCGTTTGAAACATAAGGGGAAAACCATGTTTCCGTGAAAAATATTGCATCAGGGTCGGCGAGGACAAAAAGAGGAAGCAAGATATGCATTTTGTTGTTTAGGGACCCAGCATTTATAAGTAGAAGTGAGAAAGAACACTTGGGGTTTACAAACTTTACGGGTGACGAGATGAAGCCGTTGATGTTTACTTCGCTATATGCAGTAGTCGTAGGAAGTGAGTGAGAAGACATTGCAGTTGGTAGTTGGGCGACGAGGAGTTTGGTGCCGGGATGAAACTGTCGCGGTTCATCCCCACCTGGTCTAAAAATGCGCAGGTTGCGGGGCAGGAAGCAGTGGACTATCTGGCCTTTTACCTGGACCGGCGCAAACGTCTTGGGGATGTAACAGGTGCAAAACACATTGGATACGCATGAAGTTGCTCGGAGCTGTAAAGATTTTCAAATGTAGTGCTCGCCGTAGGTGAATTGGTTGCGGTGGTGGTACGCGTTGCCGTCTCACAAGTATCTGGGGTAGGGTTCGGTAGTGTTCGTCTTGGTGAGCAGAAATACAGTCGACTTAACTTGGTATCATTACGGAGTTGTTCACAATTCAATATTATAATGCGCAGGTTTCTACTATCGTCTGTTCTCAGTTTGATTGTGGTTGGGAATTTACTGATCCTTTTGGCCATCCTCTTAACTTGCACCGAATTTTCCGCAATACCTTTAACTTTAACGACTGTGCCCTTAAGCTCACCCGTCGAAATGCCATCCGGAACATTAAATACAAGTACGCTGAACTTCACATTGTCCCAACCCGGCTGCGGCGACGGCTTGTCTACGGATCTTGATATATTTACGGCTTGTATGAGTGACATAACCATCGTAGGTGAGTGACTAAATGCGTTTGCTCTGCAAGCCCGTTTGGTACTGGAAGCCTTCGTAGTGTTAGTCACAATGTTGTCTAAGCGGTTAGATGTCGCTCGTTGTTCCTTGCTTGATGCACTGGGCTCTCGTTGCCTAAGGCCCGTTTTGATGTTAGGCTTCGTCGCAGCACAACTTAAGCTTTTTTTCAGCGGCCCGTAGGTAAGCCGGCTTAGCATTGTCGCACTGCGAAGTTGTTCACGGTTAGCTGTGAGAGTACGGCAGCTTTCCAGCTCAATATAGGTGACTCTACACGCGGTCACAACTGGCAGCTCTTCAAACCAAAGAGGCATAGATTTGGCACCACTGCCTACCTCTTCACTCAAAGAGAGCTGGCTGACATCGTCTACTGACGAAGGACGTGGAGGCGACGATCGATTAATGTTTCAATCTTCTCTTTGGTACTCACCTACGCGAAACACCAAGGCCGTATTGTACTGCTGCGAGTACGCTGGTTCCCTGAGAACAGCCGGGTCGCGCTGAGATACGTGCACTTTGTGTTCAACTAGGGGTGTGGTGGCTAAAGTAAGTCCTCCCTTCTGCTCACCACAACGCACTGAAGTTAACGAACTCAATGGTTCACTGGCTCGCATGTCGCCTACAATAAGGCCCTCATGTACGTTGTATGCCGACGTAATATGCATAATAGGATGCACCAGCACAGATGATCACACAATAAGGCCTTCAACGCTTCCTACACTATGAGAGCGACGGAGGTTGCGAATGATCCTTCTGCCGGAGCCAAGCACAAGCAAACCAGCCAAAAGTAGCCGCACCTAATAGTGCAAACAAAGCTAAGTAACTCGGTTGGCTGCTGCGCGTCGGGCCCAAACTAGAGACGAATGGTCTGTACTTCCAAGCATAGTCCCAAATACACTTCCATTAAAGCAAAATTTATGTGTTCAGCCAACATTTTAAAGAATCGCAATGCCTAGAAGTAGGTTCAGCCTATGGGGCGCTACTTAAGCATCCCCGTCAGTTAAGCTCGTTGATACGTTTGATATAAGTAGTATCCATTTTGCGCTTGCGAGTCTTCTCTCTTTTACATTTCTCCGAAGTCCGAGAGGGTTAACGAGTGCTTCCTGGGGATCCCGCACTAAACCGAAGCTAAAGCAGGTTTCAACAGCACCCAGCTTCATACGAGTCCCGCACGGATAGCTGGATACGGAGCCATCGCAATCCTGGCAGGCCAGGATCCAAGACAGAAATGTTCAAATCTCCATTAACTTGAAGAACGCACTCACCCACGCAATTCTACACCCGATTTACCGTGACGTTCTTTCATCTTCGACCAACGACAACGAGTAATGGCAAACACTGACAGCCATAAGGTCAGCTACTGAACTGTGACTAACCGAGCGTAAAATCGGTCGGTAAGGTTGAATGCCAGCCACACATAACCGTTCAAGTGGGTCGACGACAGTCTTCCAAGAAGTGGTGGATTTTCGCTTAGCAAGCCTCCTCCCTATAAAAATCCAAAATATATGTACAACAACATTGCGTGGTAGCGGATGTGACTGGCCCCTGAATACAGTCGCAGCCCAAAGCTTCACACTAACAGGTTTATTGGTGCTACCTTTAACTACTATTGCTACGTACACTACAAGAAACCGCCCTGTCTGCACATTCGATTGCCACTTTACTGCATACGTTATTACTCTTTACACTGCACACACCTTGACATAGGCTATCGTCCTATCAACCGAATAAGTTCCTCAACAATAATTGTCTTCCTTCTCAACATCCACTTTTTAGCCATTCTCCAGTGGCGTGCAAAGCAACGTACCTATTGCAAATAATGGTTTATAGCCGTTTACTTATGCCACGTATGATGCGTCACGATGAATTTGAGAATAAAATAGTTATGTATTTAGTTATTTTCGCCAGCAACTCAACCACGAATACTGGTTTAGGCGGAATACCGCCCAGTATTAGTAATAAGGTGGCAAAGGGATTCCTATACTACCCTCGGGAGATGCAATGCATCAAGCCAAAACGCAAATATATGACACCGTGAAAACCTTCCATCATTATGCCGTTGCATATGG
The DNA here is from genome assembly GCA_944474145.2 of Dicrocoelium dendriticum. NCBI lineage: Eukaryota > Metazoa > Platyhelminthes > Trematoda > Plagiorchiida > Dicrocoeliidae > Dicrocoelium > Dicrocoelium dendriticum. Next base: position 69,399,946 of record OX104067.1, on the reverse strand, counting down.
TTCAGTCTTAAACGGTTAGTGAAAATCGCCTAATTAACAAGGCTTTTATTATATTGAGAGTGATAAAGAAGTTGATTAAAATAGCACACATGCGTTTATTTTATGCAGAAATGCACATACATAAATCACATCACAGATTCGTAAGTGCTTGAGCTTGTGCAACTTGCTAGTTGGGCTTCCTCTGATTAGTCACCAAGGCGATTGACCAAAAGCTATCATTCGTTATTCCTTAGCTGGACAAGCAAAAAGGCGTTGACTGTTACCACACGTGCGCCTGATGTATAAGGTAAAGGATTACGGAGTAGATAGAATTAAGTGGTAACGAATTCAAGCAAAGCGCGCCCCCAGACCGCCGTCATACAGAACAGGACAACAATGCGAAACGGAGTGTGTGTGGCCAAACTTCACGCACATGAATTGCAGGACACCCAACTCAAGAGACAACGCAAAGCGTTCTTGCTTGGTCAATGCAAGGCAAACCACTAAGAAGGCGGTTTGGTTGAAGTAACCAAGCAAGAACAACCACGGACATAACATCCTCTTCTTCCTTAGCGTAGGTCATATTTGTAGCAGTCTGGAGATTCCCCGGTTTGCCTGTGTAAAATTCTAACCAAAATTCTATAATTGTACACTTAGGCAACCGGTGTGGTTTGTTGAACTGATTGCTGAGTTCGAATGCTTTACTTGCTCATCGCCATTTTTGCTTGGCGCTCGCTTCGGTTGCAACGCGCGACTGCTCTGTGTGCTGTGCTTGATCCGTTCCCCTAGCTAGAGCGTCCACGGTGTCGTTCATTTATAGCTAGCTAACAGGGAATCTTTTGCTGAACCAATAAAAGTTTCCCTGCAACTCGATCCGTCTTCTCGAATCGCTCTCTGGGCTCCCGGAATAGGCAACCCTCTAAATTGGTGACCCCGGATCCGGAACAATCTCAACGCCGGATATTTCGAACTTTTCTCCGGTGAGCTCGTTCCATTTATTTTTCATATTTTCCGGTTTTATTTTTTGCATACGGTAGCCTATTTTTTCGCGTCATTTTTTCAAGCCATGGAATCTGTAGACCATAAGGTAGAGTCTATGCTTAGTGTTGTATCTCTCTCAGTTCCACCTTTTTGGGACATGGATCCTGTTTTGTGGTTCGCTCTTCTTGAGGCTGAGTTTTATAACCACAGAATCACTTCCGACTACGCGAAGTATTGCAAGCTCCTGTCCTATCTCCCCAAGGAAATATCAATGCAGGTTCGTGACGTCATCATTTCTCAGACCGAAAACCGCTATGAGGCTCTCAAGGAAGCCACGATTAAGCGTGTTATGCCCTCTGAGAAACTTCGCCTGCAGCAGCTTTTCAGGGATTTGCAGCTGGGCGACAAACTGCCCTCAACCCTGCTACGGGAGATGCAGCAACTCCTTGGTTCCTCAACCATGGATGAGACTTTACTTCGCGAACTATGGCTACAACGGCTACCGGAAAACACGCAAGCGATTCTCGCTACAGTGAGCTCCGTTTCGCTCACTCAGCTAGCAGACTTAGCAGATCGAGTTATTGAACGATCACAGCCACAAGTCGACGCCAGCAAGATGAATGCCGTCGCGTCCCAGGGCACTTCTATCACTGGATTACAGTCAACCATAGAAGCCCTGCAAACACAAGTCGCGACACTTAGTCGCCAGGTCCAGCAGCTTACTATGGACCGTCGTCGTCATAGCCGATCAAAGTCGCCCTGCAAACTTTCTAACTCTAACAACAGGCAAGCTAGCTGTTGGTACCACCAGCGTTTTGGTACTGCAGCTCGTAAATGTATCAAACCTTGCAGCTTCGCCAAGAAGCAGGGAAACCTCGGCCGGTCCGTAACGGCGACGGACGCGCCTGGCCAACACCAAAGTCGCCTCATCCGCGTTAGGGATTTAACTTCCGTCACCGAGTTTCTAGTAGACACTGGTGCCGAAGTTAGCGTTATACCCCGTACCTCAGATGAGGTCGTCTCACCATCGCCGACCAAGCTGCGTGCCGCCAATGGCACACCAATCGCAACTTTCGGCGAAAAGCTGTTAACGCTCAATTTAGGCCTCCGGCGAACCTTTCGCTGGCCTTTCATAATCGCTGCCGTGCCTTTCGCCATCATAGGCATAGACTTTCTTCAACGCTTCGATCTCATAGTCGACGCTAAACGGAAGAAGCTTATTGACTCTAGGACACAGCTCAGTGTTATCGGGACTAGCGCCAACGTGGCTGCTATCACTCCCATTCGTGTCCTACCTCAAGCTTCACAACCTTTTCTAGAACTTTTCACCAAGCACCCTAAACTCGTTCGCGTCCTGAACGAGTTGCCTCCTGTGACGTCAAACGTCACGCATCACATTTGCACTAAGGGCCCACCTGTTTCGGCCCGCCCTCGCCGACTAGCCCCGGACAAGCTCAAAGCTGCGAAGGCGGAATTCGAGCAAATGCTCGAACTGGGAATCATCCGCCCGTCTAAAAGTCCATGGGCATCACCATTACACATGGTGCCGAAGAAATCCGGTGACTGGCGCCCTTATGGTGACTACAGGGCACTTAACAAAGTTACCGTCCCGGATAAATACCCTATTCCACACATGCACGACTTGACCTCAGCTCTAGCTGGCAAGTCTATCTTCAGCAAAGTCGACTTAGTTCGCGCCTATCATCAGATACCTGTCGCGCCGGATGACATTGCTAAAACAGCAGTCATCACGCCATTTGGCCTTTTCGAGTACCTCCTGTGAACGAAACCTTCAACAGGTTCAGGTACACGTTGAGATCTGGGAAGCAGTAGGCATTTTGGTGTTTGTGCCCTATCCTGAGCGGCTTGTTCCACCGTCGGCTGGTTTGGTCCAAATATATTTCCTCCTTTTCTCTTTTTCCGCATACCGATGACGTATGTGGCACAAATTCCTCCTCAAGACGCAACCATTTGACTGCAGGTCAGCATGGGTGCCATCACTTGGGACCACAGTTGCGGGCCGCCGTGACTGTTCGTGTGGAATTCGTGTATACACGGTATCCCACGGTTGGAAAAAACATAGTAAAAACAATCCAACCTAGCTGACTTGTTTTGTTTCTTTTTTACTTCCGCCTGGCGAGTAGGAAATAATAGGCAGAGCCTAGTATGTAGCGTTCTACTGAACATTGGGTCTGCGGGAGATTTACGCTTGCCTTCTGTCAGCGTGATTTTAGACAGAAGCTAATTGATCTATTAGCGTTTCCATGGTCCACAACAACCGCTTTAGCAGGCTCCTTTTTACCGTCTGCATCGCCATTTGCTCCAATCCATTTAAGGCAAAGCGCTATTGAGCTGTACGCAGCTGTTGAATGCCCTTGCTCCATATAAAGCTTCGAAAACTTGTACTGGTGAAACAAAACCCAGTAGCTGTGAAAATTATTTAGGTATTCGAAAAACTGAAAACGATGAACGCATTTTTAAAGGTGTGTTTCATCTGTGAGATGAGGCATTGGATAACCATCTATTCCCTTCGAATGGGCATTGACTATGGAAACAATAATATACCTTTTATTGAATGCGATGATCTGCATGTATACACTGTCACGGCTTTTCTGACCAACGCCAAGATAGCATTAGACCTGTAGGTAGATGCGAGTGACATTGTTGGCAGTGAGCACAGTCTTTCAGGTAATGTTCAATTTTTGTATCTAAGCCAGCGCACTAGCCATAACCGCGGGCCGGGGCTTTTAAGCTGGCAACATCTAAGTGTTCATGGTGAAGTTCAATTAGAAAGTATGAGCGTGCCGTCAAAGCTAAAACCCAACTTGTGCCCACAGAAAGCAATCATCGTGTATATTCAGCTCATCTTTTGAAGCACAACTTTTGCAACTCAGCTGCAATTCTAATAGGTCAGCCCGGTTTTGTGGAACCTATCACGGAGGCTAGATTGAGGTCCCGATCGTTTCATCGATGAATGAGATAATTAGTCAAATGGATACTGTCGAGGCAAGGCTGGCTAGCCGAACAACCCCGTGGTGCCAGCTGGGTGGTTCGGGTAAATCTCGTTCCAGCAAATGGTTCGAAAGCAGTGTTCCAGCATGTGGTGGGATTTCGCCTGGCAAGCGTTCTTCCTATAAAAAGCCACAGATAGCCGTTTACCAGCACTGTGACGTGACGGATGTGACTCGCCATTAATTAAAGTCACTGCCCATTCTCTTTTCCGGAGGATCATTCACACCTCACGAACGTCTTCCGATTCGAAGCGTTTCATTGAGTTCCCCCTTTGCTGGCAAACCCAAAAAACAAAAACACACAGAGGACCACATTTACCTAATCGCACAAAATGGCTACTACCAAATACTTATATAACCATACTTTGACTTGTCAACAGACACATACATTCCTATGCAATTTGTCAAAATATACAAATTTGTGCAATTGCCGATCATACAAGTCTGTATTACCATGATCACGCCCTTGGTGGTGTGCCTTGCAATGACGTGGATGAACTATATATTTTTTTATTTAACTCCACCGTTTCCTCTACTCTCTCTTCGGCGGCGTCGCGCGGTACCCGCCTTAGGGGCCCCTGTGTACAATCGTTGGGGCCCGGGATGTATGAAATTTATGTTCATATGTACTGAGGATTAGGGTCGGTGGTTGCATTCTGGGTAAAAAGATTTGATTGATTCCTTGGATTAGGTCAATAAGGATACCAATGGTTTTTGATCAGTTTGCATTTCAAAGTGACCGCTCCAGTAATTTTAGTAAAATCTCTCAACACCGAAGAACGTACCCAAGTCTCTCGATCTCTTTGTTAGTAATATCCTCAGCGCTATAACGCACGCAAGGTTAAAGCAATCGAATTATTACACCATTTGGCGTTTTGTGACGCAAAACCGCTCAAAAGTCATACAAAGAAGGATCACACTGACTGACTAAAGGAGTTTTCTCCACTGTAGTGAACTATACTTGGCTCAGCTGCTATGCAGCTTTTAAGCAAACATAAACACAGAGTGACGCGTTTCATTGCGGAACCACGGGAAGATTTATGTAGCGGTGCGTTCAAAGTAGCTAACAGAGTTAAGTGCACCGGAAAAACAATGCTAGTGGGATAACATTACTAAGGATACTCGAAGTTTATCACTATCATTAGGCTGTGCTGCTTGTGTACTTGGCAATACTTTGTTCTGCAAAGCAGGCAAACATTTGCAAATCTATAGCCAAGATACAGACACATTCAAAAAATAACGCAGATCTTACTCCTCTTCATTTTCAGTCCGTTCGATTCCAAAGGTGTTAACACCGTCCGTACGGTAGTTAGCTGTTCAGCACCACTGCGGCCAGGAAACAGGATATCAACTAATCCCGCACAAGCAAAGGGTATATCCCTCACGGTGTCATCCACAATTTGCTGGAAGATGATGGTAACAGAGTTTATTCTGAATGGTAGGAAAGTCCACAGAAATAGCCCAAAAGGTTTAGTTATGGCGGTTACTTCACCTGAATTCTCATCAATTCAACTTGTCAACATGCGTGACTAAGCTCAAGCTTAGAAAAATTGAACACACCGGATAACGCGACGTAAAAATTTGTGATGCGTGGCAAGGGATACCCATTCATCTAGGAAACTTGCTCAAAGGTTATCTTATAGTCTCCACAGCCATGAACGCTACCGCCGCGTTTCAGTACAGGAGCAATTGGGGTACCCCAATCTGAGTGTTGTGCGGGCATGCCTATGCCCTTGGACTGTAGCCGTTGTAGTTCTACTTCAATCGGAACGCACAGGGTACGGTGATGTTTGTGCTAGTTACCACCTGATATTGGTTTTCTCCTATAGGTTGATAGAAGGTAAGAAGTGCTTCGGCTGCTCCAAAGTATGTTTGATTAAAGGAGGATTTGGTTTAACAAAGCGTTTAAATTGCGGTCCTTGATGGCGACCTGATTAAGCTGCGCCGTTTTTGAGGCGTAGTACAGTTAATTTCTGTCCTAGAGTTTGGTCTATTCCCAGGTAACGAGCAAAGATAGGGTTAATTACTGCCCGCCGCGGCTGACGTCAAAAATGCACTTCACCAAGACCCTACTTATACCTTAAGCGCAGGTTTGAAGATTGCGGTCACAAGCTTGGAAGGGCGGCAAACACTTGCGTTTATAACGTTAATCGCAACCCTATCTAGTTCCAAATGGTGCGGTTCTTTCTCAACCAGCTAACGAGTCGTATGTGAAGGGCACTCGTTAGGTTATACTGTATACAAGCAGCCGGAATTAAACTCGTTGTCTGGGTTTTCTATTGCATTTGTCACGCTTAAGTCCGAAGCCTATCACCTCGTTAATGTCACCTGGAAACAAAGACAAGCAAAGCAATCCCCAGACCGTAGTCAAGCGGAACATGACAACAGTACAAAGCAGGGCGTATGAGGCCAAACCTCACGCACACGAATTGCATAACACACGATTCAACGCCTGACACGAAGAGTTCGTGATTGGTCAAAGCGTGACAAACCACTAAGAATGCGGTTAAGCCAAACCAACAAATAAATGTCATTGACGGAGGTAACAACTGTCTCCGTTAAACCAGCTAAAATCCTATCTAATATGTGCACCTGTTCCGTGAAGGTTACACTTGTGGAATACTAGCCTCCGTCTCCTGTGGCGCTGTGAAACTCAGCGAGCTTGACCCAACCCAGTTTTTGCTATTTGTCAGGGTACGCTGCAGCAGTTCGCAGAAAAGTTGCTTCTTCAGCTTTACTGCTGAAGCAACTGTTGAATACGTCTTTTAACCTAATAAGGAACTATCCGGAAGCGACGGAATTGGTGAAGTTATTGACGCACTTGAAGAGTGACGCAAATCTTGGCAAACGTAATCTTCTGCTCAAATGTTTAACGTCATGACCCACGAATGCTCTATATTTACTGAGGCCGTACTAGTAAACGTCAACTATGCAATAGCAAGTATATAATAGCAACGGACATCGGCTTGCGCTATTTCATGAGCCTAAACACTACACAGCAAGTTCAATTTCACGTGGCAGAATTAAAAAATTAACTTGTTATGTACGCCGTTACATAGACACCGTAGATGCTAGGCTAGAACTTTATAGGAATCACGTAAGCCCACATCCAAACCATTACTCCTTTTGGCGTCAACCTACAGAAGCACAACCTGCTGTGCTTGAAAAACTTCAGCGGAGCTTTACGAAGACGCTGACTCCACCAAACCAAACTCTTGCTTATTGACAAAGGTGTGAACACCTTATAGTTCAAAAACTTTCGTAAAACCTTATTATCCTAAAGCTGTGCTACTTACATTACCTAATTCATAAAGTGCTGCACAGGGTTATCGCTTGTCTAAAACCAAGCAGCGCATCTGAAAGTAAACTCCTCAACAAGCGCCATTTCACCACACCGCTCAGAGCAAAGAAGGCTGCGACCTCGTTTATTCTTACTTGTATACGTAAACGTATCAAGCAAGTTGCCTTACTGAAGAAGAGAGACGTATACATTACTAGCATTCAGGAGGAAAATACAAAGTTTCTTCTGTTTTGACAACATACAACGTAGCTTCAATAGCTGTGCTTCACGTGACCAGTTATTTGCGTCTGGCTCAGAGGTAGCCTGAGCGAGGCTTTAGGTACATAGCATGTATTGAAATAATAGAAAAGCACTACCAAGCCGTCTTAAGGACCTTTGCTTTAACCACATTGCTCTTTGATATCCGTCTGCTATGCCGACAACAAATTAATGCAGCTTTTAGTTTGACTTCATAACCAGCTTTGCTTTTTCTTGGTCATTTTAGGCCAAAGACTACAGTGTGGGAACTTTACTTAGCAGCCTGCGCAACCTGTAACGGCCAAACCGTTTCTGAACCCCAACGACTGCTCTTATTCAACGGTTAATATATTTAGAACGAATCAAATAATTTAACAGGGCGGATAACCTTAGTCAACTTGTAAGAACCCGAGGTGAAGGCGGAATTATGTATGGTGTCAAACATTGCGAATACTAGGTGCATCCGTTAAGACAAACTAGACATTGACGCATCTTTGCTGTCCCTGTTGGTGGTTGCATGGCGCGGGTTGCCTCCTGTATGCAAGAGTTTTTGTTGTGCATTGATCGTGCGTTCATTTCTCATGCGCAAACAACTGCGGTTCTGACCTCTAAATATCCTTTGGAGAATTTATTATGGCCTGCCGTTGGCTAGTTTCCGTTTTGCACCTTTGCCTTTCTACGCTACTGATAACTGGTGCAGTAATGTCTACCTTTCATCCACTACACTCCTCCCCTCCGAAGCACTCGGCCCAGCTGTTTTAGTCGGCATCTTTCTGACCAACGGGGCAGTTCACTGTGCGGTAGAGGTTCCTTCTCCAAATCGTGTCATTTCTTAAATTCATTGGCATGCACCGGTTGTAAACCTCCTAGGCGAACGACTGTATACACTGGGTCTTGCTAGTTGACCACCACCTGGGTCCTTTCCACTGCGGTAGAAGATTCCTCACCCATGAACCACAAGTGGGTGCGTGTTGATGTTCCCCGTACTTTGCCTTTGAACCGGCCTGAAATTTGATCTTCGTCTCTCCATTGTTCCGCTGGGACTTCTACATTCTCCGCGGCTGGGTTGCCTTCAGATTATGGTTGGCTGCCTTTCCGTTATCCTGTGCTTCTTTGGGTGATATTCGGCACGTTGAACGTATTTCATCTAATAGAGTTATTAGTAGAAAGGTGTTCGACTGTACATCAGTTAGAATGATGACTTCTCTGTTCAAACCAGCTTGAATACTTGTAGGATCGGCAACAACAGTGCCACAGCTTTTTCTTTTCGCGTTCTGTTGTTACGCTCTTTTAAACCATTTGTCTGCAGGAAGCAGGTGGTTGTTCACACTTACCTGAGCCTAGGTTTCTCCATGCAAATCCGGAGTCCTTCACTCACAAAACACAGACACTAGTCTCTTAAGGTGACCTTTGGAATTCGGTTATGCTCTACCAATGTTTCATGACAACATGGATAATCGTGGTCGCCCGTTGATCCGGGCTTCTACTGCTTCAATCCAACGCGTAACGTGCGCCGTCATCAAAAAGATGTATTTGTTGCCACGTTTGGTCGATGAAAACAGTCTTCTTACGTCGACCGACCAAAGTTCCCTAAGTTTTGATACCGGAATCAAGAGCACTGGTTGTTATGCGCATCGGCGGTTGGTTTTTACTAACTGAACTTGCTTGCACGGAAGAGCGCATGTCTCGAGGATCTTCTTCATACCAGCCCAGTAGGAACGTTGTCTCAGCAGCTCGTAGGTCCTGGCGCAACCGGTGTGCGCCATCCCGTGACAGGAAATCATCAGCCCCCTTGAGAATAAACTATTTATTTAGTTTTAGTTTTGTCGGAATGACCGGTATCGACTTGTTCTATTCTATATCAGGGTTTCCGCTTCGGTTAATTTTAACCGCTTAAGGTTTCGTGAAAGAGGCCAGAACTGCTTGTTTGGCAATTTTTTAGGACTGAGTGACCGGTTATTTGTGTGGTGCTTGCTTTGAGCAAGAGGTTGTCAATGCTTTGCCCGGCTGCCAACTTCCCGGATCCTGCTCCAGCGAAATGATTTTAATACCGAAAGCCAGACTCAACAGTTTATCTTTGCTCATCATGTGCGACAAAAATTCCGAAGCTTGCTTCTCCTTTTCGGCGGGCGGTTTTCCATGAAACCGTTATCCTGTAGGCCTAAAGTCCATCGCTCTATAGGTCTCCATGCGCCTTTGGCAGTCTTAAGGGTTTCAACATGCAATTACTGATAAAAATATTTGGCCGCCATTTGTCCAACGTCCAAAGAACTGCGTGACATCTCTTCTTTAAGGTAGGGCTGTTGTTTTCTGCCGGTGACAGGATTTTGCTGACGTAGTTAATCCTCCCAATGATGTGTTACAAATCCGCGCCGGGCCCAAAAACGCTGACATCCGTGGCTAATGTAGCGCCTACCGCAATTTCCAGTCAGGTCTGGCACGTCACGCACCGCACCGCAGCTTGAAGTTGGTTCGATGTGCGTCACTGATCTATCCACAGCATGGTCATAACTCCTGTACCTTACCTGACTCATTTTTGTGAATTGAGTACACAGTGCGTTCGCCCCTTGTTCTGCTTTCGTCAGTGGTTTAGGCATACAGTGATTCAAGAAGATGCTTACCCTTAAGCCTTGTGTGCGTCAAGGCTAGGTACTGCGATAATGGCATTCCATCTTTCATCTCTAGACGCAAGCTAGTCTGGTCCAAGTGTCAAACCTAGCAAGAGCGCCTAGGCTCAATGCCTCAAAACACGATTCACAAATTGCTTGGACTTGCTACTGTTAACTGATACATAAAATGAGGCGAAATTTTGAAAGTTCTCCGTTGCCTATTAAGAAATCAGGGCCAGCGTTACTCTGATGCGGTGGAGGTAAAAAGTGGATACGCTGAAAAAGGGTTTGGATGTACTGGATGGCTGTTAGTGCGTCAGACATAATGTCTTTGCTGAACGTTACAAATACTGCCGTTTGGAACGAAAGGGCTTAGAGCCCCGGACTACTGTTTTCCGCTTGCTCCTTGCAGTAAAACACGATTAATCTAGCATTCCAAAGACTAGCTTTGCTGGGGTTATGCTGACGCAGTAATTAAAATTCGGCATCGCGGATCATCGCATACATAAAACACTGCTTCTGAAAGACACTTTAAAGCTATCCTGGGTTAGCGCCATAGCAATCGATGGGCGCAAAACAACTGCCCTTCGAGAACCACGACTCTACAGCACCCAAGAATCTTGCAATATCAGCAAGCTTCAGAACACGATGTCCACGTCAAATCAGAAGGTGACTGCTTTGTGCTTTCAATGTGAAAGCTCGCGTCACAACTCAGTTTATCCAACGTGTTCTGCCCATCCATTAGCCTGCAAAAGCTGTGGTAAGCAGGACATTTAGCTCGGCTTTGTGACTTTCATCGCGTAGCGGTAGTTGAGCAATCATCGGTTGAGTCTTCTTCTGCGTCTGCAACGGAAAATAATTTTGCGGTTAAAAGCTTCAGCCGCCAGACAGGCAGGAAACGTACTTGGTGGAGCCCCAGCTTCCTTCTTCTGATATCCGTACAGTTATACGGCATGGCCCCGCACCACAGTGCCAGTTTTATCTTTCGCTGCTGAAATGAATTGGAGTTATAAATGAAATTCGATACTACAAAGTCAATAACAATCATTCCATATAGCCTTTCATGACCACTGCTTACATGACATTCCATTGCATCCAAATGCTTAGAGGTTTTACTTTTACACCAATGCACCGTGTGCATCCGTGAGTATATGGTAACGAAGCTTAGTCTTCAGTCTGTCGCATCCGATTTTACTGTGAACTTGGCATCAGCAAACAGCCCAGCCAGACTAGAGAGACATGTTTTAACCGCTATTAACGTAACGCCATCTTTCAATCGAATATGCACATTGGCACTCAATGCATCAGTGCTTAGATATTTATATTCCAAAGTATTTACTAAGACCATTTGGTTTTACTCCATCTGTTGTGCATTGTATTTGTTTTAAACAGAACGCTACGCCGTTTTCTGTATGGCAGCACGTCTTATTCCGTTGGAGATCCGTACAGTGATAAAAGTAGCTTTATAGGAGATGGTGTCCAACAAACTGGAAGAGCCAATTACTTTCTTAGAATGGGTGCATCGCATGGTCACGGTCTTAAAGAGAAACGGTACGCTGCGTACATGCAAAGGTTTGGAGGCTTTGAGCAGGCAGATCGTTGTCGTAAAGTTCGTTCTTCTTATAGTTGATGTCTTGTTAGCCAAGGTTACAGACACACAATGTTTATCAAACGTAGACCTAAAGTAAGCTATTTTCCACCTGCCATTGACAACAGGTTTGAGAGCAGTAACGGTTTTTCTGACACAGTACTGTCTGTTCCCGTATACAATATTGCTAATGGAGCTCAGCACTGCCGCCGCAGCTTGGCAGAAGTTTATGTAAAACGCGCTAGCAGATCTACCGGGACAAGTTACTTATATAATTGATATTTGCGTTTTCGTGCCCTCAAGCGAAGTGCATGACATAAAGCTACGCGCTGTATTACACCGGTTGGAGAGCCTCAATCATCGTCGTAATCTTAAAAATTATACGTTTTGTGCAACTGACGTCGAGTTCCTCTAGTAACTCTTGCCATCCGGTGAAATCTGACTATGCGCCGCTAATGCACCGTCAAAAACAGAAGCTCCTATACCGAAGAATGCGGCTGAACATAAGCATTTTGTTGGTTTATGCTGGTACAGCTACGCAATTTACCCGACTTTACTTCCCCAGCGGTGCCCTTGGGAAGGTAGACAACGAAAAATACCACCATCGACTGGGGCTATGAACAGCAGGCTGCATTTGAAAAAATTGATAGGCGCCTTGCTTAGACCGATGCTGGCCCTTTTCTATGAAAAATGCCCCATGTTCGTCTTAACCGGCACGTCAAACGTTGGTTTAGGAGCGGCATTGTCGCAGATGCAGAACGAAGAGGAAAAGTGATTACATATGCCTCTAGAAAGGTATCCCCTAAGGAGGTTTCAGTCTCTGCCGGTGAAAGGGAGGCCCTCACTTTTGTCTGGGCCTGTGAAAGCTGGAACCTCTTCCTGTTTGGTCAAAGGTTTACATTGCGTGCAGTTCACGCTGCTCTGACTACCTACCTTATTTGTGGAAGCAGGGGCCACAAGACACTGCGAAATAACCGCTGGTATGCACGTTTACTGAGCTATGATTTTCAACTCACATTCCGCCCTAGCTCCGAAAACCATATGGGAAATAGCGTAACGCCTCTTTCACGGACGGATCCGATAAGAAGCAGGACGACGAAGATAAAGTCATGATTTCCGCTTTACGTTCAAATGAGCTTTCCGCCATAAATAGGCAAGGGTTTCAAGCAGCTTACCAAAAGGACCTAACTGTACAAGCCGTTTTCTGCTACCACTCACAAGGCTGACCCCGCTACAAGAATCACAGTGGTGAACTACAGGCGTTTCATGTGTTGCCACACGGGTTATCGTTCAATAATGGTTACCTTTGCGAGGATCGTGGTTCGTGGCTCCACTGAAACTAGCGTCAAATATTAGTTAATGTTTACACGTGGGACGTCCGGGTATCGCAAGAACGAGGCGCCGATTGCAAGGACACTACTGGTAGCCGAAAATGACGACAATGGTAGGGGAGTGGGTCCAGTCTTATGATGCGTCAGAACGCCGACAAGAGCTCTTAGCCGATCGCTGCAGCCATCCAACCTATCGGTTATCCAATGAAAATTTGGTCGAAGTTGGCGATTGACATCAAGGGACTATTCCATTCCTCACCGTTCCACCAAAGAAAATGTTTAGTGACTAGCTGCTTTTACCGGTTGTGGCCTGAGGTTCACCTTTGTGGCGATGCGAACGCTTTAACGGTTATGCGTTTGCTGAAACATCTGGCTGATAGGTTTGGGCTGCCCAAAGCGATCGTGCCGGACAGCGGACTGCAATTCACAAACTACGACTTACGACATATCCGGCACATCAAGATGTGAAACACGTAAGAATTGCCCAGTATCAACCTGTTGTCAAAAGATTGACTGCGTGCATGAATCGCCCATTAAAGGATAGTATACATACAGCGCGTTTGTAAGGCATGCAGTGGGAAGATGCCTTTGTCGAGGCTCTGTTTACCCACAGCACTTGGCACCACCGCGGCCGACCGCACACCAGAGGAGCTAACGTTCGGCAGGAAGCTATGCACGAATTAACACGCGGCCAGCTCGGATACGGAAAACAACGGTTCCCACCAGCTAGAGAGGCATCGATGTTATCATTCCTCTTACGAAAAGAAAGCCATACCGTTGGGTCCTGGAACGATAATCAGGATAAAGGAAAGGAAGACACGTAAATGGTAGCCAACAACATAGCGTCCCATAAGAATTACTTGGACATTAGATCCAGGAGCGTTTGAGCTTGCAGACGGTCGCCGAGTTAGCGCTATACAGCGTTATCCCGCCCTGCAACCGAACGCAGGGTCAATGTCCAGAAAAGAGGTCTAAAGCTTTGGTGATATAGCGCCTACCGCAAGCTCTATTCATGTCTATCACTCTAAGCACCGCACCGCGGCTTGCAACTGATTCCATGGATTCATATCATGGTCATTACGCCTGTACCTTACCTGTCTCACTGTTTGTGAATTGAGTGACCGGCATGTATTTGCCCATTGTTCTGCTTTCGTTAGTGGGTTTAGCAGGTAGTGCTTCAAGACGCTGCTTGCGCTTGAGCCTTGTGTGCGTTTGGGTGACAATAGTGGCCACTATGAACAGCTACACAGCAATGTGCAATTAACGTTTCAGCTCCCGCCTTCACCTTTCCCGTAGGATGCAAGTGAAGGATTTTTGGACTTCTGTAGTTCAAGTGCATTTCTTATTCTCGTACAGAAGCTGGTACAAGGGCGAGGCCATATTCTTAAATTCCTTGATGTACTTGCATTGGTACCCAGAATGGCCCGTAAACGCTCAGAGAGCGCGCTTTGTCGTACATATAAATAACTAAAAGGAATTTTCTCGACGACGCAAAGCGTCGTAAAAAGTATGGCCATGCTAGTAAAAAGGCTTGGCCACAGCAGTGGTACCGAAGTGTTTCAAGTTAACCAGTACATACTGGAGAGATATGTGTATGTATGTGTAATATGTATATGGGTTCATGTGTAAGTCATCAGGCTGAGTAACGTTATTATTATTACTTGGCGTTTGTAATTCTGTTTGGCAAATTCGCTAATATGGGAATGGAACAGATGCAATCTAACAAGTGGTTGGCGTTTGCGAACTAGGTGAGATCCTCCGGTACGGCAAGTGGCAGTGACTTTATTTAGTTGCGAGTGACATCCGCCAGTGTTTTAAGCAGACATCTGTGACTTTTATAGAGGGGACGCTTGCTGGGCGTATACCCTCCACGTGCTGGAACACTGTCGCTGAAATATTACCTGGAGCGGTTTTAACACGAACCAGCCGAGGGGCACCACGTGGATGGTGTTTGAAAAGCCAGCCCTGTATTAACATTATCTTTTCAAGTAGTGGTTTCGGTCCACCTTGCTACACGTTATTGCCTAATAGTGTGACATAGTTCTTTTCTATTTGGGATGTAGGTCCATACTTCCATAGTCTTGACCTCCGAATCTATTGCATGCTGCCTCCAGTCGATCGCCATGCTCTGCCTCTGACGGGCCATATACCTCCATGCTATCTAGACCACGCAGCCAACTCAGTATTAAATGTCTGTAATTAAATTGGGCTCCTGGTAGTTCAAAAGACATTTTTTGAACCTGGCATTGTTGCACCGACGGTAATGCCGTTTGCTCTTGGCTTTCTCGTTTCATCGTCAGTTGCTAGTATCCAGATTTCAGATACAGAACCGGAAAAGTCCTCGCCTGTTGCAGTTTGACTAAAAGGTCAGCAATTGACGACACGGGAACGAAACGACTCAGAGAAGTTTTGTTTAGCATTCCTGAGCCCACGCAGAAACGATACTTCCCATTAGCCGGCTTTACCGAGACAACTGGAGAATTGTATGAGCTCTCCGCCTCTTAAATCGCATTCACGTCTAGCATCACATGTACTAGCCACTTTTTTGGACAAGCAGGTGGATTGGCATCCTTTGATGTCCCTGGGGCGGATAGTCTGGCAAGTTAGCGGGTTGGTTTGCCCGGTTCAATCATAAACACCATGTTGGTTGCCGTCATCTGTAAACAGGATGATACTTGGTATTCAGTGACGGTATGGTCGAGTTCAAACCTACAGCGGCAACAACCGATTGTGAGGAAATCGTTACTCTACAGACGGTGAGTGGCAACTACTTGCATTCAGTTAACAATTGCCCACATATTAAATCGACGATAGCCCTCTTGAGTTTCAGAAAAGCTGCCCTCACTGCAATTTGGTTCTCATCCGATGACGCGATGATGCCAAATGTTGGTTTCCGTACCCCCTTTCCCACGATGTGTTCGGCCACTCATCATTGCTTAATGAGTAACTGCCAACAGTTCACTGGATTACGGAGCACACCGTTCCGTCGCTCCGTCCACTTCCAACGTCGTTTTGATCGCCGTCATACTCAGCACCTCCATCTGAGAAGAAAAACAAGGCTGAGTGCGTGTAGTTGGTTCACAAACAGCAGCTCGTTTCTGTTGTCCCGTTTCCTGCGAGTAAGCAACATCTTTCTTTTCGCTTCTCCGAGCGCTGAACGTGGTCTATTGACGTCTGCACCGAACTGTTCTATCATCCATCCAACTTATCCAACCACTTCCAGCCTCCATGGTGTGTCACCCTTAGCGCAGCAACTGCTGCGTAGCCCAGCTCCCGTGCAAACTACGCAAACTCCTCCAGATCGCTCCCCGAGTAATGTTCGCACTCTGGACGCGTGCCGCTGTTGGCTGTCAGAGACAGGGTATGTACCGAAATACCAATAACTGCTGTGTTTCGGTTCGTCTATTACCAGGCAAGCCCGGTCCAACAAGCCACTTATGTGGACTGCAAACCCGAGAAGATCCGCCGCTACACCGCACCGTGCCGCCTTGTGCACCCTCGTTGCCACCTGCTGGTCGGGCGTTGTGTTCAATTTAGAGGCCAACATCTTTTTCGTAGCTGCCCATCCCAACTTGGCAGGACCTCTTCGCGCCGCCTTCAGGGTTGCCTTCGCTCTGTTCTCAGTATGACTACACAGAAGTCCAGCATTACGCAGTTGGCCCACTCCAACTGCCTCCACCACATCCACGATGTCCTCCAAGTAAGTCGTCACCCTGTCTTCAAACGTTTCCGGCCGGGGGACCTACATGACGCACGTTGGTTTGTTACGTTACCAGTGTAAGAACCCGAGGTGAACGCGGATTATTTATGGTGTCAAACATTGCTCATACTAGGTGCATCCGTTACGACAATCGAGACATCGACTCATTCTCGCTGTCCCTGTTGGAGGTTGCATCGCGCAGGCTTTCCTCTGTGTCCAGGGGTTTGGTGGTGTGCGTTGCTTGTGCGACCATTCCTCGTGTGTATACAACTGCGATACTAAAGTGTTAGGCTCATTTGAGGGAGTCAGTACAACTCGCTTTTGGCAGGTTAACGTTTTGCACATTGGCCCTTCTACGTTACTGAAAACTGGTGCAGTAATGTTTGACTTTAGTGTACCCCAGACTGACGGCGGCTTTGCAAATCCGATGCCACAGCTAATATACTGCCGGAGGACGTTAGTGAATCCCTTCGTGCGAGAAAATCTCGTTTCTTTCATCCCTTGTCTTTAACTTTATTTCTACTAACGCTTCCCAACCATTCGATCCCAGGCTCGGCGAAAATAGAATAAATTATAATCGTTGACATATGACTTGCTATGACGTTGTACATGACCAAAGCCACGTAGGAGACTTTAGCATTGCATGGTTGTTCCAACTGTAGTTGTGCACTGTCCAAATAGTAAGCACCATATGTATGGGCAAACCTTTTGGTAAAAAGCCTATCTATTCATAATGCCATAAGTATTCATAAATCATAGGTGCCAGCTAACACTGAAAGTTGCGAGCAGTATGCCTACACATCGGACTGTTAAACTCTGCAGTTTTCATGTTCAGAAAATATGCCTGTAATTGTAGAAAAAGCGACCAATGTTTAGGTCTATTTCTCAGGAACAGGTATTTGCATTCCACTTTAATCCCTTATGACCTCCATAGCTCTTGGCTTCTACCTAAAAATTACATTGCTTTATGGAAACATCCTGAAACTTTATGAAAAGCTCCTCCATATCCATTCACTTACCAAACGTCTCTTTGAACATTCTTACCATCTTATTTACCTAGCAGGTTTTGCTTGGACAACTGTTCAACTGTGCTTATCAGGTCTTTATTCATACCCGACACGCCAGAGACTGACGACACCACTGCTTCTAAAAAGCCCATCGCTCACACAGCTGCTACACCCCGAAAGCACAGACATTTTGACCTATACCCTTTATCACTTTATTCTTTGATACTGCCCTCACGCCTACTTTTTAACTTACGTTTGAGCTCTTGTATGCCAACCTTATAATTCACTATGTCCGCCTCCTGATATGTTCCAGACCGCTATAGTCTCCGTGTAGCCCGGCGCTCTCGCCTCTGTACCTCACTTTATTCAGTCGCGGTAGGTTTCATTATCCTAATGTACTCACCGTCTCGTCGCAGTAAGAATACCATACCCTCTTGTTTACCTTAGCCGTGTTATAACGAGAACTGCACGCTAGTACCTCCGTGGATATCAGTCAAGTGTGACCTACCTACTGTTTTTGACTAGGCAAAGCCCAACGACTCCGCTGCCTCAAAGGGTCCAACTGCTTCACCTAATATTTGTTTCCATTAACATTTCCTAACTTATACCAACTTTCGTGAGTAATCATAACTAACCAGTTCCAGTTATCACTGTACGTTGTTCTCGATAGACCCTTGTATAAATGCCAATAGCCTGCTGCGTTTTCATCCCGTTCAGTATTTGAGAATATACACGCTAGTTGTCTCCGATGTGAAACAAAGCCGTTGTATTCCGACCCCGGTTTTTTGCCTCCAACGTTAGCCTTTCTTGGCTTCATAACTATTAATTGTTGTCTACATTATATATATGCCGGGCACAAATGTAGATATTGGTAGACTGGCAGCAGAAAACGAGATCCATTCCCACTACTGTATGTTCTAGTATAACATCTGCTATTTCAGGTTAGATAACACTGGCACGAAAGCTAAACAGACGTCAGTGAGACCACTGTCACGTTGGCTGGCTGGATGTCAGGCATTTGCTAAGCAACCCATCCCCTTACCTTGCCTATCTGCTTGAAGTTTATCTTTTAGCTGGCTTCAACGCCCACCAGGCGTAATGAACATTGCTGGGTAGAAAACCAGCCCCAATTTTATGGGTTATTTATACTCTTAACTTATACAATTATTCCTTCATGCTGCCTGTGCTACTGAATCAGCCCACTGCAGAAGCATCATCAAAGTAACCTCTGGTGTGACAGCCAAGCGGTTGTAACATCACGACGCTGATGTACGTCGCTAACGCCTGAGACGTACCTCGCAATCAGGATAAAGCAAGCACTAACAGTGCAATGCGATGTACAATATTATGTCCAAACACACCAGGCATAATAACAATGTCTGAAGACCTAAACTTCGAAATCTAGGTTTAATGGCTCCAGTGAACCACTTGTTCCGAAGCGTTTGGCTAATTGTTTCAGAGGTTCGTTCCTTTCTTATTTTTGATATACGGTTAAGTTTGGCAGCAAGGGCTTAAACTGTTGCGTTATAACATGCAAAAAGGCTTCTAAAACTTGTCGGATTTGTCCGAGAAATACATATATGCGTCAACTGATCCCTTAGTAGTAATAAATTAACTATGTATACCCGGCTCATGTAATCCAGAAGCAACAGCCGCTACCACTCAAAAAGCTTTGTAGTCTCCCTCTTAACAGTGGCCCCTTTTTCGTATCCTGTAAACTGGTCCCTGGGACCGTTCGATAGTGGGTTAAATGCGAAGGGTTTCTGAGACTTTGCATATAAATAACCTTTATTAGCGTGATTTGAGCGTTTCTGTGTAAAGCTCTGTCGTACTTAGATACCTTCTACTTCGTTCTCTTAGAAAACCTGTTTCTGTATTGTACCTAGTAATTACTGCTAATCAAGCGCAATACGTAGCGTGTTTAGGTGCCTGCCTATTTAGTACTATTAAGACAACGCTAGCTATCTTGTCATTTTAATATTCCGCATCAGCTTGCGCAATTTTAACGAGATAATCTAGGGCGTTATCCGTAAACAGCCCGTTCTCAGCACACAACTTGTGAACTACTACACGTCCGTAAGGATTTTACTCCTTACGTATTCGACGGCAAACGCTTTTATTAACTATGAAATTTGTGCTCTAGTTTGAGCAGTGGATCATCGGGTTTGACTTTGGCGAACAGTACGGTGGAGATTTGCCATGGTAAGTGCGACCTAAGGTGCCAGTTGTATCCGCGTACAGTTTAGTGCAAAAACAGGTTTGTTTGCCATCGAAAATGATAATAAATATGGCGGAAGCAATAAGAAAATTTGGTGGTTGTTTAAATATGTCACCGTGGCTGATCATTTTCTGCGTCGCGTTTTGGCAGCTATGTGGTAGAAGATAAGGCTTCTACCGCTTGGTGCTGGGCATGGGACGTCTTCCTTATCTATAGTAACGGTAGCGGCTATGGAGGTAGCGAAAATAGTCAGAGTAAGAAACAAAATATCAGTAAAACAAAAATATAAATCTTACCGGAAAAACAGACCGCTTTATTATGAATTAAAAAATTAAAAAAATTAGGCATATGATAAAAGAGAACGGGCTAAATAAATTTACATCCAAATTAAAAAGAAAAGCCAGACAACCGTATTTGTAGCTTTTCGAACATTTCGAGCAAAGACGCGTTCCAGTTGCGGAATATCAAAAGGAAAGACAACAAAAGTATTCATCAACATAAAGCGTCCAGACACCATCCGAGCCAACCAGCAATGTGCCACGCCGATATAAATGCCATCGCAACTGCAACTAACCCGGTAAAGGACGGTAGGAGCCGAACAGATTGGTGTGCTACTCGGACGGCTGCGATGAGGAATCCTTCGTGTAGTGTGGATAAGTCGTAGTTGGGCGACAGATTAGGTGCCCATTATTGCGGACCTAACATTGTGATAAAATAAGGTACCACTCGCTTCCCTTGTACGGTAGGTTAAATAAACGTCCTTCATCTCCGCTGTTTGTACTGGAACTTCCGCTTGACGGGCCTGTTACGGGTCTGAATAATTTGCTTCGGATATCCATTGGATAGCAGCATCCGGTATAAAAACTCCTCTTCAGCCTTAAGAA
Source organism: Dicrocoelium dendriticum (assembly GCA_944474145.2). NCBI lineage: Eukaryota > Metazoa > Platyhelminthes > Trematoda > Plagiorchiida > Dicrocoeliidae > Dicrocoelium > Dicrocoelium dendriticum. The sequence continues at coordinate 69,379,100 of OX104067.1, read as the reverse complement.
ATTCCGGACTGCAAATTCACCTGGTCCCGTAGAAGTGAGTTTACCTGAGGTCGTGCTTGTATGCAAAGGGGCGAGCCGAAAATTTTAACCTTGTCCCCCAGGCCGATTTTCTGTACACGTTGCGCTGCAGTGTGCCGTTGGTCCTTCACTTGATGAACACTTCCAGAAACGGTACTCTGTCCGCTTGCTCCTTCCAGTGTGATGTAGAAATTTGGGTGAATTGAGTCCAGGAGGGCAAAAAAGTGTTTAAATTGTGTACTAGTTGTACAGATAAAAATTTCGTCTGCAAAGCGCTTGTAAAGCTTTGCTTAACATATGCAGGCTACAGCTTTTCTTTGGATCATGCCCAGGAAGATATCAGCCCGAACTGGTCCTACCGAACGGCCCATAGCAACACCGTCGATTGGATTGTAAGCCGGCCCTCCAAACTCAAATCGCACATTCCCAGTGTACAACCGTATCAAGACTCTCAGGTACTCTAGAGGGTGGCCCAGGTGTTCCGGTGCAAAAGGAATTGGCATACGTTGTTCGCCGTTTTACTTAAAGGCACATTTGTTAAAAGCGACTCCAAGTCTATGGACTATATGAGCTCGGTGTTGAGCGTTATTTGTTCATGTATATTAGCCAACTCAGAAGTTTCTTCCAAACAGTGCGTGCTCATGAGCTTACGCAGGGTAATACGTGCTTTGCCAACCACTGGGCAAGCTTGGGTTATGGTGTTATTCATGCATACTACTGGGCGTAGTGGAATTACCGTTTTGTGCCGCTTCGGTGCATCCATTATGCCTGGTGTTTCCGTTCCTGTTTCTTTTGCCAGCCAAAGTTCCTGAGCATCCCAACCTCCCCCATTTGCAGAAAAGCGCGACCATATATAACCTCTCTTCTACGAGACCAGGCGTATTTCCATATCGGAATTACTAAAGGTTGAAGACAAGTTTATACCGGATGTTACAATCCATTGGATCTTCGGAGCAAATTATTCAGACCCATAACAGGCCTCTCAAGCCGATGCCCCCAGTACAAACAGCGGAGATAAGGGACGTTTATTTAACTTACCGTACAATTTGATCATGTGGCAAATGATGTTTTTCACAATGTTAGGTGAGCAATAATGCTTACCTAATCTGCCACCCAAGTATGACGTATCGACGCTATACAAGGACTCCGTACCCCAGCCGTCCGAGTAGCTCGCCAATCAGTTCAACTCCTAACGACCTTTACCTGTTTACTTGCAGTTTTAGTGGCATTTACATCGTCATTATTCGTCGCCGGCTGGCTGAGGGAGTAGTGAAACCCTACGCATTTGGTCTAAGGCCATCGATGTCTCTTCAAGTCGGGGTGGTCCAACGATTAAATCTGCTCCCAGGCTCGTCTACCAGTAAACACCTAATGACGACTGGTTACCGGTTGAACCCAGTGAATTTGTTTAAATTGCAAGTGCGCAACAGGAATGCTTTGAATGCAATGGGCGAAGCGCTACCGGTAAGTTTGATTTGTCCCGCGCTTCCTGCTTGGAGTCAACTAAAGCTAGCACTTAAATTGCCATGGACCGGGTTACGTCAAGTACATATGTTATCCTTATCATCATCCATCTGTGCACCGTATATCTTGTCTATTTGGCGCTGGTTTTACTTCACCGCAGGTGACTGGAGCAACTGTAATGTTAACCTGGCTCAACCTATGTCTTCATACAGTCTTAATTAAGTAGTTGAAGCAGATAAAGGGTTTCAGGTTTCTTAAAAGAATGCTCTCCATTGGCTTTGTGAGTACATTGGATCGGTTTAGTCGTTGCGTCGCAAGATCACTGTAGAAGAAATACGGGTTAAATATTAGCATAAATGTATCCTGTCAGGTCAATTGCCATCTCGATTTACTCAAACCCCGTGGAAAACTAAGCTTCCAGCTAACAATGTGAAGCTAGTCAGGTTTGCTTCCGCATGTATCGATGTTTTACTTGAACGGGAACATAGTTCCTAGAAACAGTAAAGCGGCTTGCGGTTGCTTTGGTTGGTTTGTTATTGCTTTACCGTTAGAAACCTGAGGCATATTTTCGGAGTCCTTAAGCCAACCAGAATGAAGTCGCTGCGCAAACCATTGGTGGTTTTATGCTTGGACGGAGATGTCGAATACCGTTGAAGGTGTAGGGCCTTCACACGTAGTAAGTTTGAAGATCTGTACGCTCAACTCAGTGGGCTTTCTCCCACATTATCGGATGAAGCAGGCTGGTTTGGACAAAATTAGTAGATAACTCGAATTAGACTCTAAGCCGGCTTATTAGTCAGAGAGACTGCTTAAAGTCAGAAGACTAAGGAGCAAAGACAGATGTATAGGAAATAAAGAAGAAAAATTACCTGCCACCGGATAAGAGCACGTGATAGTACAAATAGGCAACGCTGGTTGCATCGCAAACCTGGAGCCCTTCACTCAGATGGAAGCGTTTACATGAACATGACGCTAGGAGATAGCATCTTGGTAGAAAGGTAAAGTAAAAGACAACTACAAATTCGTTTATCTCAGGATCGCAGCTCCGCGTAACAGTATCAGCAGCTAAAACCGACAGGAACGGAAACACCAGGCATAATGGATGCACCGAAGCGGCACAAAACGGTAATTCCACTACGCCCAGTAGTATACATGAATAACACCATAACCCAAGCTTGCCCAGTGGTTGGCAAAGCACGTATTACCCTGCGTAAGCTCATGAGCACGCACTGTTTGGAAGAAACTTCTGAGTTGGCTAATATACATGAACAAATAACGCTCAACACCGAGCTCATATAGTCCATAGACTTGGAGTCGCTTTTAACAAATGTGCCTTTAAGTAAAACGGCGAACAACGTATGCCAATTCTTTTTGCACCGGAACACCTGGGCCACCCTCTAGAGTACCTGAGAGTCTTGATACGGTTGTACACTGGGAATGTGCGATTTGAGTTTGGAGGGCCGGCTTACAATCCAATCGACGGTGTTGCTATGGGCCGTTCGGTAGGACCAGTTCGGGCTGATATCTTCCTGGGCATGATCCAAAGAAAAGCTGTAGCCTGCATATGTTAAGCAAAGCTTTACAAGCGCTTTGCAGACGAAATTTTTATCTGTACAACTAGTACACAATTTAAACACTTTTTTGCCCTCCTGGACTCAATTCACCCAAATTTCTACATCACACTGGAAGGAGCAAGCGGACAGAGTACCGTTTCTGGAAGTGTTCATCAAGTGAAGGACCAACGGCACACTGCAGCGCAACGTGTACAGAAAATCGGCCTGGGGGACAAGGTAAAAATTTTCGGCTCGCCCCTTTGCATACAAGCGCGACCTCAGGTAAACTCACTTCTACGGGACCAGGTGAATTTGCAGTCCGGAATTTCTTAAGGCTGAAGAGGAGTTTTTATACCGGATGCTGCTATCCAATGGATATCCGAAGCAAATTATTCAGACCCGTAACAGGCCCGTCAAGCGGAAGTTCCAGTACAAACAGCGGAGATGAAGGACGTTTATTTAACCTACCGTACAAGGGAAGCGAGTGGTACCTTATTTTATCACAATGTTAGGTCCGTAATAATGGGCACCTAATCTGTCGCCCAACTACGACTTATCCACACTACACGAAGGATTCCTCATCGCAGCCGTCCGAGTAGCACACCAATCTGTTCGGCTCCTACCGTCCTTTACCGGGTTAGTTGCAGTTGCGATGGCATTTATATCGACGTGGCACATTGCTGTTTGGCGTATAGTGTAGCGAAGACTAACTCATTTGTGTTTGTCGTTTGTTGTCTTTACAATTCAATGTGGACCATCGAAGTAAATGGAACCTGGCGTGGTGCAGCACAAAACATTTAATGACGACTCGTTGGTATTTAAATTCAATTTTTTGGTTTACGGTGCTATTGCGCAACAGGAGCGCGACTTTTTTGGAAAGTTCATGGCGTTACTTTTAATTTTTACTTTAACCCTTTTTGTTTTTGACATTATTACTAGAGGTCAAAATGGTTTGTATGCCTTATGCCTGTTTACCATTTTTTTCTTCACGCATACTTTTTCGGGAACAATTAACGCTGTACAATTTTTTGATGGCTTGAGTGGACTATTTTTTAGAAATATCCTTATTATTCTTCATAATCTACCTAAACGCGGTGTTAAGAGCGGATTTTTGTCGCTTTTAATAAAGTGCACGATTATCAGCCATAAAAGTCTAGTCGCAACCCTCGGTGGTCGCGAATCTATCGGCTTTACGAAGCGTTACTCCGTCAGGTAACTTACTCGTGCCACAATAGGGCACTGTTTGACCCACAGTAATACTGATTTATACGGTACCCAGAAACCAGAGGATTTAACACCAACTTTCTTACTGTTCACGAGGTAGTATGCACCTGATTTACATAATGATCTGCTCCATCACCGTGACAGCTATCAGCCAGCTAAAAAATGTAAACTTTTTTGTTTAATTTGAAAGAAGACAATTGAACGTAAATAGATCTGCCCCTGATTCACCTCCTGACAAACGCATTGATTTGATTGGCCGTGTTTCACCTTTACTTAATGAGTTTGGCAGTCGGACGATGCGCATTGTCCTGGCCAACTTGGCTTCGACCCCTTTTAGTTAAACTAGTGTCTCAATTTTACTTCTGCGTTGCAGATTTCATAGATGGATTTGGGCCTGGGTTCAGGTACAGTTCAGCCTTTAATAGCAAGAGCATTATAGTGCATGCTATTCACGTTTAAAATAATTAAATAAACATTTCACGGCTAAGCTATGGACGTCTGCAAAAGATGTGCTTATGGTAAGTATACCATGGGTGACCAAGGAATGTACAATATTATAATAAGGTTGTCATAGACGTTGATGCATGTATGCTTATATGTGCGCGTATGAATACATAGCTGTGTTGATTGGGTATGTAAAGGTTATTTACACCGTTGCTTGTGTTTACACTAGTTGCCAACGCTACAAGGCTGTTTGAGCTTCGTGGATTCGATACGAGTGTGCGGACATGCATGGTGCGGTGTCTTTAGTTAATGGCGAGTCACTACCGCCATGTCATAGGGTTGTTAGACAGACCTTCTGGCTTATTGTGGGGAAAAAGATGGCCAAGCGAAAGCTTATCTATCCCTGGAACACTGCTGCTAAGACATTTGCTGGAACAGGCAAACGCGTGGTACCCAACAGGCGTCACGAAGACGTTAGCTGTCTAGCTAACGTGTTTCTACCTTTCTTTGTGAGATAAAAATGAAATTACGTTCTACAGCGGTAACCAACTAACTAAATAAATGGCTTGTGCTAGACATGCCAGGGCACCTCGGCAAGCTTATGATCCAATAGATAGAAGGAGCACTGATATATTGTGCTGGTACTGACAACCAAGCATTTAAAAAGTGCAATCGGAAATTGCTCAAGTTTTACAAATGAAAAACTAGCCGGTAATCGTAAAGTCCAAGTACAATTAATTGGGTTAATATCGGGTGTTTCAGGGCTTTCATCTCAAGCATGAGCATGATTGCAGTGATTTGACGGAGGAACCTGGTTGCAACAGTAAGTAGTAAAACTAAGGATATTGTACAGTATCGGCCGAAAATGAAGGACACGTGAATTGCGCATAGGTTACGATAGCTATTACGGGAAAATTTGGTGATGTCGTCCTGCTAAATGATCAAAGCCGCGTAAGCAGTTATACGGTTTGCTGGAGTGGGTATTTGCGATACCGAAGAATACAGCAGGACTAACGGACGTAATGTGGTATCGCGGTGAATTTGTGTGATCGATTAATCGTACTGGTCATTGTACCATGTAGTGAAATTACGTCAACGCTATCCGCAGTCGACCACCTACCTCTGGCCTACCTATCTTGGGTTCCATAGAAGAGCAGCCTTATATTTTGCGGAAACAGCTCGTCGCTGGATATACCGCTGCGGAGGTGATGCCTTTAGAAGTTGTGCATGCTGCGGCAGGGCATGTGTGGTCAGTTCTGTTGTCCTGATTTGAGCGTCGGCGAAGCTATGCTCATCCTTGGTTTAGGTTCATAACTCCCAAGCCTAGTGAGGCTCGGAGGCAAGTTTTTGTTGTCCACATCCAGGCTAAGCAGGTTAGTCTAAGTTCCAAACTCATCGGAGTGTTCCAGATAGGCATATTTGGATCTCAAAGAACTGATGCAAAAACGGACAAACCAAGAAGAGACTACAATATTTACTTGAAAAGTCATAAACTGCCTGTGATATGCATTATACAACCTGAGGTAATTGATGTACCATATACAAAGAGCAATTGTTAAGCTGTCATGTTGTAATGGTATTGAAATGATTGGGCAGGTGGACAATGTTAGCATAACCGCTACAGATAACACGAAGTTCATGGGGAGCAAAGGCGCCGCGTCGCGCGGATTTGTCAAGCTTTACAAGCTTGGAAGTTGAAATCATCAAATGTGAGGGGCAAAAGCCCAAATAAAGGTGAGTAACAATTAACGGCAAAGATCAAAAGCCTGGGAATGGGTAAGGTAAAAGTAGCCATCAGAGTCTGCAGGTCTAGTGCGCAGCTTCGCGAGATGCAAGTACTTCATTCTTGTACACAAGAGAGAAATAATGCCGTTTGAGGGGTCAGTGGCCAGCCGTAGACCTGAACGCAGTATTGCCGTATTGGCTGCGGCTTTGCTGTAGCATAGTGTAAGTAAACGTCCCTCCACGAGTGGATCCTTTGTTGCATAGCGCGCGGTTATGGTAGCAGATACAGTTTAATTAATGGAAAGCCAGTTGTGAGTTGAGCGCAAAGTTGTGGCTGTGAGCAGAAGCCGTGAAGGTATGTGCAAAGGTAAATGTCAAAAAGCCGGTAGCTTAGCTGGGTGGCCAAACACAGCGAAGACCCTAAGTCATAGAAACAAGTAACCGTAAAGGGGAAAATAGGAGTTACCATGGCTAGTGCGCTGTGTCACAAGTTGTAGGTAGGTCGACTTAGAGGATCAGAAGAGTAGAGTTAACGGCACTTGAGGTGTGGAAAGCTAGTAATGGAACAAGACGTTCGATTACAGTTTTGCGTCATTCATTAGATTTGCTGTAGAAGTAGGTAGGTAAGCTTTGGCGCGTAGGTGGATAGGGCGCTTCCTCAAGCAGTTTTTAACTAGCGCAAGTTTGGGAGACACGGTCAGCAAAAGCAATTTAAGTGATGGGCCGTCAGTAACAACGCGATAGCAAAACTAGGACAAAGAGCAGAAAAATAGAAGCAGGTGAATGCAAAGTTAAGCGAAGCAAGCCAATATATAGATGACCAGCATTTTACGTGCATGTTCGAAATCCGTGGAAAAATAAGTAGAAAATGGACCCCGTAGGCTATTTGGCTAAGGCACTGAGTTGCGCATTGTAGGTTAGTCGTCCTAGTGGACCAGATGGAGGGAGCTACTGCTGATTGAGGAGTGAGCAGGCAGCAGTGTTGTTAGACGTGCCATAACAGCAGCGAATCTGGTGCCATACAATAGACGAGGGTAGGTAAACGGCTGAAGGTGAGTAGTTGGGGCACTACGCTGCGTAGTTTTATCAGATATCGCAGTGATGGAAGATGAAGCCAGCCGATTCAGGTGGAGTAACCGAGAGCCAGTGGAAATTTGAGCGGCCACTTACGACCAAGACCATAACCCGTGCGAGTAGTAGATGGGAATTGGACGTGAAAGGCTACATGGCTGGTGCTCTGCGTCGCACGTTGTAGGTATTGTCGTATCGGTGGACCAGAAAAAGAGAGCTAATGACAACTTAGAGTTTGAGAGTCAGTAGTAGAGCTAAACTCCCTAGTACAGCAGTGTATTAGATTCTACAATGTAGAAGAGGGTAAGTGAACAGCAGAGCATGAGTGGATAAAGCACTGTGTCGGTTGGTTTTATTAAGCCTGAAGAGGTTGAAATAGGAAGTCAGCACGGACAAGGTACTTGAGATAAAACCAGTAGCAAGATGAGAGGCCTTTCACGATCCAAGGTCATGATGGATTAACCCGTCGCAGATGTCCAAATTGAAATTATTAGCCTTCACTTCTGAAACACTTCGCTTTGTTAGTTGAAGCTAAGCAACACCGGCTGATCGATCGCCAATCAAATCTGGTGGTCCTAGATCCGTTGATTGAAAATCAGTCAATCGATTCAGTATAAGCCAACTAATCGAGTTCGGATATCAGTCAGGTGCTTCTAAACGAAATCCCACACATCTTCATTGCAACAGCACTGTTGCCACCGTCTACTTTTTCTGCAAAGCATCACATGGTTAACAAAGGTCCGCCTGTATTCTGTACAGACAAGCAGATGCTCCCGCCAAGCTAAAATTTGCCCAGCAGAATTCAAACGTATGCTTGTACTGGGCATTGTGCGCTCGTCTAAAAGCCCGTAGGCGCCGTTGCGTTACAAGGGCCAAAAACTGCAGGATGCTGGCGACCTGATGACGGTTGCTGCGCGCATAATAAGTTTACGGTTCCGATCCCCATCCTATTACTCTTATTCAGAACATTACGATTAGCCTATTCGGCAGCCGGTGGCTAAGGACAGCTGCCACGATAGAACTACAGTGGTTACGGGTTCGATGCCTACTATACCTATCTGATGACATGAAACAACCTCAAGAAGCTTTAAGGGGCCACTGTTTTGTTATTTCTCACCGATTTACCATGCCCTTTTACCCTGCATGTATGCCTACCTGTGTGAGTACTGTTATCTTATTTCCATTTCACCCCGGCCTCTAGATCTCTATTTGCCACCTTGATCTAACCCAGTCTGACCTGTCACTCTTATTACTTGGCTGCTCTCAGATTATTTAGATATATACGCCTCAGCTGTGACAGATATACTACACCATACAGCTACCTTAACCTATAAGTTGGTTCTCCTGAACATTTCAAAGTTTGTGTCCCGAATCTCTGCTTGCGTCCTCTATTGTCACTTCCGCTAAGGCTGGGCCGCGTAGGTGCTTATTCCGGCCTAATCTAATATCATCTAAACTGAATCGCCTGCTTTTGATTGCTGCCGAGTGATTGAGGTATACTGTTTCATGTTTGGCACCCGACCACATTTTCAACATCCTCAGCTTGGAATGTTACTGCTCCTCACATTTTTCCTTAAATCGATTTTACTCCGAGCGTACGCCTACGTGTTTGAGCCAGTTATGCATGTTGCACCCTGCCTGCACTGCTTGTTGTTGGTCTGCCGTATTTGGCCTGTGTGATCTAACTTAACTCATCTGTTTCCCGGCAGCCCCAAGAAAGTGTGGCTTAAACGCCTGGTTTACGGCAGACCCATAACAACCATTGCTTTCCCTAACCTGTATAAGGCTCCTTCTCACTGCTTTTTGAAGCTTTATCCACCTGTGCCTATGTTTACCAACCTGTTTACTTTTTTCTTGATCCCACCTCATCCTGATCGCTTAAGCTCTGCATACCGTCTTGGTTTAACTTAATCTTAACTGTTTCTCATGCTTGCTGATTGCCCTGAAACCATTGAGGTCTAAAGGCGTCAGTTTCGGCTGATTCACTCCACCTTCCATCTGCCTTAACGTTGCAGGTCGCCTCTGCTAAAATCTGGCCCCCCTGATTTTGTGTCCGGAACCCCTGTTTGTGCTCTCTTTGCTCATCTCCACTTTGGCTGAGCCGCATACCCTCCTATTCTGCCCATCACATTGTCATATTAACCGTCTCGCGTGCTTTCTGACAGTTGCAGTTGGTTGTCGTATAACAAAGCATGTTTGTTGCTTTCACCGTTCCTTTTGTTACCTTCCGCTTGGCTGAGTTTTCTTCCTGTGTTCTCATTTTAAACCGATCATGCGCCTACCTACTAAAGCCATTGATCCAGCACCGACCTCACTTGTATTGCTTCTTGCCTGCCTTCGGTGTTCGTATCGTATCGTCTGACTTTTCTCCTCTGTTTTCCTACCTGTCTCAAGCAATTGAGGCTTGAATGCCTAGTTCACAGCTGCACTCTCCGTGGTTTATTTTATCCTTAATCTGGCATGCTGCTCTTTCCCACTCCTCCATGCCTTATCATCATGTACCTTTGTTTACCTGCCTGTCCAGTTTTCTTATTCCCACCGCACCCAGACTAACGTAGCTCTGCTTGCCTCCTTGGTCTTGCCTTACATGGCGGGACTCTGCTACTTTCTGACTGGCAGAAACCTGTTTATATGTGAACGCGTCGGTTTCGGCAGGTACACCACACATAGATCAGAGCGCCAAGTGTGCAAATGTATATCCTCCGTATTTTTAGGTTGCTTTGGATTTTCAACACCATTCAGTAGCCTGGGTTGACTAATTGTGTTGCACCGCAATACTAATTTTTATCTCTACTGACTTATTCGGAGCATCCCACAGACCTTTGCGTACCGACCGATCGTTAAAACTAGCGTCACTCCCATTAAAACCGCATGTTACGTTCGCGGGTACTCGGTCTTCTTTTCGCTTAATGATACGTTTGGCACTGTTATTGCAGTTCGAGCGTCATCAAAAGCACTGGAACTCAAGCCGAGTCTATTCGCGCTGAGGTCAGGGACTTACACAGAAACAGTACGCAGACGAAGGCAGCCATATACCCCATGATTTATGCTGCAAAACAAATCGAAATAGATAGTAACCTGACAACTAAAATGCTCCGGTAGAGTTGCGGCATTGCAAAGTATTTCTATCGGATTCACTGGTAGAAGGGTTATTTAAGGTGCGCGCAGTAGAAAGTCAACTATGTGCGATAAACAAATAACTAACATCCGTCAAGGAACCAAAGGCGAAAAGTGGCACCTTGTCTGTTTGTCAGATATTTAAAGTACTGAGAACCCCACTGCAGTGCAGGCGGCCGGTAAATCGCTATCAACTATCTCAGCAAGGATCAACAACCGTGCTCGTCGTGCTAATAACATGATAGTATTCAGTGTGCCTAACATATCTGTCCGAAGCAGTAAATTCGGATCAGTTGAATATTTTTGGTTAATTATCCCGTGCTGCTAAAGCGCTGTGGGTTACCCATACCGTTTGTGATACTTAACTATACACACCGTCATCTTAAAACCATCCATCGGGTTTTATTTGGACGTTCAACCCAGGTTGTCCTTTGTAGCGTTATGGTATTGTGCTCCATTTTTCTGTATACTGGTGGTTAGACGTTTTACAGTTATGGGACGTAATAAAAGAAGTGTGAAAACGACGACATTCTCCACCGTTAAATTAAGCTTGGCCTTAGCTGCCGTGAGCATTGTCCAACTCATGTACCGGATTGACCCCTTCGTGGTAGTCAGTGGTTCCGATTCAGTGCTTTGTGATAAAGAGGTCGTAAATCCTACAGCAACACCTGACCTAGTTGCTGTCATTCCTTTTCAAGATTGCAACATCACGCTTAATGTCCCTCTCACAGAAGCGATGCCAAAAGTCACGCACTTGAAAATTAAGTAAATGTGCTGGAAAGCGACAGAATGAACGTCAATGATACCTTAAAGAAGTTAATGCAACTAGTACTCCTGTCGGGTAACCAAAAACCTGCTAATTCATCTCACCTAAACCAGGTTGGCATGCGCTTGAACGTAAGTGCCCAAGGAGCCAAACAGCGCTTGCATCGTGCTAATAATGCTAGTCGTTGCCATGCCCCAGATCGGTTTCCACTTGAAAATTTCTACGTATGCTTCTAAACGTCTGTAAATTGACGCTAGACTGCTGCACAGCTAACCGCTTAAAAATGATTCGCGGCCGAAAGTGTCTCATCATGCTTAGATTTGCAGGCCCTTAGTTCGCAATACGCTTCATGGCGCCCAGCTTTCTCCTCGAACAACAGGCCATCTTCGGTACTGTACAGATCAGAGAGGATTTGACCTACCTAAAAAGGTCGCCATTTTGCAACTTTATATCAACATCTGCCATAAATGTCCGACCTGAACCAAAAGCTGCATCATCCGCCACATGCTTTACACCACTGTGCGCCTTTGATTTAGGTTCATCACAACAATAGGATTTTCCCCCAAAGAGATTACACCCGACTCCGGCTCTGATCGAGATACCTCAGCTAGTTCAGAAAATGTAATGTCCAGAGCGTTATCGAGTTGTGACTCCGATATGTGCTATTCTGCTACTGAACGAGCAATTCTGTCGTTCGCTTCACCTACTACTCCCATCACCATGAGTAAACACAACAAAGCGGACGCGTCTTGCGTAAATCCACCTATACCCTGTAACTCACACCAAAGTTGTCCGCTACCCAAACGTACTACGGACCCAGCAAAGATCCGCAGGACCCACGGAACCCAGTTGCACGAAAACGTTAACAAGACACTTCCTGAGTACCAGATGGTACACGCCAACGTTGGACTCAGGCGAGGCAGCCGGTAACCGTAAAACCATCTTCCCCAAGTTAGCGGTCGTCGATGGGGTCTGTGGCCACGGCTGCGCTAGGCCAACCACAAGCTAACCGTTACCTACTTGGATCTCCTAAGTTGGCAGTCCGCACCCTGACCTACCAACAATCGTCCAATGCACGAGGCTCGATATCAGCTGGTCCTGGACGTAGATCTTAAGATACTTCCATTTGAACAAGGAGTACCAAAGCTTTAGACTCTTCTCTAAACATTCACTTCCAAAACGCTGGACAACCACCGTTCGTTCATCTGCGTAATGTGACTGCAAGCAACACATCCCCCTTTAATACCGTCCCCTTTTATGTGACACTAAGGGTATGGTCTACAGCGCCCAATTCATCAAGAGCTAGCACCTGCTCTGCTTCTTCTCCTAAATCTCCTATGTTCATTACAGCCCTCCCGAAACCGCTGGTTTTGGCCATTTGGGTAGCTTCAGTAATCCCCAAGTATACTCTTGGCATAGCGATGGCAAATATTCAACAGTAAAAATCTTGCCATCCTATGAACACACACGTGCGAAGCGATCAATTATGAAACGCAAACTCTATCTTCCCCAACTCCTCGGTGCACCCCACTCTCCCACGAAAGAGTTAATTGCTCACGTTAACACGAATTCGACGCCCCCATATAGCAAGCTGCCTTCGCGAGCCCAGTGCATTAACGTTCCAGTATTCCTTCATTGTGTTGTTCCATCTATTTACACTCGGTCCATCTTAGGTACCTCATTAACCCCCAACATACGTCTTATTGCCACCAACTCAACCCTGCCCAGGGGTTGACGATAAGCTAATGCATGACGTACATGCCTACGACAACGCTACTGCTCCTACTACAAAAACCTCCTTACTTGGCAGTCTTAACGTTTCTGCGCAAAGTAATGAGCCACTAGACCCGTTATCTCACCAAACCATTACCTTGCAGTCGTCCAACAACTCACCATCGGACACCCTGTGGGCTCACAATAACGTATACGGCCAGGCACTTTAATGCATCTTCCCAGGCCGTTATGAGGTAACAACCGCAACATCTGTATTACCTACACGTGAAACATCTACTACACTCATTATTGACTCCACCGTTGTTGCACGCAGGGATCCTACCCAAGACCTCGACTTCACTCTCTCTAAAGACGCACGCAGTAGAACCTGAGGCATGATCCTTTTCCTTGCGAGATCCATCGAGCACATAATGCACTACCGCGATTTATTTGTTCTTCACTCCTCCCCGCAAATTGTTCTGATCACAGAAAGCTGGAGATCTTCAGACACCCCTAATAGCCCACTAACTAACACCGGGTACACCACGTTCTGCAATGGAAGCACCAACCAACGCGGAGGTGGATGCCGTATTTACGTACGTGATGACTTCGTTGCGTCTGGCTGTTATTTGTTGCCAATTGGAGACCCTGAGCATTCAATCTGGATCCAGACGAACGGGGATACACTTGACCACCTAATCGGTTACGTATACAACCCTCACATGCTTCTGACGCCAAGATTAACGAACTAGTAAACTCCTTCACTGATGTTTACACTATGTCCCCACACTACAAGATAGAAGGTGGTGACTTTAATATGCCAGGTATCTCTTGGATTGGCCACAGCGCACCTCTCGGATACAGAGGCTATGCTGACACCATATATGCAAACAACTGGAATCAATACGTCCATGGCATGTGTAAACTCTGTAACACGTTCGACTTAAATTTTTACGCTTGGCATCACGGATGCTATAACTACCGTAAAAGACAACGTCCCAGAGAGTGACCACAAGGTAGTTCATCTATCATTTACGCTTTCTACCTCACCCCATTTCTCAACTAATCTAGCTGGTGTGTCTCGAAGGTTCGGCAGCATTAACTGGGATGAATTTCTATGCTCGTCCGATCAGCAAATCGGGCTACATTGCTCTGGCCCAAGGATGTAGACACTGCCACTCATGACCTCCACAACAACCTCAACTGTTCACACGTGGTCGCTTCGCTGATGCACAGCCACAGGCCTAAACCGACAGATCGCTTCTCCCATCTAAACAGGGGGCTGATGGAGATCCGAAAAATATGTTAGCAATGCGCTAAGACTCATGATATAAATTTTTTTTTTTTGCATGAACAAAGTCAAAAACAACTGGCAGCACTTCCATGCTATAGTTAAGCTATCTGAAGAGCGCGCGGCCTACAACACCAAAAATAAAACAAGTCCCTCACTCAGCTACTGAAATTTAGAAGTAACCTTACAGCAACGTCCATCACTACACTAAGACTCACCGATGAGGACGCACTTAGCATTCCAAAGCAAATGTTTGAGATTCGCAATAGCCACTTTGGTGATTGCTTCGCTGACATCAACTTGATCTTGCCAACTGCTGTGCCCAAACTTATGCACGAGTAGCTAAACGTATTTAGTTTTACCTACGTACTATAATCCGAGTAATTAGATCACTCAAGCTGTCACTACACCCTTGCCCTGGTAGCCCTTCCTCTGCACTGTGGATACTCGGCGGCCAGGGCTTTCCGGTGCTACTTTTAACTTATTTACACTTCCAATGAAATCCGGCGTGTCCATAAATACGTGGAAACCTCCCATAGTTATCACTAGGCATAAACAAGGTAGCCGTCAAAACCCAGAAAACTACCGCCCCATCAGCCACACGCCTATAGCTTCGAGCGTGATGAAAATAACATTTAAAGAAAACATGCTGCAACTTCCACTTAGTAGCAACCTTATCAATAAACAACAACACGTAGTTTTAACGTCCAAATCCTGTCAAACTTGCCAGGTTGCTTTCCTTAACGATGTTATGGCGCGTTTGTCTAACGCTAGATCCGATACACGGGCTTGTTTGGCCAACGACGGGTGTGCGACTGAATACACAAAAATAGGCTGAAGAATGTTTGTTAGAAGGTTGTTAAATCGTAAGACAAAAATAAGGCAGCGGAAGGTGGTTACCTAGGTTGTGTTGTAGGGTGCTGAGTGCAATCGGAGAACCGGCGTTCTTTTCGAAGTCCGCGGACAAAGTCCGGACGTTGTCGGTGTGTCACATATAAACACGTGCACCATACAAACATGCAAACCATTTGCTTCCCTCATACGCGAGAATGCTGTGGT
>OX104067.1:69292919-69363562 GCA_944474145.2 Dicrocoelium dendriticum | reverse complement strand
TATTAATTTTATTCGGCTCCCGGAAACTTACTTCCCAGCCGTCTATTTTACTTTCACATTTTACCGAAGATTTCCACCTTAAAGTGGAACAATTAGTGTCTTTTGGCGCTGTTACCCAGCTTATCCAGTTATCCCCGGCCACTTTCAGAGCATTCTCTGCAGCCATATTTACCCTACAACTGTAGAATGTAATCACCACACTTTTAAATTCTTTATAACATTTAATAACTTTTAGTCTGTGCCTCGTCTTACGATAGCGATCGATTCCTTATTCACAATTAATCCGACTCCCTGCATCGCTGTTTCCTGCCGTCTACTTGATAGGAAGGTTTCACTGTGGAAATCGACCTTGAAGCGAAAAATTTGGTACCCTTTAGCGCGGCTGGCTAGATTAATCCGCTACCACGGGTCACTTTTACAGCTTTATTTGCAACCGCGTTCTCTTTACAGCTGGAGTATGTAATCGCTTCGCTTCTCGTTTCTGTTTTAGCTATTAGCGGCTACTAATCCATGTCTTGTTTTACGATTGCAAGCGGTTCCTTCTTTACAATTAATCTCACGCTTACCTTCTCACTGTTCTGCAGTCTACTGGACATGAAACTCCCACTGTAAAATCTACTTTGTCTTGGAACACTTAGTATTCTTAGTTGCTGCTGCTCAACCTACTCGGCTGCCACCGGTTTCCTTAGAAGCTGACTTTGCAACGTATTCATGATACAACCGTAGTATGCATTTTGATTTTTTCTCGTCCCAACGTCTCTGACATTTTATCTCCCACTAGTTTCCAACTATTTCTATAGCGTCCGATTACTTGGTACAATCTTTTCTCATTGGTCGCAAGCGAGGCGTAGAGAATCTACTGGCCCTCTTACATGTTATAGTGACAATCTCCACCACAAGCGGCTGATCGCTCAACCGCCATCCTGGTTGCATATTTCACTACATTATATGCTCTTTTTATTCCCTTAACTCCTTCGCCTATCAACAGCGCCTAAAACCTCCGGTTTCCCCACAGGGAAACTGTTGCTTATGTTAGGCCAATTCGGACAGCCGTTGTCTCTCCCATTCAAAAAAGTAATCGGATCTCGAACTTGCATGCAAACTTAACGATCTGCTATATAATCTGTTTCGGTCTACCCATTGTTTTCAACCACCACGAACTTACCAAAATATGTTAACCATACCTTAATATATTCCTGTATAATATTCTTGACAGCTTGCTCAGTCACGTTTCTTTTTCTCCCCACTGCTAAGGGATACCATGCGCTACAAGAAACACCACCGATGACATACCTGCGCGGCCCACTCGGTTTATGAATAAACACAGGTCACTAACTGGCTAGCCGAACAACATCCTCGTGGTACCAGCTGGGTGGTTCGGGTAAGTCCCGTTCCAGCAAATGGTTCGGTGGCAGGGTTTCAGGATGTGGTGGGATTTCGCCTGGCAAGCCTTCTCCCCATAAAAACCACAAGTATCCGTTTAACAACACTGTGACGTAGCGGATGTGACCCGCCACTAAATAGTCACTGCCTCTTCCCTTTCCGGAGTATCATTCACACATCACGAACGTCATCCGATCCAAAGCGTTTTATTGATTCCTCTTTGATGGCAAACACAACGAACAAAAGCACACACAGTAACATTTACCCACCCACGCAACATGTCCCCTTCCAAATCCACAGTTAAACACAGTTTTACATCTCAACACACACATTAATTCCTATTCTATTGGTCAAAATGTAGTACTTTGTGCAATTGCCAATCACACATATCTGTACTACCAGGATCAAGCCGTTGATGTTGTGCCTCGCAATGACGAGAATAAACTATTTATTTATTTATTTAATTCGCAATCCTGACACACTATATCAATCCAGAAATCTAATAATCGTCCAACTTCCTCAGCTCCATTTACTTGCGGTGGACTCCGAAGCCAACCACACAGTCATCGGAGACTAATTGGCGAAACATGACTGTGGATAACTTCGAGGACAATCAGCCAGATGCAACATTGTCAATGTCATGTCACCAGACGGCAATATTCCAAGACGTGGTGCGTTTTCGTCTTGCAAGCGTCCACCTTACATAAAGCCAAAAATATCTGTTAAACAACACTGTGTCGTGGCGGATATTACTCGCCACTCAATAAACTCAGTGCCCTAACCACGCACTGGTACGTTTACCGCTACCACATGACACAAGTTCTGTGCAAATATCTGCTCTCATATGACTACGTCTACAGGTTTGAGCAGTGTCGTGCCACTTTGCTTAAAATTCTTTTCCAAGCGTTTTCGTCACGCTGCACTTATGCTAGCCTGTATACATATTCTAATCGGACCAGTTTCGCAGCAACATACTCAACTCCAATGATTATTGTAATTTTTATCTTTACATCAGGCACTCTGCGAGGATTGACTTCATTAACGCTTTGGGTCTTGTGAACCTACACTACTGACTACGCCTGTATTACTTTCGCGCTTGCTCTTGCTTACTATGCTAACTGTACAACTTTGCGGTGTTTTGAGCACGCCCCAACGGCGTGCCTCGCTTTGTCGAGAATAAGGTATTTATTTATTTATTATTATGCAAACGAGGTGTCACCTCGTTTACCTTTCAGTCATCCCTTCCAACACGATGGACCTGGTCTTTACCCATGGCATCCCTAACGCAGCGACAACTATATCAGACAAATACCTGGCTGTGACCACTTAGTGGTCAATCTCAATTATGTGCCAATTGCCCCACCACACCCTGCCGTCAATAACATCACACTTATCTGATCATTCAACTGCATTAACTAGGATAGCTTTCCACTACTAATGCGCACAGCCTATTAGGAAAATTCTTTCTCTATAGTGACGTGGACTCATCCACTCGGAACTTATCCGCTGACATCAACGTCGGCATAAAAGCAGACAGAACCATACTCAGAATACAGCCATTGCTCGCAGTATGCTAAGCAAACTCGGGAAAGTGCGTCTCCAATAAAAAAAGACTAATAATTTCTACCCCGTTATACAAATTAACAAAACCCTTATCAATTGGTGTCACACCAAGTGCACAGCACGCGCAACAGGAAAACGCGCTACGCTTGATGCCAACGACAAAACCAAATCTCCAACCAAGCTAATGAATTGCAGAAGCAACCACGCTCCTACTTTTCTCACTTTACTATGACTTCCAGACCCTACCATCACCATTGACCATGCAAAAGGCTGCGAACTCATAAATAACCACTTCTGTGACTCCTTCCCTATACCCAACCATAATTCGCCAACCAACACACCAAAACCTACCAAGGACCGGCTGCAGGACAGTGGCTTCTGGCAGAGGTACACCACTCGAACCATTCGTACTCGACCCTAAGATGCTCCTGTCTGCATCTATGATATTCAAGGGCTAGGACATCCCAGTCCCGGTTTTTAACTTGTTTACCCTCACCTTACAAAGTGGTAAGTACCAGCCAACTGGAAACTCTCCACAGTCGTACCTAAGCACAACCAAGGGAATACACAAACAATCGACAATAACCATTCCATCGACTACACGCCCATCGCCTCCAGATTGATGGAATGCAAACTCAAAGGAACGTGTTGAGCTTTCTGCTGAAGCTCAACCCAATCAATAAGTCACAGCCATCTAAGGCATGCTAGACATGTTAACTCGAACACCTGAACCACATATGCGACCGTTCGGCATCGAACAGGCACGGCATCTTACCTTTCTAGATATGAAAGCGGCCTTTGATCGAGTTTGACATCCGGAACTACTACATAAACTCGATGCCTACGAGGTCTATAATGAACTTATGTCCTGGTTCCGCTCATACCTCATATCACGAACGCCATCCGTGGAGGTTTGTAATCCAGAGTCACTTCCTAAGTTCGTAACCTGTAGGGTGGTTCTAAGATAGGTACTAGGACCACTGCTGTTCCTGATATACATTAAGGACGTGCTCCAGACATTTGATAATAAATTAATAAATACATTTTAATCTCGACAATGCACGGCGAGCCCATGGAGGCATGCTCAACTAAATACAATTGTACAGATGGTTCATAGCACTTTTCACAATTACAGACGAAGATTGCTCAGACGTCCATGCTTGAAACTGTAAAAGCAAGACAAAAGCAAAAATGAAGAAATCCCACAGTCGTGATTTCAAGCAAGTTCGTAGGAGGAGATGCACCTTGCCGTAAATTGTAGTACCAATTTAGCCACGAATAGCTCAATAACTAGAGCTGAACATTAAGCAAAGAACCGTTGAAAAATAGCAACAGTGGTTAAGCAGTACGCTGCCTTTTTCTGAGTGTAGCACAGATCAACCGGGAATGCGCAGAAGGAGACGTAGCGACGAAATATGCAGAGAGGAAAGTGTCGAGGTGTATCAAGAATGGTGATATGTGGTTCTTGTCAACTTGCCAGTGCAACGTAATAGGCTGTGACTTTATTCAGCGTCATTAGTAGAACATTGGTGGCTGTTTATGGGAAGCACGCTTGCCCGACGATAACTCATCACCTACTTGAACGCTGCCAGCAATCCAGTTGAACGACAAAATATAACCAACACTGCTTCTCATTGACCGAACATTGGTTCTGTTAGTCCCATGTAGGATAGGTCCAAGATTTCTGCTGCATGATACATGATAGGCGAAGGACGTTTTCATCCATGTGGCCTGTCACCTCCTGACGGAATGGTGCGGCCCATTCGGTTGGTAAACCACAAATTGAACCTGTTCAGAGTGCTGCGGATTTGTCGTTGTAAAACCGTCTAACAACGCCAGGAGTATCCAGGGTAATATGGTGTTGAACTGTTAGCGGAGCAAGGAAAATGGACAAACCCAATAGTTCAGGCTCAAACGTGTAGCAGGTTATCTGGAATAACGAACCGGAATTCCCCGCGGGATAAGTTGTATTTATTGGAAACACTGGCATACATGGCCAAGTAGACGGTGAAAGTAGTATGAACAGCTCCGTTTGTGTGGTAGGTGAACTAAATAAATTAATTTTTAAGCATTTATCCTTGGTTATGCGAGGCATGCCCACAAGGGAATGATCAAATAAGTGCAATTGTATAGATGTGTCATAACAAACGTAACAGACAAGAGGTGCGTGTTTAGACGTTACAATTTGAAACGATACCAATAGGACAGTAGGAAAAATGAAGGAAATCCATTGTCAGGATTTCAAGCAGGTTCATATGGGCATAGTCCGTCTGCCATAAAGCGCAGTAACAATTCAGCCAGGAGTAGACCAGGAGCTAGAGCTGCTCAGTTATAAAAGAACTAGTGAAGAATTAAATCAAACATGATAACACGGTATGTTAGCCACATGTGTATGTAACATAAAGAACAACGGTGAATGCGCTGAAAAAGACGTGGCGACGAAACGTGCAGACAGAACAGTGCCGGGGCCTGTCAAGCATAGTAATATGTGGTCCTGATCAGCTTATCAGTGTGAACTAATCGGCTGTGACTTTATTCATTGGCGAGTCACATCCGCCATGTCGCCGTGTAGTTAAACGGATAATTTTGGTCTTATATAGGGAGAACGCTCGTCCGGCAAAAACCTAATACGTCCTGGAACACTGCCATCGATTTATTTGAACGACGAGCTGTAACCGATAATGTTTCTTATTGACCGACTATTGGTTTTGTTGAGCGCAGTCAGGATACAATCATAACTTTGCTGGCTAATGCGTGAGAGGTAAGGGACTGTTTCATTAACGAGTCCTGTCACTTGCTGACGGAATGGCACGGCCTGTCCAGTAGATAAATCATGAATTGAACCTTTTTGGAAGGTTTTGTATTTGTCCACCTTAGAGCCGCGTAATCTCGTTTAGGATTATCCAAAGTAATATAGTGTTGAGGTATTAGTGAAGCAAAGAAAATGGCCTACCTCAACTGTTCGGACCCGAAGGTGCAGCAATTTATCCGGAATAACGAACCGGAATTCCTCTCGGGATAAGTTGTATTGATCAAGAACATTAGTCACTACGGCCAAGTAGACGGTAAAAGTAGTGTGAACTGCGCCAGATGTGGTAAGTAAGAAGTACTTATCGGGTAATGAAACTGGCCGAGCCTATTTTTCTTGCCGTAGTAAAAGGATGCCTTGTATTGGGATATTTCCAACTAAGTGGCGTGGCATTGTCAGGAAAATCTGCTCTCCGAAGTCAGGTGAAATATCGAGATGACTTTATATATCAACGAGAGAGCACCAAGAATTAGAGAAGAAGAGGTGAGCCGGACCAAATTGTTCAGACCTCAATATACTGGCATCCATCCAAGAGAAGGAAAAAGTGTTCTGTCCAGCTGGCAAGTAATAGATGAGCTAAAGTAGCTCACCATTTCCAGATAAAGGCATATTGTGCCGCGTTAAAGTATTGAGGTCAAAGCAGTGGACGCATCCACGGTCTCTGGCCACCGGTGCTGTGGAAATCTTAGAAGTAAAGAAAACGAACAAAGACAGCCACACGAAACAGACAAAAACTATGCATCCTGAACTCAGAGAAAAACAAAAATCGTTGCAAGAATGTTAAAACTAATGACTCACACTTTATATGTATCATGGTAAAGTAAATAGCTCACGTACTTGCGTTCCGTAAAACGTAGCTTAGCCCAAACGTGAACAGTGACATCGCATTAGACTGCACGAAGCCGGAGAGCAAGAGGTCAAACCGACGAGACTGGATTACCCGGTGGACTTAGAATACATCGTTTAGTTAATTTGAGAAGTCGAATGACGATGGTCAGAGTTATGGATGAAAGAAGCTGTGCACTACAGAGTGAATAAGTTCAGCAAGGTTCTTAAGGTAAAGGAAAACAGTGCATTGGGTATGCAGCACTTATATCATATACGTCTCGGTAGTATGGATGTCCTCAGAAAGCACAAAAACGGTCGGATAAAGCTAGCTCAAGGCAAGGCACAGAGATCGCAATCCAGTTAGAAAAGCAGTCATAGACCGAAATAAAGAAAAAGACGGGGTAGTGATAAGAATGGTTTTTATTGAAAAGAGCAAATTGGTCAAGGAGGCGTTCAAGGCAAATTTAACAGTATCTTAGGACGGCCGAAGCAAGAAATGTGACTTCCCAGAAGCCTGTGTGGATTCGTATAGCAGGCGTTCGATCCGGCAAGACTGGAGTAGCTAGCGCGTTTGGATTAGGAGTACAATAAAGGTTGGAGTAATGCTATAAGAATAGAGTGAACAAGTCTGGCAGTCCCTCCAAGTAAGAGGAGCGTAGAGCTGTGGCTGCAGTGCCCCATAACGTTTAAATATCAGTAGCATGGAAGCAGTCAGAGAGAAACACACTGATCAAGTGGGACTAGTGCAAGGCAGGGCAGTAAGCGCTGGCCTCCCGATTAAAACTGAAATATAAACCGAGCGCAATTGTTAAACGTTAAGGTCGGAATGAGGAGGGTTCATTGATAAATAGTGGAATGGCCCACGAATCTCCCCAAGTAATGTAAAGAGATTGTTGGGTCAACCGAACCAAGAGAGGTAATGTCTCATAAGCCCAATTGACTTCGGTGAGTAGGAGGCCGATCAGGCGAGTGCGCGTTAGTCAACTCGTTGCAATTAAGGCGTACAATAAAGTTGGGAAGAAGGTTATAACACTGAAGGTTGTACAAGTCTAGCAGGCACTGGAGGTAAGGGAAGCCTAGCGTCAAGTCTACAGAGCCGATACCGCTTAAGTCTCGGTAGCATGGGAGCAGTCAGAGAGAAACAGACTGGGCAGGTGAGACAAGATCACGGCTGGGCAGTGAGAGCTGGGCGTTAAATTTAGTAATGAATAAAATCAGACCGCGATAACAGCTTAGGGTCGGGATGAGATGGGTATATTGATAAAGAGTGGAAGAGCCCACGAGGCTCTCCAGGTAATGTAAACAGGTCCATCATGCCCACCGAACCAAGCGATGTAATGCCTCAAGTGTGAATAAATTCGGTGAGCAGGAACCGACCAGGTGAGGCTGAATTAAGTATTTGTGCAGTAAGGAAAATGGCCGAACCCATTTGTCCTAGCCATAGAGAAAGGCAGCATTGTGTTGGGGTATTTGTAACATAAGAACATTGCACGGTCATGAAAAGCTGTCCGCCGGAGTGAGGTGAAATTCCTGACTTGCCTCCAAATATCAGCGAGGGAGCTCCAAGCGGTAGGAAGAGAAGAGACGAGCTGAACTCCATTAATCAGTCCTCAGTATAATAGCATCCAATCAAGAGAACGAATAAGTACTGTGCCCATCCAGTAAGTAAAGGAGTTAAACTAACTAGCTATCACCAGCTAAAGGCCTGTTGGGCTTTGTTGAAGTGTTGGTGTCGAAGCAATAGAGGTTTCCTCAGTTGTAAGCTACGGATTCTATGGAAATCTTAGAGAAAAGGTAATAAACAAAGGCGGTCAGCCAGTAGCTTCTCCGCAATATGCCACACTACACTGTCCGGCTGGTGGCGCATGGCAACATATTGCGACCTTCTTCCTCCACAGGTGTGCATATATGTGGAATAAGATACCCGTAGATGTCAGGGCGTCTACCAGCACAGAACCATTGAGCTAAAACCTTATCAGTCTCCTCAAACCATAACATATGGCTACCCTATTATAAATATAACTATCTGAAGGTGCGTATTAGAAACCAGAACCAAAACACCTATATGGCTGCCCCTTTTTATTGGACCTACATTTACGCTACGCCTACCATCCACCGTCGATAAGCTAGTTCCGCAACTTTGTGCGTAGGATCTCAAGTATTTAGCTCTGTGCCTCACATCTATCCTTACCCCCAAGCCGACATCTATGTCGCCGCTGGCTGTCGCTCAATTTAACCTTAAACGTACCACCGTCCAGTTTCTTGCCTCGCATCTCCCGCCCAATACTTTGCCTTCGCGCATCCCTCTGTCTATGTCTTCTAGTTTTCCTACGCACCACTCCGGCCACCGCTGCTTCAGTGACTTACTTTGACACGGTTGCTCAACACCCTTACGCTTATAACTACAAGTATTTGGATACGCTGACCACCTATAACCTTACCGCTTAACCTGACATCGCTAACACTGATAATTCATTCATTCATCATACACATCAGCTAGAGGTGGGAAAACACCTCCGCTATTGTGCCGCAAAACATGAAGGAAATACATAAATACATATAATACAATACACAAAGGAAAATAGATACAACAGTTGCACGCCAGCTGAGCTACCAGCAACGGATGGACATCGTTCCGGTAAGCTTCCAGCTAGCTACTAGGCAAAAAGAAAATGTGTATTATGGTTTACCCTAGAAAATGAGATCGTAGATGAAGGGGAGGCTAAAAGGGATGGGGAGAGACAAAGAAACTCACAGCACAAACGCCACTGAGGTCGGCTCCTTGCCATGTCAACAAGTGTATCCAGCCAAACTAGTTCACTGTCTTTCGGACGCTAACCAGGGAGCCGTGACGCTCTAACCGAGGCCAGCACAGAAGTGAGCGCCTTCATTCCCCTGGACAAAGTCATCGCTTGGCCACCTCCCTCTTCTTCCACCCACATCCACGGTAAGCAAGCAACGCACGTCGAGGGAGTCGCTGGGCAGGCATGCGTAACACGTGGCCGAGCCATCGGAGCCCGGTGTGTGAAATAACGGTGCTGAGCGGTTCAGACCCTTTTCTTGAGCCGTAAACAATGCGTCGAACACGCTTGTTACTCGCGCGGTGTACCCACCAGATGTGAGCCCAACTGCGAAGGCACCGATGGTCGAACGTAAGTAGCCTCTTCATGTCCGCCGATCTTATGGGCCAGGTTTCGCAACCGTACAGTAAGGTCGAACGTACCGCTGCATTGTACACTCTACCCTTCAGGGCGAGAGTAATGTCACGCCGTCGCCATAGGTGGCGAAGAGTAGCAGAAGCACTTCGAGCTTTTGCTATGCGGTTCGTGATCTCGTCTTCGATCCCAAGGGCGCTGATACAACTTCCCAGGTAATTGAATTTCTGAACGACATCTAGCTGATCCCTACCAAGGGTCAGCACAGGGGGCGAACCCTGCCAATCCTGGAGGAACGCTTTGCACTTCGATGGTGCAAAGCAAAGCCCAAAGCGACTGACGGCCAGTGCTAATCTGTACAGCGCGGCTTGGCACGTCTGGGAGCTGTCACAGATGAGGGCAATGTCGTCTGCATACTCTAAGTCAAGGAGTCGTTCTCTTGGGAGTAGCTCCACACCTTCCAAGTCATGTCCTGTAAATGCAATCTCCATGACTTCGTCAATAGCGAAGTTGAATAGGAAAGGTGACAGCGGGCATCCTTGTCTCACACCGCTGGAGATATTGAAGGGTGGCGACAGCCTGCTGTAAGCCCTTACTCTGCCCGTGCTACGCGCATATAATGCTTAGATAATGTTTACATATTTCTCGGGCACACCTTTCCTGAGTAGACAATTCCAAAGGACACATCGATCAACCGAATTGAAGGCACCTTTGATGTCGAGGAACACAAATACGGTGGGCCGCCAATATGTGTGACGGTGTTCCAAAAACTGACGCAAGGTGAAGATATGGTCGATGCAGCCACGACCCCGACGAAACCCGGCTTGCTCCTCACGAATCTGGCTTTCACGAGCGCCAGTCAGCCTGTGAAGGAATATGGAGGCGATGGAGATCGGACTGATTCCTCTATGGTTGCCGCATTCCGAGCGCGAGCCGCCTTTGAAGATGGGAACAATAACGGAGCGGCTCCAGTCGGTTGGGACAGTTTCCTGCTCCCACAGTTTCACTAGTAATTCATGCAAAGCATCATTAAGAGCAGAGCCCCTAAATTTGAAGAGGGCTGGAGGAAGATCATCTGGTCCCGCGGCTTTGTTCAACTTCAACAGTCCGATCTCACGTTCGACTTCTGAGCGAGAGGGTGGATCCAAAGGGACAGCCCACGGAGCAGGGCCATCAGTGACCGGCGAATCGAACAATTCTTGCCGATTAAATTGCTTTTCAAAATGCTCAGCCCAACGCTCCAGACGTTTCGACAAATTGTGGATAGGCTGTCCACTCTCGTCACCTATAGTTTCACCAACACCAGATCTCCTGCTGCCCGTTTCCCGTATCAGACGGAATAACTTACGATGGTTGCCAAGGGCAGCGGCCACTTCCACCTCTGACGCACGATGAGACCACCAAGATTCGCGGTCTCTCTTCAGGCTAGCACGGAGTTTCGACCGGAGCTCTTTGCCATCGTGTTCGCTTCCAGCCGGGATATGCTGGCGATCGTCGATAAGTTCCAGAGACTGCGAAGTGACCCAATGTCCATGTTGGCTTTTAGACATACCACATGAGGATTTGCCCGCTGCTAGTAAGGTCTGGCGAACATGTGACCAGTGACCATCAATTGTCTCCAGTGAGCGATTGCTCAACTCGCATGTCAGCGTACTTCCATACGCATTCAGAACAACTGGCTTTGTCAGTTGGCTGGTGTCTACGCTCACAGCGTCGTCGTGGGCGTCCGCCAAAGCCCATCTGCAGGTCAGCACAAACAAGTGCATGATCGGTGTCCACACATGTGCTCCAAATCGAGCGACAATTCTGGATGCAGCCTCTCCAGCGGTAACTAATAGCAATGTGATCGATCTGCGTCCAAGGCTGGTTCGAGGCTGGTGGGCGCCAAGTCACCCTCCGACGGGTGCTGTGTCGGAACTTAGTGCTCGCAAGAAGTAAGCGAGCATCCTCACACAAATGAAGTAACCGTTCACCGTTATCATTACGAGAGCCTACACCGTGCTGACCGCCCAGATGCATTTCATCAGTGGACAACTTTCTAACCTGTGCGTTCATATCCCCGGCCAGCACAACAGTGTCCATGCTTCTTCTTTGGCGAAGGAGCTGAGTAAATTGGCGGTAGAAGTCGTTTTTTACCGAATCATCGCTACAGTTTGTGGACTCGTAGGCAGCCATGATGAATAGACACCTATTAGTCCCGCGCGATTTCGAAGCTTTAAACGAGCCAGCCAATCGGACCGCAAACAACCGGCTACTGATTGGAATCCAATCAACCGGACCAACTTCAACCCGGGGACTCAGGGCAATGTCAACACCAGCTTGGCCGGTGCTCGAAGCTGCATCGTCACCGGATACGCGCACTGAGAAAATACTGCTTGCGTCACCTGAAGGGGTTCGCAGAGTGAGCACAGAGCTGGAGTGTTGCAAGCGGGTCTCTTATAAGCAGCAGATATCGACCGAGAGGGTCTCCAAAGTTCCGGCAAGTGCTGCCTGTTGACCGATCTGTAGTAGTGTGCGTACATTAAGGCGTGCCAATCTGAAGGAGGATCGATGGCTCCAAATGGAAGCCGATGAACTGGAATGGGCCGCTTGGTTAAACATGGGCTTGTCGACAGGAGAGTAGTGACGCTCCGCGTTCAGATGTGAGTTGAAATTAGAAGATAAATGCCTAGCAAAGCATGTTGGGGGAGGGCCAAGAATCGGAGGATTGAAAACTGGGGGGATATAAGTGAAGTTGTAACGGGACGGTAAGAGTGAAAAAGCCTAAGAGGGGGAATAAGAAGACGGGAGGGCTTGAGCAGTAGCATCCAAACCCCTATCCACCCTGCTCGATGCAGCAGATAGGGCACCGTTGATTATTCTCTGCGGTGGCCAGAGCATCAGCAATTTGTTTGAGATAAGATTCATGGTATTGCGTGGGCAGGATACTGTCAGGTTGCCCAGGCCTAGACAGGAGAACGATTAGGGTTCTCAACCAAAGCCTTTGGTTCAAAAACCTGACCACAAGGCAGCGGGTTTGGTGTTGGGCTACAAGGAGTCCGTTTTAAGGAGTAAGGTGCCACCCTCATTCCAACACCCAACCTGGAGGACCAGGAGGCTGAGTTTTCCTGGCCTCTAAACATTGACCAATCTGGTATGAGTGGCTCTGAAGGTGCAAAAGCACCACCCATCATAGCTCAATGGATCGCTGAGGCACACAAACCATCGCACCACGGTAAGTTCCAGCCTCATTGCGATGGACCACTAATAATTGCTTCACTATATAACCTTAACGATATTGCATAACCACTCTTCACCGCGTTTCGTATCCCATGCCTTGTCCTACTCCTGCTCTTAACACGTTGGTTCTCGCTTTCAGTCAAACATACACAGTCTAATTCTGCCGCTCCAACTACAGGTTTGATACTGTAACCCCACACTGTTGTGCCTAGGACCTCAAATATTTAGAGACATAAATAATTAATTTATTCTGGACTATGCGAGGTAGGCCCATGGAGGCATAATCAGGTAGGTGCAATTATACAGACATTTTAGGACAATTGTAACAGTGACGGTGGAAAATTGTTCCATCATTCCTGCTTAGAAAGGTACAGTGGTAGAAACGTAAAACAATAATTGGGCTGTCGTGAGATCGTGACCCGTTTGGAAGGAAGTAATACGTCTGTCACATAATGCAGTCATACCTCACCTAATACTAGATTAAGAAATCTGAATGATCAATTCGAAGATAATTTAAGAGCAGAAGCGGGAGTGGAGTGACAATTTGCTGTGTTCGTGCGTACGTAACGCAAATATCAACAGGGATATCGTGGAAAGTAAAGAGACTGCAGTATTTGCAACTAATGGTAGAAAGAGGAGACCGCAGTAAATGCAGACGTAGAACTTCCAGAGTAACAAGCCTATCCTGAATAGTGCCGCTGGTTGACCTGCCAAGAAAATGTCATGGACTGTGACTTTATTTGGTGGCGAGTCACATTCGCCATGTTGCAGTGTTGCTACACTGAAAGTTGTTGCTACTTATAGATAGAACATTTGCCAGGCGAAACCCAGCATATTCTGAAACACTGCCGCCGATCCATTGAATTGCCAGTTGTAACTGGCTATGCTACTTATTGCGCGTTTATTTGCTCGGTTAGTCCGAGTCAAGTTGTATTCCATTTTACTTTTGGCTGATGCGTTAAGCGGGAGCCTATTTCGTTCATGGGTCCTGTCCTGTTCTGGTGAGTCATTAATTGAATATCTTTTAAATGCGCTGTGTTGCTGGTCCAAAGAACTACGTCAAGTCTCCAGGGGATATCCAATGAAATATTTAGTGTTCTTGAAGCCCTGAAGAATGGGATAGTCCCGAACAATAAATCAACGGTCCTCCTGGGGTAATTTTTAAAATGGTTTGGCAATGTAGGTATCCAAGGCCAAAGGGACGGGCAAAGCATGGTCATCATCATCATCATCAAAAACAGCAGTATATCAGCCATTTGAACTGATGCTTCGCTGCCATACAACCATGAGGACCTATGAAATAAAGAATAAGAAGAGGGAGAGAAGGGGGACTTACCTGAAAACCTTAATGCCCTAAGCAAACATTCAGGGTCAAGGCGCCTACACCTTGTGTAGACAACATTCCGTCACAACCAGCTAGCTATCGTGCAAAGATAAGGCGGCATCGGCAAGACAGTTTCTTTGCGGCTTTCACTGCCCCGCGTCATAATCAGCCATTACCCCGCAGATAACTCAGCACCAAACAAAGCATGGTAAAGAGCTTCAGGTGAGTGGCAAGCAAATAAAGTATCTAGTAAAGAAAAATGCCCGAACACATTGGTTCTGGCCTTGCACCGGCAAGAGAGCGTGCTTTCCGAAGTTAACAAGAGAGCTCCAAGTAAGATATATGTGAAAGCGATCTTGTTTGGCGAATTGAACTCAATGGTTTACGTCTCGGGAAAATTGTATCCTTTCAAGCTAACGAATCAATTACCCCGTCGGTAAGTTGTAAGAGCGGCGGATAAGCTTCCACTCGTCTCCAGATAAGGGGAGTCTGTGCCTCGTATTGTAGTATTGTCGCAGCTATGGACGATTCCTTGGGTGCTCGACGCCCTTTCGGTGACAAGTTCAGAAAAAGCACCGAAAAGGACAGTCACACAGACAGGCAAAAGAACTGCATCCGGAACGCAGTCGAACAATTTCAACAATGGAGGAACTATTGCACTGCTATATCATATAGTTTTTATTTAAATATCTCAAATACACATGTATCATAAGTGACCAAGTATAAGGAGAAGCAAGCATATCACGACTCAGTAGAGAACGTAAGATTGCTCCAAAGTAGGAATGACGGAGGGGCCATGATAGTTTTATGATTCCTAAAACAAAAATGACCAATGTGTGGGACTCCGAAAAGTGGAGGACGGTATGTACCGGTTATAGAGTAGAATAGCGCTCAGCAGAAGCGATAGAGAGGCTTCGCCTCGGTCCTAACTTGAGAAAAATGTGAGAAGTCAGCGAGGACAAAC
Organism: Dicrocoelium dendriticum; assembly: GCA_944474145.2. NCBI lineage: Eukaryota > Metazoa > Platyhelminthes > Trematoda > Plagiorchiida > Dicrocoeliidae > Dicrocoelium > Dicrocoelium dendriticum. The sequence continues at coordinate 69,348,317 of OX104067.1, read as the reverse complement.
ACATGTAAGTTAACGTAAAATAAAGAAGGAATGCAGCAGAAAGTGAGGGAAGCGCAGAAAAGGGTCTGTGAAAATAAATTCTATTGAGGAAGTGGAAAAGCTATCGACGTTATTCCGGTGATGATTCATACCTGTTAAAAAATGAAAGATGAAGAATACCTAGCGATGAATTTAGCTAATAGTGGCGGAGTGTTTCGCCGAATTAGGTAGATAGCATGCCGAGCAAAGCACTTAAATTGGGGCACAGTGTTGGTATTACGGGGCCCAGCTTCTTCACTTTCGGATGTCTTGAGGCAATCAGAAAGCAGGAACCTGGTTAACCGAGGCTAAATTAGAGCGAAGCGCAAGAGTTATCCGTCCAATTGAGAAAGGAATGCAAACAGCGAGCGTGAAAAGAAAAATATATGCCAGAAAGGAAGACCCTAGTAGGAAAATAGGTAAGCCTACAAAGATCTCGAGGTGTTTTGAACTGACCTTTGGACCGGTCGATGGTTCGTCGGTAAGGGTTTAGTAGTCGGGAAGCAAGAGATCATAAGGACCAGACTATAATATCGGATCATGGAGAAAGCTGTATTATTTAGGCCTGCATATTGACAGTGCAATGGCAGAAACAAATATGTTAACACTGAATTGAGGATAAAATACTAAGGATGAATCATGAGCAGCAAGGCTCTTGTGAAGGTTACGGAGTGTTACATTGGCAAAGCCTAGGTCATTTAGCGTTCAGAAGTCCGAGAGATGTCAGAAAGTAGGAGACAGTTCAGATGAGACCAGATAAGCCAGTGTGATGAAGCCAGGCCGGCAACTTAAGGTGGTAATAACAGTAATGAGTGTCATCAAAAAAGCAGCATTTCGGGACGAGAGTGGCTATATGAAAAGCCAGTTAGCATGCCGAGCGAAGCTCGTTGGCTGAGGGTCAGTGTGTTACAACTGCAGACGCTAGATCGGTAAGATCTCGGATGTCTGGAAACAATCAGAAAGGTGACTGGTCAGACGAAGCTACATTAGTGCCATGCCCGAAGAATAATCCGTCCAACTGAGAAAGGAATGCAAACAAAGAACGGGAAAAAGGAAGTATAGGGTCGGGAACGAAAGGCGCTATTGAGAAGAAGTGGAAAAGCCAACGATGTTCTCAAGGTGATGTGAACAGACCGTTGTCTACGCTGCTTACCTATATCCATCATTCAAGCACCCATCATTAACATTAAAAATTGCGCCCATATTTAACCTAAAAGACACTGCATAAACCATCTTCACCATGCTGCCTATTCCTTGACTAGGGCTATTCCTTCACTAATCTCTTTGGCTTTTGTTATCATTTTCTCATACGTACCACCTACATCGGCTGCCTCAAAGACTTCCACTTGACAGTGAAGCTCCGCACTTTTGTGCGAAATTCTTCCAATATTTGACTAAGTTGCCAACCTCTATCCTTCCTTAAGCATACCTCGTTCGGTATGAGAGGAGCCTGTTCTATTGCATCACAGCAACACTACCTAGACTCTCCTCGCCTCGCTTTGTATCCTTTGACTAGTCACCTTTGTCCTATATGTTTAGCTCTTTCCTTTTCTAATAGGTACCATTTATCTCCACTGAACCACCGACTTACATTTCACACTGTGGCTCCGCCCTTTGGTGCGTTAAAATTCTAGTATTAAACAACAAAATAAATAAATAGAGTACTCTAGATAGCAAAGAGGCACGCCTTAACAGACCATGTTGCCCACTTATATCCTTCCCTCCATTTTACATCCTTATCCATTATATATTTTCAACGACATAACCTTAACCATCCTGCATAATTCCTTTTTAAACAGCTTCGCATTGCCTGCCTAGTTGTGCGTCTTCTCTTATCCGTTTGTTTCTGCCTTAATTTCCTCGTACACACTACCTAATAATAATACTGAGCATGTACACACCACCTACCTCCTCTGCAACACCGACCATCCCTTGACAGTGTAGCTCCGCCTTTTTGTGCGCAGAACCTCAGATTTTGGCTATGCTGTCAACCTATATCCGTACCTCCCACCTGCCAGCGATATCATTAATATTTTCTCCTCGAGTTCACCTTAAGATTGCATAGTCTCTATGTCACTTCGTATCCCTACCTTATCCTACTACCTCTTATCTTAATAACATGCTTTTATTCGATTGGACGCAACACCTACCCTGGCTGATTCACCGGCTTACCGCCAACATGGTAGCTCCTCATTTTTAGCGTATGACCTCAATTGACTACGCTGCTCTCCTATATACTTCCGCTTATTTGACATCGGTAGTTCTAACTCTTTTTCCACTAAGCGCATATTGACACATATTTTCACTTGTTAATTTGCCTCTACAATATAACCTGACCTACTCTTACGTACTTCGTTGTTTCAGTCTAATGCGCTCAACTTAGTTTTACACCTCCCATAACCAAGTAACCGTCGTATAGCTATTTCACACAATATTCTTACTTCGAAGGCTATTAGGAATGCGGTATTTAAATTATACATATAAAGGAAGGAAACGTGTCAATATAGGCAGCACTATGGGAGCCCATTTCACTTCTCCACTGCTTGTGGTGGCCCCTATCGTTTTCTGTTTGTTATTACCCAGCATCTGGAGTTCAATGTAAACGAAAAAGTTGGAGGTACGAGGACTTTCCTTAGCCGAGTTATAGATGGTGTCGTCCTGCCTCTCGAAAAATGTCGCTAACAACTTATTTACACCATTTGAAGAACCATATGGAACCATATACCAACTGAGCCTGAATCCCTGGATACAGCGCTATACATTTGCTCTGCAGCGAAAACATTTATCCGGCGTTAACTTACCCTTCACACTTCATCCATCTCGTCAATGGAATCTACCATGAGGACCTGCACCGTCCGCATCGCCAGTGGATTATTTCCAACGAACAAGATGATACGTTTCATCCTGTGACTCAAGCATACTTCAGAAGGTTACAGCGGCAAGTCCGACGAAACTGCAACGTCAGTGAAACAGTTTGACGGTTGCCAATCGTGGTCTTCTGATCCAGCAACAGCAACACACTATACAACGAAATTGGGGACTGCTGACTGCAACTAGTAGAAAGGTGTTTCATCCGTCAACAAGCCCAGCACTCGCGTAAACGCTTTTCACCTGGTCGTTGTTCTACCAACTCGCTTTAACCCATATACTGGATAAAATCAGGTGATTTTACCACATATTGTCAGAAGAAATAAAAGAGGGACATGATTTTGTTGCTCCATTCCAGCTAACTTTCTGCCGTCATATGTTTAAATTTACCGGAACTCAAAGCTTGTTTATTCATTAACAAAATATTGTACGCGTTTGCGTCTACAGTATCCTGCGTTTGGTGGCATGGCTCGCACTTGTGACCATATTTATATAAAACCGTCTAAACGAATGGACGCAGTGTTACGGGACGCGGTGCGTTGTGGCTTGACATGGTTTCTCCATATAAAATCCACAAAAGTCCACTAACCAAAGTTGTTGCTTGACGGAATTGACGCGCCATTGACTAAGCGTACAGCCTACGGCTTCCCACACTATGCTACATACACATGGACGCAAACATTTGCCACGTTATCTTTGATTTTTTCCTCGCATGTACTTTCCCCATTTATGCACGCAACACAAGTTGCCTACTGCGAAACCTTGCCTGTAAAAATTGGTTCATGTCTGACAATGCGGGCCTCGAGGTTAGTGAGAATAATGTATTTAGTTATTTATGCACCTACCATACCCCGGTATGTCGCTTTTCCCATAATATTTCAGATTTGTGTCTTGGACCTCTGCTTACATCCTCCACGGTCACCTCCGCTTCGGCTGGTCTGCATAGTCACCTCTTTTTGTCTAGTCCATCCTCGTCTGAGCTGAATCGCCTGCATTTAACTGCTGTCAAGTGACTTAGGTCTACTGATTCATGTTTGGCACTTCCGCCGAGCATCTTATCGGCTTAAGCTTGAATGGCTGTTTACCCTCAAATTTGTCCTAAAGCCAGTTCCACCTAATCTTACGCCTAGTTGTTTGAGCTATTTATCAAACTCCCACCTAGTTTGCAAGTGCTTGTTGCTTTCCTGCCACCTTGCTCGTATTGTCCGACTTATCTTTTGTTTCCTGACATCCAAAAAGAGGTGGGGGCTAGAATGCCTAGTTTAGGGCAGTCACACCACTAATTTTGCTTTTCCTAACCCGTCTAAGGTTCTTTCACACTGCTTTCCCAAGTCCTCACCTTACGTACCTATGTTTACCAACCGGATTACTCTTTTCTTAATCCCACCTCACCCTGACCTATGAACCTCGGCCTCCTGTCTTGGTATAACCCAGTCTGATCTATTTTTCCTACTTTCAGCTTACCCCATGACTGTTAAGAATTAACGCTTCAGTAACTGTGGATTTTGGACGCACTCTGTCTACCTTACCTAGGTTTGTTGCTCCTCTTCGCAATGTGCCTATTTACTTAAGTATCAAAACTCTGCTATCATCCTCTTTTCTCAATTCACTTTAACTGTTTAATGTGCCGGTTTTGCCAGTTTATTTACTACTAAAGCCAGTCTCTTTACTAATAATGCCAGTGACCTGGAACGATCTAAGTGTCATTTCGAACAGACTATTGCATCTAAATTTATCCGGTTTTCAGACTTCCCTGTTTGGATTTTTGTTTTTTCTGCCGCTTACCTCTCCATTTTCACTTCGATCTAATTCATCTTTTCAGTTCATGTCATAGTTATAAAACACCCCCACCCAAATCCCTGCTTTAGCAGTTCGCTGAACACAAAGTACACAATATTTCGCTTTGTTCCACATTTACCATTTTTAGTGTGTGCATATGTGTATATATGTATGAGGCTTAGAATCACATTGCATCAGGTCACCGGTGTACTTTACTGTCGCTCCTGCTCACTTGCTTCTTCTCCGAAGTCTAAATTTATCATCAGGTGCTTCTCAAGCTGCCGCACATGGCCCGTGATTCTGCAACTGAACGTACCTACATAGACAACCGTTGATCATTTCGGACCTCTGACACAGTCACCTGCATCCTGGTCTACTGCCAGTGGTCAACGGATTCTGGTTACCCCTGTATTGGGGCTTGGAACAGCCTTGGTCGGTCTACAATACTGTCGAAACGCATGCTTTCCGCAACATAACTGAAACACTCCATGATTACCTAAATTGTGCTCCTGACTGTCAGATTTCCAATCACGCGCTTGTGGCTTGTTAGCAATCACAGGCCCTTCAACGGACAGTACAACTAGGACTTCTCCCTGGCACTGGCTGGGCGGTTTGTGTCTACCCCGTTCCAGCAAGTTTTTGGCTACAATGCTCTAGGACGTAGTGGGAGTTAGCCTGCAAGCGTTCTCTCCATAAAACGTCACTTGTTTAACAGTAACACAAGCAGACGGGTGTGACTCGGCTCCAGGATTACACAGCCAACCGCCACCCCAAGACGAACAGCACTTATCTTTTCTAACATTATCCATGCGATCAAACACAAATGTAACAGCGCATGTTCAAACTGGAATAGCAGGTACGCACATGCACTCCCACATACATGTATGAACTCACAGCTCCAATGTTCATGACAAACGCACTCTTTTTATACGTGAATCTACATTTAGTTTGACTGTACCATGCACTTGCTTACCTAAGTGTGTTTCGTATAGTCCGTGAAAAAGACTTTATTTATTTATTATTGCGCTGGTTCGCCCTTACCTCCAGCTACCAGTTGGCCTTTCCTTATCACCCCCCGTTTGCATTCTTTCTTCAATTGGATGGATGACGCTTACTGACCGGCCCTGGTCTAGTCACATCTGACAAGACCTATTCTGCTGACGCTCTCTGTTTGTACTCCCACTTTACTTGTACGACCTAACTTCAATAAGCCCACAACCTAATTTTTATAAAGTTTCCTGCTTTCTGACCCCGCCCAGTCTACTGCCACAAAGGATATATGCTCTGTAGTCTCAATGTTCCGTGCACAATACTTCGAGAAACATGTAAGCTTTGCCCTCCTTTTATCAACATAGCATTTTCCGTCCCTCCCCTGGCGTTGTGCGGCTTTTGTCTCCGCTGAAGTATCTGTCTAGGGAGCTTACTGTCCACTGTCTCCATTTTTCTTATTTAGCCAAGGTCTGCTCTCTTCTAACCTTTCTAACTCTACTGAAACGATACTTCCGATCTCCTGATCTCTGCAACCCTTGCGTTACTCCAACCTCATACTAAACTTCCCGTTCCTTCTCTACCGCATAGCGTTAAGTTGCACCTAGGAAAATCGTCCACCTTGTCGACGCTCTTATTTTCCCGTATATGCAGTGCTCTCGCAACCGTTATTCAAAGGTACTTTCGACCAAAACACTCATTCGTGTGACGGCCCCTGGCATCTCCCCATCCCACACATGTAGGACTATGTATCCTTGTCCGCTTGGGTGCATTCAGACTGCGGCAGTTTGATTGCCTCTGATGCACTTCGTTACCAGTTTGTGGTTCAGCTTTTCTGCCTACTTGTTTTGCTCTCGCACCTTTGTCTTACTCGCCTTTGCGCCTGATCTTTCTTCACCGACTGCCTCTGACGTCTCCTCATATTACTTACTTAAGGTTTCTTATCCTTACTTCATACCCACGTCCAATAAGCTCTGCGCACACTGAGACGCCTCATGCACCACTCGTTTGCGTTTAGTTCTACCTATTTGACAGACTCGGATCTCTCTTATCTCGTCGGTTTTCTCAACTTTTTTCACGCGTTACTGCCTACCTCTGACATCTTCCTACCTCACTGGCTTATGGTTACTTAACTTGTGGGGTACGCGCCGCTTTTGTCTCCTCCGAGTTGTCCGTATAGCATCCTCAACTTTCACTGAACTCAGCGATGCCTTCTGTGCATCTCTGTTTATCAGCTTTCCTTATCTTTGGCTGTAAGCACAACCACTCTTATTATTCTTAACCACTAAGCAACTGTTCTCTCTGACCCATCTATTTACACTCTGATTAGACTGCTGGTATTCCACTTGCCGTTAGACTTCTTGTGGTCGGTGGTCAGCGGTCTTTTCCTCGGCAACCTACCTGCGTCAGCCTGACACTATCTTCTTCAAACCCCAACTATTTCGCCTACTGATGTTTAATGCAGCGCAGTGCTTTAATCCATTCTGAGAAAGCTGTCTAGCGTGCTGTCCACCTATGATTCCAGAGCTAAGAACTATTAGCCTCCACCGGCTTCACTCTCCCACCTATTATTAAATATCCACAACATATCTACGTCGCCTCACTTCTGATGCTGGTACACCCACTCATCTAAGACATCTATCCATCTTATCGTCGCGTTCACACTGCGGGGCGTTATTCACCAAAGAGGTAGTTCGGGCGCCACTGTTTTACTCTTATTTTAACTTACCTGCCCCGCTTTCATCCCTTACACCATAACGGCATTTCCTACCTTAAAGTACTAGCGTCTGCTTGTCACAGACTTTCTCCAACCTTACCTATTTAGAAATACAAGGTACCGTGTCCCAGCAATCGCTTTTAGGGATAAGTTCATTCCATATCTTGCGCACCTCTTCCTCCAACTTTGGGTGTCCAACAAATGCGGAATGTTCTCTTTATGCCGCACGCAACTCTATGCATCTTCCTAGCTTTTATTCCTAAGTTGGAACATTTCTTTCTCTTCTTCCCATCCGAGGACTGATTGTTTCTCTTTGTATTCCGCCAAGTTTAAAGAGCAAATATATATTATATATTTAACTAATAAGGTTACATGCGATATGGGGTCCATTAGTTTAATGGCTTTTGAATCTGTTCATATGCTTGGCTGCGTTCCAGATGCATTCCTGTCCTCCGCTTTTGTGGCTAACTTTGTTCGCTGCCTTTTTCTGATATGGTCACAGGTACAGCGGCAAGCACCCGATGAAACGTTTATCGCTGCGATCTCAGCGTTACTAAACGAAACACAATGTTTCTTTTCCTGCATGTGAATAGAAGGTTAGTCTGCCACTGTTACAAATTACCGACCGGACAAATTAATTATTCGTTACCTTGAAGAGGTAAATAACTAAATAATTAAATATTTTATTCGCGCCGAATCGAGGCACGCCTTTTGGGCATGATCAGCCTATTGCAATACTGTACCTGCTAGCGTGATTGGCAGCAGCAAGCGCGGGTGTAGTACAGTTGGAGACAGTAGAGTGGGCTCATATGGCCCAAAGGTTGCACGAAGTCTATGTCCACAGGACACGGGATGTAGAGAAAAGGATCAGATCACTAAGGTGGAGCATGTTGAGGAGGAACTAGTCCGAATAAGTTGTGTACACAGTGCAGGTCAGGTGAGTGAAGCATGAGAAAGAGCTGAAAAATTATTTAAGAATAGTGACATGTCACTAATCAAATATGTAGGCGTGTTCGGACGCGAGCAGTTATATGCACAGAATTTGTAAACGTAGTATCAGTCAACTTGCCAATGTGTGTTAAGGGCGGTGACTTTATGGAGTGGCGAGTCACATCCGCCATGTTGCGGTGTTGTTAAACAGACATTTGTGGCCTTTTTAGAGGGAAAACGTTTGCCCGACGCAGACCCACCACGTCCGGAAACACTGCCGACTGGTGCTATGATATTTAAAAGTTTGCATCTGTCCGATTACTCACGCGGATATTCGCAGATACGTTTCGTCAATTTGTTTCCCATGGTTGTGTAGTCTCCTTCGGATTCGACCGCAAGTGGTTGGAGCTGTTGAAATCGGACGGCTCTGGTGAATGGTATTGATTTGATTAGCTTTCTGCGTTCCTGTAGTGTATCATGATTGCGAAGTGCGGGTAATTTCTTTGTTCTGTGTTGATTCCGTGTCCATTGGAGGGTCGCAGCTATGTCTTCAGAGGTGTTTCGTGCAGGTATTGTTTTCTTTTAGAACTAAGGAGGGAAGAAAACCAGACCGAGCAAACTGCCAAGGAAATTAAACAGCACTATGTTAATGTACAAATATAAAATTTATGGTAACGTTGTGCTGGTTTAAACAATCGAATGACCGAATATGTTATACATCATAGCCGTAGTTTTGCGTGCAATCATGAAACCCGGTTTTTACTGAATGTGAGGGAAAAATGCTGTCCGATTTGGCCTAGCGCACGCAAAACTTGTCCTATGTGGAAACCGTGAGGTTCAGGCGTTGTTAACCGGTAGATGAGTTGAGGGAATCAGAACGCAGTGAGTGGTTTAATATGCGCTTAAGTTATAGGTTGAGCGATCGGTTGAAAGTGGTAAAGCTTATCGTTCGAACATGTATGAGGGCCAGTTGAGTTCCTACGCCGGATTTGAGGCCTATGAAAATAGTAACATAACATTGTAGTGACCTGGAGATTCCCTTGTTTGGCTGCCGCATGCTGCGTAAAATATTACAAAATCACAAAATTATATTTTCTCGATGTACAAAGCAAATTCGCCGCTCGCGTGTTTGAGCGTTGCTCGCGTTTGTTTGAGTCAACATAGCATCCGCCTTCGAACGGCGCGACGGACATCGGCTCTGCGGCCATCTTTGCCCTCCGCGCACGCGACCACACCTTTCCCCTAACTAGCTATCTTCCGGTGCCTTATTTTTAGCACTAGATAGCTTTTCGCCCCCTTAAAAAGGTTTTCCTAGCGTTGCTTTTGATGTTCTCCACTCACCGGAGGTTGGCCTTACATTTGCGTATTGGTTCTAAAGCGTACCGATCCTGCTTCTCGCTTTAACATTGTCAGTAAACGGACGCCAGAGAAACAGCTGGGTGAAGGGGTGAGACTGAGTGTCAGTTGTGACGGTAATGGGATTTATATACTAATGCTTTAGCAAGAATACGGTTGTAACGCCAGCCCTTAAGGGACCTGGAATAGCGGAAAAAGGTAGGGACTTCTACAGTGCGGCAAAAAGTCAAATGGACGACAGGAAAGGGCGATACTAGGAGTCGGGTTAATTATAAGGAAGAAACCGCCCGCTGATAGCGCTTCCACGATAACGACAGGAGCGAGAAGGGCTTGAATACTACGGCTTTAGGGAGAAAATGGTTGTAGAGCCAGCGCTGAAAGGGACCAGTAATATCAGTAGTGTGAGCAGCAGCCCCAAACGTTGCTTGGTGTGCTAATCTAAGGTAGACATTTACGGTGGAACGTTGAAGTCAAATAGACTGCCAGTTATAACTCACTAATTAGTGAGTTTCTGGCAGCCTGAGTAATTAATATACAGGAGCGGCACGCTTTAGTAGGCTCGGCATAGACTGATAGGTGTACAGTGTTCAATACAGGAGAGAGAACAGATAGCAGTACTTGCAACAGCTGTTGCGAGAAAAAACAGTAGTGCCGGCACCGGAAGTGAGCAAGAGTAAGGAAATAATACAGACAGCACCGCCACGTGCTAAATATTTCACCCGGAGATTTGCGATATTGACCAGAGGTGGTGCCCAACAAGTATACAGTAGAGTACGGTTAAACAGAGGAGAGGATGAGTACCGAAAAAGTTCAAGTACTCAGAATCTGATGCTGGTGAAATAAGAAAGACAACAGTCCAATAGACGGGGACGTGAACAATACAAAGAGTATGGCAGCCGATGCGCAAAAGAAGAGACGCCTTGGTTTGAGACCTATAGGCATTTGGAGTCTCAGAGGCCGGAATGGTCCTAAAGGTTTAAGTATGAGAGGCACCTTAGGGAAGAGGACCTAGCAAGACCATGGGTTTTTCGCTAACGCTAGTGGTAACCATTTTATCATCGAACAGTAGCAATGAGGAGCAAAAGAGATGCCAAACAAGAGTGGGAGCCGTTAATGTGAGCGGAGAAGCAGGATAGCGGAGCCAAGAGGCGAAACACAATCAGAGACCGGAAATTTCAATTTTGGTGGGCGGGACCAAGCATACAAATAACGAATCAGACAGAGACGAGTGTCATAAGGCTGTTACTTATACCAATGAGAGCCTTATTCGATGGCAGCCGACGCTCAAAAAGTGGCCTTGGTTTGAGGCCTATGGGCATTTGGAGCCTCAGAGGCCGGAATGGTCCAAAAGGTTTAAAAATGAGAGGCACAGTAGGAAAGAGGAGATAGCAATTAGCCGGAGGCCCGAACGATTAAGTTCAGTTAGCATAGGGATATCACTTTTATATAAATAAATAAATGGTTTATTCTCGTCATTGCGAGGCACACCATCAAGAGCCGCTTATGGTAATACAGACTTGTATGATCGTCAATTGCACCAATTGGTACATGTTGACAAACAGCGTAGGAATTTATGTGTGTGTTGACATGTAAATATATGCTTATGTCTGTAGTTGGAAGTATTCGTTTTGCGTGAGTAGGCAAATGTGGCCCAGTGTGTGTTTTTCTTCGTTGGGTTCGCCATGAAAGGGGGAAGTCAATGGAACGCTTCGAATCGGAGAACTTTCGTAATGTGTGAATGATCCTATAGAAAAGGCAAGAGGCCATGACTTTATTCAGTGGCGAGTCACATCCACCACGTCACAATGTCGTTAAACGGACATATGTGGCTTTTTATAGAGAGGACGCTTGCCAGGCGAAAACCCACCACGTCCTTGAACACTGCTTTCGAACCATTCGCTGGAACGGGATAATCCCAAACCACCCAGCTGGCAACAAGATGAGGTTGTTCGGATAACCAGTCTTCTTAAATGAATCTCTACTGTTTATATTTAGGGTCAACATGTATACAAGGATCTTTCATTTGACCTCGGTAGACTGCTTTGCCTGTAGATGCAGTGTCATTCTCAATTGGACAAATTCTGATTCATTGCTAACATACATTTAGGCCGGCACATTTGCCTACGACCATTTTTTGCTATTGAATAAATACTTACAAATTACCAGCAGCTGGAGCTGTCTCTCTGTGTTGACCGCTTGCGGCGACGGCTGCCTTAGTTTCCAAGCAAATTTCCAACTTACCCCGGGACGGTCATCTGTTTGATTTTTGGACCATTTGCTGCACTTCTGGGCCTGAAGGATTACTTTCGACTTTCTTCAGCGCTTCGAAAACACTTCAACATGATATTTTATGGAATCTCCCCAGGAGACTTTACGCAGCACTACAGCTGTTTACCACATCACCTACAACAGGTACTTCAATTTATGACCTACATATTAAACAGGCCCAGCCATTTGGACAGAACAGGAGAGTTACTAGAATCAAAGCAGGCCCACACTTAACACGCCAGTCAACGAAAAAATTGGGCAGCACTTGACTGCGAATAAACGAGCAAACCATCCCTCAAAAAGAAGCGTGGCCAGTGACACATTGTCATTCGAATTGATCGGCTGCAACGTTCCATGGAGTAGTGGGTTTTCGATCGGCGAACCTTCTATCTATACAAAGGCCACAAATGTTTTTATAAAACATTGCGACGTATCGGATACATTTTTTTATCGGAGAGGGTGATAGCACGGGCTATACGCTATCAAGATGACAGCCACACATTCCAAGTTTCTTGAGGCTTTCACTACCCTTACACATCTACGTCTTCATATTCCGTCGTTACTTTCTTTTTAAGATGTCACCATTGCTCTTTACGTTACATTCACATGAACCCAAGGTTTCGTCACTTCTTTATATACTTTGATCTTCAGTCCGTTTTGAATCAATCATCCGGAATTCCTGATCTCTTCTTGGCTGATGTATTATTGCAATATATGGTAGACTGATTATGTCACTTAAAACGTGTCCCGATCTCATGACTGACAAATCTATTCTTATATTACATTCGTACCATTTGTACAGTTTCAAGCAGGTAGGTCTGAACAACTTTCTAGTAACACTGATACTCTTGCTATAAAACGTCTGTACAGTTGCACCTATTATATCATGCCTCCGTGGGCTTCCCTTGCATTGTCGAGAATAAACGTTTAATTAATTTTTTATTTATATTAGGAAAACCGCCGTTAGTTTGACATTCGGGGTCGTCGAGCTTTAAGCGTGCCTATTTATTTTCGCAACGCTGCCCAGACCTAACAAATAACCATAACTAAATAAATAGAAGGTTTATTCTCCAGTGCAGTGGCACGCCTGCACGGGAATGAGCATAGTGCAGGTACAAAATGCGCTCATTTATCGTAGAGTGGAACAATGGGATTGTTCCAAAGAAGGAAATGGGGAGGTTTGCATGTATGCTTGTAGGCTTTTGTAGCCCTGTTTATAGGATTTGTAAATAGTTTTCCGCACCTTTGTTCACACGGCTAATGCTGAACAGGTGCTTGATGTTTACGGACTTTAAGCGGGTGTCCGGATAGGCAAGGGCGTGACTTTAGTCTTTGGGAGTCACAACCGCCACGTCATAGTATGCCTCAACAAACGTTTGTGGCTTTTTATTAGGAGAAGGCTTGCTCGGCCAAAACACAATATCCAGGAACACTGCAGCCAACCTAATTGCTGGAACGGAGTACACACAAAGCACCCAGCTGACACCACAAGGACGTTCTTTGGCTAGCCATCCGAGAAGTAGATTTTGTCTATCCCCACGTCGGCAGTATGCTAGTGGCAAGTGCATCTGAATAACGGCACCCAGAACATTTCAAATTGCATTTCAATAAGTTGACCGCTAATAGCATCAAGGTGAACTCCGGAAAATGTGTGTTGTAGCCGTTATCCGTCGAATTCCTTGGTTACAACCCAGAACAGTATAGCATAAGGCCTCTAGACGATGGAGTCGCGCCTTCAAAAAATTTGCAGTCCCGATTACATTAACTGCTATACGCCATCGTGACGGCATGATCAACAATTACCGACGTTTTGTTTTACACCGTGCCAACATGCTTAGTCCAATAACCGACCTACTTCGTGGATGTAAAATTGGCCAGGCGGAATTGGCTGCGGCCGCCACCGTAACCTTCATGGTCAGCAAGGTGGCCTTGGCCGAAACTGTTATGCTTCGCCATTTTTATTCTGGTGCTCCGCTCAACGATGTTATTAGCACAGCGGATACCGCCGGTGGCGTCGAACTATGACAACCTGCCGGTGGATGATGGCAACCACTTGCTTTCTAGTCCAGACGCCCAAAAGCTGCCGTGGTTAAGTACGGCACGTCCAGCCGCCAACTGCTAGCACTCAATCCTACCGTCCGACCTTGTTGGCACGACTGCGAACGCAACATCTGCATTATCTTTACCCAACATAAGCCTCTTATCTTCGTCTTCTACAACCAAGCAGCTTGAAACTCACCATACGAGGTTAGTCGGCTGGATATCATTGCTTTATCCTCGACTGCTATTCGACACATTTCTGGTCAAAAAACGTCGTCGTTTATGCTCGATACTAGAAACTGTGATCTGCCCTGCCGGGCAGGCCAGCAATCTACCTACCATGACCGCCGCGCAATAAACTACCAGTTTTTCGGGATTCCAGGCTACTTCTTTGAAGATACCTTCCTACCATTTGCCGTCACCTGATGGCACGATTTTATATGACCGGTTTACCGAACGGCATCGACCTCTCGCCACAAAGGTCTTCCGGCTTATCGCTTCTGACATCCTCCGGAACCTCACTCACACTGGCATTAGTACTATATTAGCACTACACCGAAGTTCGTCTAAGAAAGATACCTTTGGCTTAAATGCAGCACTATGTTAGGCGCTTGGCGCGCAGCCGTTTTACAAATGAGCAGGCTGAGACACAGACGTATGTGTCCACTATGCTTAGCCGCTTTTCAGCTGTTTCAGCACGATTTTCCCATATCGATCACGATATAGTTGGTACTTTGGTCCCGTCCAAAGGACTGGCCTATATGCTGAACATGATAGGTCACTGCATTTCTTGGCCCTAGGCCATTCCCATCTCTAACGTAGCTATCGAAACTGTAACACGCTCTTTCGTTGAGCGTTGGGCCGTTGCATATGGTTGTCCAGCCACAGTGATGTTCTACCGTTGTTCGCAATTTGAACCATCGTCATTTAAACATGCTTTTAAAGGCTTTGGATGCTGATGTGTTCGCACGGTGGCCTATCATCCAAAGGCACACAGCATGATGGAACGTTTCCATCTACAGCTGAATGCCTCAATAAGCCCAGCCAACGAGCTGAGTTGGACTGAGGTGCTGCGTATGACCCCCTTGGCATCCGGTCAGCTCTGAGTCTGATCTACTTATGTCTACCTTCAAGCTAGTATACCGGTCGCTAATACATTTACTAGTATATTACTTCCCTGATGCTTCCCGAGTTCAACGTCACGATGCGAATTAAGCACGTCAGCTAACCACGAGCATGCACCACTACAAGCTACCAGGCGTCAGAGAACAATGACGTAAGTCTTCTGTTCCACATAAACTGCAGCACTGGTCGCTCGTTGTTCCGTTGACTATTGGCGACACGTTCAAATACGATCAAAAGTATAGGAAAACATCTACAAATGGCATAAACACAGCTACACACGCCTGAATGAAAACACACACATATACATGGAGCAACATATGTAACAATCCTGTCGTTCTATTTACAGTGACTGCCCATATTTTGTACTCGTAACGTAAGCAGGCCTGTGCAGGCGTTCCTCACGTAGTCTTGAATAAAATTTTATTTAGTTACGCAACCTCACGTAAGTCCTTTTAAAGTTATGCAGTGTAAGGATCGCTTCTTTATCATCGACCTTTACGGTAAGCCAAAAGCCTAATATTTATTGGATGAGGACAATGTTAGCAAATAGATATACACAAACTGAGTTATGGTAACAGCAGGGGAGAGTTTCGTAAACTTTAACCGTAGCAATATTTTACATTGTACATAAATACCCAGGTAAAGATCTAGTTCTAGACTTGCTAGCTGATGTGCTTGCGGAAGAATAGACCAATATCTAAACAAATCCCATGCTTTGCATGGCAGTGAGAACAGTGATGGTATATGTACCTAGTACGCAATTAAGAATAAAAATCCTTTTTACATGTACACTCAAAGGAGCAGTACGCGCCCACCATGAAATTCCGCTGGCTTCTGTGGGCAATTTTGTTGTCCCTAATTTTATTAATGGCATAACGTCGTGCAGAACCGCAGTTGTACGCGTTGTTTTCGGATGCAGGATCCAATGCTCCATGAAAGTCACCATAATTTCTTTGCACTTTAAGTTCATTTGGCTGTTTCAGGCGATCTTTTTGCTCCCTGATGTTATTAGTAGCAAAAAGTTGCGCAGTGCCGTAGTTGTACACGTGTTTGCTGGAAGCAGGAATTACTTCACCATTAACGTCACTATAAATGTTTGGCCTATTTCGACCGCTCCGTCGGCACAGTTACTGGGGTGTAGATGAAAAGAAATACAAGCGGCGCAAGCAAAAAGGACAAAAATGGTTAATAAATTATTTAACAATGCAATTAAAACTAAATGGCTGTTTTTCAGAAACTGTTGCAGACGGCGCACTTAACTAGAAATTACAAATTAATAACCAAATATAATTAAAGTTTCCGGCGCTGAATTTTGTTGCTTGTGCTAAAATTTAAACTGAATACACCTCAAAAAGAGACCTTCTCTAAGGCTAGAATATTGCGAGAAGCAGTACAAAGCTAAGCTACCCAGCACAAATGTTGACGGCTGATTACATTAAAAGTAAAGACAATGCGATACGTGCAGTAGTTAGCAAGTTATTCGCAATTGAATGGCGGTTTACGTATAAGGTCATTATTTCCTTTTGCTAAACGAAAATATAAACGGTGGCAAAGCGCTATAAGTTCTAAGTAGATATACTACCTAAAAGTTCTTTGTATTGCCTGAAGTTACCCTTAGTCAATAGGTATAACATACGTGACCGAAAAGCGAACTTTTCAGGCATACATAACAAATATAAGCAAATAAGTGCTAATTTGCCGCGGAAACGCCCGGAATCTAGTAAGGTATATTATATATATGAGCGACTTCAGGGAAACTTATAATTAGCCCATGGTCAGGAGGCCTTAGTGCACCAATTACAGAAGATACTTAGCTACATAAACTACCATGAATATAGAGTTCAGGACCTTTTAAGACCATAAGTGTTTGCGAAGGTTATAACAAGACCGCATGAGGCAGGTCTACCTGGATGATACAGGAGACCTTTAGGATAATTTGATACTTTTGGTCGGAAAAACGCACATATTCGTTACAAAACTCTCGCGTTTTATCCAGTAGAGCCAATTTTCGATATCCATAAGTCTAGGTCACCAAGGTCAGTGAGCTAGTGGGGCCTGTCAATAATAATAATGCAATGAGTATTAGAAAATTTGGCAAAGTGCCTCGGAGCACGAAACTCATTTAAGTTTGCATTGGTGGGGTACTAACAACCCTGCTGCTGGTGTTGCTCTTGCTCGAACATATAGGATTATGGCGCCTCATGTGTTGATACACACTATTGTGCATTTCTCTATAATTTCGAGCTTATTCCTTTAAATTTTAAGGTCTGAAGCGCGTGCCGGTGATGTTAATTAGCAAAATTACCTAGTGCTGTAATGTCACAACAGCTATTACCTTGGTGGTTATTCTGAGGAGAACGGTGCTAGCACCCTTAGCAAATAGTGAGAAGGTAATTCAAGAGTAGGTAAGTAGGTAAAATATGTTGGAGCTGATTGCACACCTACTATTGCGCATACAGCATGCAAGGCTTCGGGGAGAGGTAAAAGATAACACAACGCACTGACAAACAACGTAAGCCGAAGTGGTGGTCAAAATTTGCTGGATAGCTAGCCAGCCGGTGGGACAGGGGTCGCTGTCGCTGGTCAGCTTTCGTGCCAGTGAAATGGAAGCTGGAACTGTGTTTTAGTAGCAAAAGCGGCTAAAGAACAGAAGCTGGATTACATGATGCCTGTATATTAATGTTATGATAGTGCTCAGCTCCTAAAAAACTGAGACAAAACTAAGTGTAGGGGCCAGGAGAGGATAACCGGACTGCAAAGGGCATGGATGCTTGGGCCTATGGCTTTTATAGTGGTCAGTTTACCGACCAGATGAAGTACATATATATATATATTATTTTGCATTATTCATACCGACTCTATTTGGAAATGGCGGAATAAACTAGCGGGTATTCAGGCTTAGTAAAACGAACCAATCAAGGCCAACTAGCAACCGACTTATACGAAAATTCATAGAAGCCCATGCATAGCTGGTATTTAGATGATATTTGGGACAATTGTAGTGCGACTTCAAGTGCATTATGTGTATCGACAGCGACAAAAGATTTTAGCAGCTTTTACACGGCGTAGTTCTGCTTTAATGCCTTTACTAGGCGCATCTCAAAGAAATTGGAAGGTGCTTCCAAGTAAAACTGAAGGCTAAGGAACGAAGGTGTAGCCAACCTGGAAGGACCGAAATTTGCCTGCTTGGATAAATTCCATATTTCCCTACGGTATCCTCTATACAAATGTCCACGGATTTACGAACCGGGCGGTCAGTAGGCTAGGAGGTGTTATTTGATGAGCTGTTGGAACATTGATAAAATGGCTATTGATAAAGAGAAGCCGGTGGAGTGTATCTATCGGTTAGTTCTTGCAACCTTTAGATTAAGGTGCCAGCATAGGAAAGGAAGCGAGTCAGGAACTGCTCAGAAATGGCTAAATATATTTCATCTTCAGAATTATAGTCTTAACACCTGTACGATTTGCGCGACTGACCCGGCTGAGACCGACTGGATGCTGTGATTGCGGTAATGGATTAGATGAGAAGAAGGGCGGCCGCTGACGGCGACAATTCATGGGGTTAACCTCCAGATTGGCCCCAACAGGATCCTGTTGTCCTTCCACTAGTACGCACAACGTCTGGCAGGCTTTAGAGCCACGTACAAGCAGAAATTATGCAGGAACGACTAAGATAAGGCAAAGTGACGGTTAGAAGTTGCTGAATATCCAGACAGCGGGTATGACAGTGGCAAGGTTAGCTTCCCCCAGTGAACAAAAATCTAGAAAAGTAAATCTTGTAATAACAGAGGCGGTTTAATAAAAGAAACTGAATTTTTATAATGCCTGTCTACTAAGGTTTCCAACAGTGTTCGACCTACGTAAAACCAAGATAAATCAAAGTACATGAAGTCAACAGAGGATAAAATGTGAAGCGAAATGCTTGATCCTGGGAACTGTGATTTTAGTACTGATTACCTTGTCGACCAGGTTGAGTACATATGTCTAAGTTGGGAAATCCAGTTAGAGACGGCGGAGTTAAGCCATTGTGCTATTGGCCATCTAGTTAGAATACTTTGCGTAGTATTGAGCAAACAGTACAACCGATTGCAAGAGATGGAAATTAGGTATAAGCAGTGGTGTACCGATTGATAAAGAAAACGTAGCAATGTATGCCTGTACCGTTACCCTGAATGTGGAGGTCAATTATAAAGGACCCTGGTACGTGCCGGCAAATAAGAATAGATAATATAATATATCGGTCCGGCTGTTTTCAGAAAGCAAGAGACAGTTTAAGGCACTAATGGGTAATGGTTGCCTGGGTCAGGGTGAGGGCAAGTGTGAGAGCTGTGGGAGTAGGTAAAGTACAGGAGGAAGGCGCAGTGATGATGTGCATTCACTCATGATAGTGCAGGAATTCTGCAGCGCTGAAGGGACAAAGCTGAGAGAAGCATCTGTGATCAAGAGGCTCGTAGTAGACTGGGGAGTTAGTAGGCAGAACTAGGACTATCCTAAACATTTCTGGACCGATAAGGTATTCATATTTACCGTCAGGGTAAGGCTAAAATTTATGTTGAAAGGTTGCGAGATATAAGAAAGTTATATAGGGTGAGGTTAAAAAGCCAAAATTTTGTAGTGGGGTGACTTTGCGGACGAGCAGACGTTCTGAAGCAGAGAATTCAGCGGCCTATAGCTTGTAAAGTAGTCGGACCTTTGAGAATTCGGCCAAAATGGGTAAGAATGTATCGATGACACTATGATATGGGTGTGTCCAGGTAGCAAGAAACGAGTCAAGGCAGGTTAGCATAATGACTGCCATAGACAGAATGGGGACAAGTAGGATAGCTTTAAAAATGACAAACTTAGAAGAGAATAGCAGAGTGATGGTCCATGCGGATAAGTATCGGCTCTGGAAAAACCAGGCTGAGTGAGGCGTCAGCGGTTAAGCGTGTCCCGTGAGTGCCCGGCGCCCATATATCATGCTGCTAACAGGATGGTAAAATAATGTTTTAGCGCAGCCCGAGACGTTGTCTAAGCTACGTCTGCACCGGTCTCAACAAGTTGGTCAGCCGAATCGTAGATGTTGAAAAGACGTTTTATATTGTCTAAATAACTACTTTTTTGTACCTCCCATTGAAAACCTGCGAATTGTAAATCTCTCGTAGCCGTGATAGTAATTGGTTTCAGCTATTTACGTAAGCAACCAGGAAGACCTGTGTACGTATTTTTTACTGCGCTGTAGGAGAGCAATGGAGCAGCACCTGTTTCTGAAAAGTTCGCTTCTCTTATCATTGTCAGGTTAGGTATGACAGAGCATTACTTGAAGTATTACCTATGTTAAGAAGCCTAGGTTTAAGATACAGCGTCGTAAACATAAAGTCTGGATTTTGAATTAACCACAACTTTGTAGTTAACTATACGGTGGAGTTTGTGGGATTATGGTTTCGGTAAACCGCCGCTGAGCCCTTTCCAGCAGTATACCATCTAACTTTTGCAACTTGCCGCAACTGATGATGCCACATTCTGCGCGTAGGCGTACATGACCCGATAAATTTCTGGTCATATCACAGCTGGCCTAATGTGACTGCCTATTTGGAAGGCTAATTGTTGGGCCTTTACAACTTGATATTGTACTTTCTCTGTAAAGATGAAGCTCATAAAACACCGTATACCTAAATCGTTAGCCAAAGTTTTGCGTTGGATAGGTCTGCCATTTGACCTCAATGTGCTAGCAAGTATAGAGCATTTGGGGGTCATGATGCTTTATCGGCGGAAAAATTCATTTGCCACTGTTAAAATGATGACTCAGAAGAATTCAGGTTGCCGCGGGTTCCGCCAAATGCCGAAATCTGTGCACTTAGGGGAATGACAAATATAACAAATATGACCTTTATTTCGTCAACGAATAGGAAGGGGCGGTTATATCGTAGGCTGTTATAAAGGTCGTGCACATAAATGAGAAACAGTGTCGGTCCAAGTACGCTCCTTTGTACGACACCACTGGAAACTGTGGTGGTGGTGGTGGTGGTGGTGGTGGAGGTGGTGGTGGTGGTGGTGGTGGTGGTGGTGGTGGTGGTGGTGGTGGTGGTGGTGGTGGTGGTTAGCTAGGATTCCAGCCAATTGAGTTAAGGGCTGTCTACATCGTAAGTTTTAATCTTAGGCAATAGGCGTATATGGAGGACCCAGTCAAACACCTTTTGCATATCGAGGTACAATGTAATCACTAAAAGATCTGAATCTATCGCGCTGGTGACAGGGCTAATGAAAGCAAGCTGGCAGGTTGCGCAATTTCGAGCTCTAAGCGACCCACCCTGTGACTTGCTAACATGCTCTCTTTCATACATGAGGTCCAGGTGTGTCTTTTAGCCGAATGTTATATCGCGCGTGAGATAATTGAGGTGTGGTTTACGGGTCGATAGTTGTGGACTTTCCGTAAGGAGCAACCTTTGTGGCGCGGTGTGATGACAACGCTTCCAAGCTGAACGGTATTAGCTCTTCTCCTTGAAGTGTGTGAATAGTTTAAAGAGCAATACCGGAAGGCCATTGCCTCCGTTCTCAAGTAAAATGGGTGGAATTTCGCCAGGGCCAAGGATCGTAGGTGGCTTACCTGCTACGATAGCGAAAAAAGTATTTTTAGATCAAACTAACCCGTACACAGTGACTGGTTGGTCGACTCAAGTTCAATTTTGATTAGGGGCCTTACTACGCGCTGGCTCTTTGAAGTACAGGTTGGATGCCACGCAAGTAACGCATGTGTCATTAATTCCGTCGTTTGTGCCAAACAGTATGGAGGAGATCATTGCCCCATATTGTTGGGTGCAAGTAAGCATCAATCGGCTGAGTTGCTTGGCTTCGTTCACACTAACCATTGACGCATTTTCCTGGATAGATTTAATCAGTAAGGAGCTGGCTGCTAGTTGCCTCGCCACCTCGTTGGCTTTTATGACGTGTGCAAATTTGTAGGTCTTGTTGTAGGAACGTCCTAGTAACCGCGCCCAAGCAGGCAGCCCATTTTGCCCTATATTTTTGAGTAGGTTTCAATTAAACGGGTTAACAAAGCCCTATGATACAAACGGCAGGGTTGTGCACTGTAAACTATTGCAGGTGAGCTAATCAGGCGTCGGACCGAGAGAATTCTTCCAAGTGCCTTGACCTAATAAATATGGCAAACGTAGACCAGTTTATGGAGTTCAACGGGCGGTAGGTCTCAAAGGTATCTGCTCAAGCAGGACAGGTGGCCGGGCTTTTTGAACACCTTAAAGGTATACCACACTGTGGTCGCTTACCGAGAATACTTGGCATACAGCTACCTTTACTCTGGGCATACCTATGCTAAAGAATACCGCTAACAGATAATTTGTTCTGTTTGGTGCTGTAACCTTTTGCCCCCATCCTTCCAAGTCGAAGCAAGCTAAGATGCCTCCATGCTTGGTTAGGGCGGTAGGCGGGCGGCATTGCAAAACATGAAGTTGGAAAACCATGCAGCGAGCTTACAGGCATACGGTTGGCTCGATACTGCACAATAGTAGCCATAAGGGCCTTATCATTTACATGCAGTGCAGCAGAAGCCCTGTGAATGTATCCAAGTAATAATGCGGATCCCAAGATATCGACTATTATCCATATAGAGTCAATTGCTTGGGCGGTATGTATGAGTTCGGTTCTCACAGGGTAGCTATTTTAAGGTAAATAACACATCCTTCAACACGCTGGTGCGTACGAGATTGTGTAAATAGCTAATAGCTGTTAAGGAAATCTTTCTCGTCTAAGTAAAATGCTCCAAACCACCTTTCAGTTCTAAGCATAGCAGCAGGCCCTGCAAGCTTCGTCAAGGAGCGTAGTATATGCACCTTGTTGTTTAAAGAAGTGGCTTTACTTGGTATAACTGAAAATGAATAGCCGGTGTTTCTTAGTTTTGTTGATGACGTAATGGAACCACAAGGCGCTGCTGAGTCATTTTTATCGTTAAGTATGGTTTTAGTAGGTGTAACAGTTTGTCGTTCGTTAGTGACGTGTTCGGTGTGGAGATGAGATTTTCGCGGCGCATCCCTACTTGGTATAAGAAGATGCTTGACGTGGGGTGGTGAAAATGAACCATGCCAGTCCAGACATTGTATGAGGTAGTATCCATCCATGTGATGAGGCATGTGCTTGACAGTCTGAAAGTCACGTTTATTATGATGTACAAATTGAGTAATATGAGATGAAGCACTAGCCGCAAATGCTCTTGGTGCAGATGGAAAGCATGTGATTATTACTCTCTATCCAGAGGCTAATTTTGGTGCCGGAAACATTCGCGGTTTGGGATAAGGTCATCCTCTCATGGTGATGCTGCCTAGTTGATCACCTTTTCACAGAACGATGTGGAAGTCTATTTTATTCTTAAAACAGTTTACTGTGATCAACTAATTTACTGTTCTGCTTAGGAAGTCTCTACGCCTGTACAGAGCTTGCTGCTGAATCATGGACTGTAGGCGTCGCTCGCTTAAATGCTTCTAACGAAATATCTTTGGTAAGGTTAAAGACCAACGCGCCACACCGCCAGCTGTCCCGTCTGGGAGTCGATTGAAGTGAGGCCCCGGCCTGCCTTCTATTTTAGGAAACAGTCTGTACGTTTCTTCTGAACACTCGCAAGCAAAACAGACCGTTCAGTGCAGTCACCAACCACTGTACATGAATTTTGCACAGCCTCTGGTAGGTCACTTTGTAACTGAAGGAAATTTTAGCAGACTATGTGCCATGTTCGTTTTCTGTACAAGAGTCAAACGCTGTGGAGCACGTTCGGACAATTCTTCCACTGTTACCTTACAACTAGAAAAATTTCTATGACACCTAATGCCTGCCAAACTTTCAACCGGTGATTTCTTTTGTACTATAGCAGTAGAGTCCACCTTAACCTAGTCATAATGTTTCAATCTTGTTTGCACGATCAACTGTTCTTATTGACGTCACCAGTTCTCTTCTGGTTTGCGTCATGTAATGCTTCCCTTCTTGTGAGGACTCCTTCCGATGCACCATACAAACTATGCCAAAGTAGCGTATGATGGTTTCTTTTTTCCTTACTCTGCATGTTGCACCAAACATTTGTATTTTTCAGTTTGTTCACATTACTTTCTCTTTAAGGCACAGCATATACTGGACTACACGAGCTTAACAATGATGCTTTACGGGGTGAAGTATCTCTTTGTCCAAAGGCTGCAGAGTCGAGGTAGTGTTTGGGAACAAGAACGATTCAAATAGCAGAAAAAAGTTTGACAGGAGCAATTATCATTGATGAGAAGAATTCTTCCTTTCCGGACTTCATCCGATTTTCCAAACATAAAATCTACCATTCGAATCGCTCGGGTGTCATCCATACTTTGGTGTTGTGTATGTTTTAACAGGGAAGCTGCTACACGCTGTTAAAGCAACTTGGCTTTGAAACCTACCCAACCGTCCGAGGTTTAAATTTGTCCTTCCCCATGGATTTCATGCACAAAAGTGCCGGTATCCTTCTTTTTGAACTTCTGTCCAGAAAGCACTTATTTGTTTAGACGTCAGGGCGTTGGTCGGTATTACTTTAAAAATAATGCTATCTCATTTGCTTTATAGATGTCCACCGGCTAATATTATTTTAACGTAACTGCCCGGTTATTATGTCGCCAAAATGGGGCAACTTCCTTTAAGGCATCGTCAGCTTCCCCTTTTATTCTCTTGTGGGGAATGCCATATCTTTCCCGAAACCTCTGAAGCCAAGCGGTAGTTCCCATGAATTCCACAAATGCGAGCAAACGTGCGAAGGATCGCACATGCTTACAAAACATTGCGAAAATAACATGTACGTTTTCGCCTGCATTTCCACCAATCACATAATAAGCTTTGTCCACCATTTCGTTGTCTGCTGTCCTCATCTCTTTCGCTGAAGATCAACGGCATCGGGATCAATATTTTGCTCTATGTTACGTTTATGTTTTAGAACAGTAGATAAGCTTGAAGGACTAATGCCACGTTTCTTCGCTATCTCTCCATTCTTTTCACCTTTCTCCAGTTCCAGAATTATTTTGCGTCTTACTTGCAAAGAAAGTTGCTGTAGCTTCCTTTTCTCCTTATTGTCGTCATAAAGCTAACAGGCACACAACTTTACAAACAAAAGACAAAGGCTTTGGGCGAAATACAACGTACCTAAAAAACTTAAAAGAGATATATGAACGCCCACCGTTCTCTGGTTGCTTTTATACGTTGCCTTTTAAATGACCCAAGATTCTTATTAACCATTTGCGTTAGAGTTTGTCTTGGAAGATGCGCAAAGCTTATTTGAGAAAATAAGCTTTCATTACATGCAGAGCTATCCTGCTCAACCGATTGCGTAAAATTACGAAACTGGGTACCGTGCCTTCGGAATAAGAAAAGAATGTAAAATGTAAAACATTTAAAGTTCAACTCAAGTGGTATTATAATACTATTTTGTAAAAATTAAGCTAAAGGTGGACAAAAACCTGCAAGTTTCAATCGTCATATTAAAACTTCCGAGTTTCATAAATAGAAATGTTTTTCTACACTCATATAAAAGATAGGAATGTGGACTAAAGATATTTTTGCAATTCTGATTATTTCTATTTACTAGCGTTCGTTATAACGACATATAACTATAAATACCGCGGGAACTAGTGGTTA
Source organism: Dicrocoelium dendriticum (assembly GCA_944474145.2). NCBI lineage: Eukaryota > Metazoa > Platyhelminthes > Trematoda > Plagiorchiida > Dicrocoeliidae > Dicrocoelium > Dicrocoelium dendriticum. Next base: position 69,322,597 of record OX104067.1, on the reverse strand, counting down.
TAAGCTCAGTCTATCAAGGCCAACTCACAATATGTATATGAAATTGTATGGCTGCGGAAACAGTTAAATAGGCATAACTAATATGTAGCTGTCTTCCCGAACAAAGATGCATGTCCTAAGTTGCGTTCAGCGTAAAGTTGCCAAGATTTCTTAATGTATTTATGTTCTGCGAATGTAGAACACCGGATTCCTCCTAGAAAAACACTTATCATACTCCCGCCACCGGATAGACCTTGCTCCAGTGTTCATACTTGTGTTGCGTCACACTAATCCCTGCTTCCTTCGGTTTGTTCTTGCTGTCGCTATAAACCGGATGAAGTCATCCCTGTGCGTTCAGAAACCAGCAGTTGTGAGCCCAAAGCTGTCTTAGCCGCAAATAGGAACTTTCGTCCTTCTTCCTGCAATGTAAGCCTGTATGGTTGCACCAAATGTTAACTTTATCTATGCCTTACGGTTATTGTTGGTGGTACTGAGGAGATAATGGAAACTGCCTGCCTCTACTGGCCATTGTCTCCATTCCGTGCTTTTCATAGAATTACGCTCGTAAACAAAAATTATTTTTATAACAGAAACGCCATTGTTTAAACCACATAGAATATACTCCACCGTCGTTAACTTGCATGACAGGTTGCATCACTACGAGCTAATGCTGATTTTCAGTAGTACGCTGTTTAGATAAATAAATTAATTAATTAATTAAGATTTTATTCTCGTGTTCATCGAGGCACACCAAATCATGCGTAATCAAGACTGTACAGGTAGTTATTTGCAGCGGACAGGTTGCTTTGTATGTAAACGTAAGAGTACACGTACTGAAACATTACAAGTATGCGTGGATATTGCAAATACGTTCACAAAACATTTGCGAAGCTTCCCTCTAACTAGTGCCCGCATCTTGGCGCTTAGAGTTATTTGAGTTCGCCGTCATCGTCGCCTTTATATAGCAGTACCCTCAATCTGCAAAATCATAAAAGTGCATTTAGCATAGAAGGCGTGTGCTTGCTACTATGGTGCTGTTCCATATATGAATTGCCTTGGTGAAAGCGCTCAATAGGTTTATTCCTCACAGATCCCGTTCTCATGGAAAAATCTGGGTGATTGTGCAGAAAGTGAGACTTGCGTGACATTATAGCACCAGCAGCACGCTAGACTGCAAAGAGTTTGTATAATGTACTCATTGTTCTCGGGCTTTGTTTGATTAAAATTCCTATGCACGCGAGTTTGTACGATCTCCATGTATCTAACCTGATGTCAACAGGCTTTCGAACATACCGTATGCTATTATTCAGCGACTATAAATAACTAAATAAAGTTTTATTCTCGACCACTTTCGGCGCATCTGAACAAGCGTACTTCTGTTAACCTAACGAAGGGTGGTCAAAAATGTAAAAATTACGTGTCTTATATAACAATGGAGGTAGGTGTATGGGTGTGTATTCGTATGTAATGGTTCTGTACGTAGCTGCGTAGCTTGTGCTTTTAAGTGTGTTGCTGTCCTTTTGACCGTTTGATGTCGTCAAGAAATTCAGGACCAACAACAGCTGTCCGTAGGTTGGATAGCATTCCCCAGATCTCCACGGAGCAGTGAGTTTAGTTTGTGTCGGTTCACCTCGGCCACGTCACTGTGTAGTGAAACCGACATACGTGTCGTCTTATGGGGAAAACGCTCGCAAGACCAAAGCACACCACATCCTAGAACACTGCCGTTTCATTATTTACTGGAACGATTTAACCCCAAACAACCCAGCTGGCATCACGTGGAGGTCATTTAGCTAGCCAGCTCCTATAAGTATTCCATCGTTGAGCTCCGCATCACTGATCTTCGGAACTATTTGTTCCATGTACTGGAACGCAGACTATCTTGCTTGAGGGATTTGGGAAACTTTCACTCAAGCCGCGCTCTAGATGCAGGTGCGGTATATATATATATATATATATATATATATGTTCAAAATGCTTTACGGCAGTGTTGCAGGACGTGGTGGGTTTTCGCCTGGCAAGCGTTCTCCCTATAAAAAGCCACAAATATCTGTTTAACAACACTGCGACGTGGCAGATGTGACTCGCCACTGAATAAAGTCACAGCCCACAACTACATACTGGCAAGTCGGCTAGATTCACATATCAACTCTTCTTAACACCGTTTCAACTACACACGATTGAACCCGGAGTATCATCGTGATACACAACAGTTTTTAAACCTTGATCATGCCGGTGTTGGTGTGTCTCTATGAAACTGAGAATAAACTATCTATTTATTTATTTTATCATGAACATACGACCAATTTTCTACTATTACTGTCACAGTTGCCATAAAATGTTTGTACAGTTGTACATATCTGATCATGCCTCCATGGGCGTGCCTCGCATAGTCGAGAATAAAGTATTTATTTATTTATTTATTCAAAATATGCTTAAGTTGCACATAGAGTGTATAATTACTCATTTTTTGCATCATACTCGTTCCCACTGGCCACTTTTCTCTTGTGGTGCTGTGGAGTTGTTATACTGTCCCTCAAGCGAAGAGCCAGCAATAACTTTTAAGCCTGGTTGCATACCCATTATTAGTTCAATGATTGTGAAGTAACCACAGAAGTACCAACGGTGGTTATCTTAATTTAGTGAAGCGTGTATCTTTTGCCTACATTCATAAGTCTTGTAGTGACAGTGGTCAGCTCACCCTAACAGACTTGGTGTATTTGCGACAGACCACTGGTGAGTGCCGTTCCCAGTGAATAAATAAAAGGCACGAAAGTGATTAGCTAAAATTGTATGTCGTGTAGACCGTCCCCGTGTATTAGCTAAAATTATGACGCTGCACGACCCCAGCTAGATATGGAAGGATGTGCATGCCTGCACAATTGAGTAACGTGTTAACTCCAACCGTGGTGACGTGTCTGTTGGGTCAGGCAAACAAATGCAACACACCTACTAGCCTTCGGCAAACAGCCTCTATGTATTTACAACGTTAATGACTTTATTCATTATTTTACGCAACATACCCTGGCAATCCCGGAGGAATCTCCAGACTACTACAGCCTCCTTCACCTTGGTGGCGTGCAAGCGAGAAGCATTGGGGGCACATTTCCTTAAACAATGCCGACACCAGCTTGACCAGTTTTGGAAGCTGCGTCAAAAGCGGATAGGCGCAATGCAAAAATACTGCTTGTGTCACCTGAAGGGGATGACAAAGTGAGCACAGTGCTCCAGTCTTGCAGGCTGGTCTCTGATAAGCAACATATATCGATCAAGAGAAACTCTAATATTCGGGCAAGTGCTGCCTGTTGACCGGTCTGTAGCAATGTGCGTACATTGAGGAATGTCGATCTGAAGGGGGACCGAAAGCCACAAATAGAAGCCGAGGAATGTAATGGACCACTTGGTTAGACATGGGCTTGTCGACAGGACAGGAGAGACGCCCCCCGTTAACAAGTGAGTTGAAGTTAGAAGATAAACGCCTAGCCAAGCATGTTCGAAATGGGCCAAGAGTCGGGGGTTAGGAACTGGGTGATAAAATTGAATTGGGAACAGAACCAAAAGAAAGAAAAAGCGTACGAAGGCGGGAAGGCATGAAAAGTAGCATCAAGCCGCCTATCCACCCTACTCGATGCAGCAGATAAAGCACCTTTGATTATTCTCCGCGGTGGCCAGAGCATCGGAAAATTTTTGAAGAGAAATTCAGTGTATTTCATGGACAGTTTACTGTCAGTTTGCCCAGGCCCAGAAGGCGGACGAGTAAGGTTCTCAACCAAGGCCTTTGGTACAAAAGCCTGACCGCAAAGCAGCGGGTTTGGCCTTAGACTACAAGGAGCCCGTTTTAAGGTAAAAGCAACCACCATCACTCTAACCCTTAACATGGGGGACCAGGAGGCTGGGTTTGTCTGGCCTCTAACCATTGACCAAGCTTCTATGGCTGGCTCTGAAGGTGCAAAAATAGGCACCACTCAGCCTAGCTCAATGGATGACTGAGGCACACAGGCCAACACAACAGGGTAAGGTCTGGCCTCGTTGCGATGGCTCTGGTTCTCACAGAATGGGAATATGCGCTTTAGAGCATCTCAACTTCTGTTTGGTTCATCTTTATTCCTAATTTGGAACTACCTTTCATGCTTTAGTAAGCCGTGATCTGCTCGCTTCTCATTGTATGTCGTCACTTATGATACATGTGTATATGCGATATTTAAATAACAATTACGTGCTATAGGGATACAATAGTTCAGTCATAAGTAAAAGTATCGACTGCTTTCCTGATGCATTTATTTCGCCTCGCTAGTAGGCTGTCAGTTCGTTAGACTGGTTTACCGAGATTGGCACAAGTACGGCGTCAAGGACGCAAGGAAACGTCCACCGTTGCGACAATAATATAACACGAGACAGAAAGTTCCCTTATCTGCATATGAGGGGAAGATTATCACCCGGTTTTACAAATTACTAACTGGACAAAGTATAAATAAATAAATAAATTCTTCATTCTCGTGAAATGCAAGACACGCCTAAATAGATGTGATCATGTTAAAGGTAAAATAAATATCGGGGAAGGTATAAAAGCTGGTGCAAGTTAGACATAAACTTTGGATCTGTGAGTTCATACATGTTTGTGGAAGTGCAGTGTCTATCTGTTATAAGAGTCTGAAGATGTGCCATTGCAGTTGCGGTTTACCACGTGGAGAGTGTGAGAAGGGTTTGGTGACGTCCACGGTGGGAGAGTGGTTGGTTGGGTAATCATGGGGAAGTGACTTTAGTTAGAGGTGAGTCGCATCCACCTCATCACAGTGCTGTTAAACAGACATACGTTGCTTGAAAACTCGAGTCCAGTTCGCCTAACGCTATCTCTTTCACATACTTCTTGTCTGGAGCACGGCTTCTGACTTCGGAAGGCCCATTCACCTGCCGATACAAGACCCAGACAATTGGTCATCCTGAACTGCATACTAAGTTTGGTCGTTCAATTGGCGGTGGTAGCCTATATTTCCAAGCAAATTTTCAACTTACCACGGGAGGATCTCCGATTTGTGGTTAACAGCCATATCCTATCCTTCCGGTGTTCAGCATAAATCAATATAAATCCCTAGGAGACCTTAGTTGGTTCTGCAGCTGATCAACACCTCATATTCAAAAGCTGTTTATTTCGTGAGCTACCAATCGGGCACAGCCATCCATACAAAACAGGACAGGACCCAGAAACGCAATAGACACTAGCCTAACGTATCAGCCAAAAGAAAACTGGTACGAAACTTGACTCCGAATAACCAAGCGAATAAACGTCCACAAGAAGCATAGCCAATTAAACTTGCCGTTCAGTGGATCGGCGGCAGTGTTTCGGGACGTGCTGGGTTTTCGCCTGGCAAGCTTTCTCCCTATAAAGCTACAAATGTCCGTGTAACAACACTGCAATGTGGCGAATGTGACTCGCCATCACATAAAGTCACAACCCATAACTTCAAACTGTCAGGTCAACTAGCGTCACCATTTTAAATACCTTTGTTACACTGGAACTTCTACATCTGCACATACGCTCGTCTCTTCTTTCTACGGTTTAACGCAAATACTGTCATCGCTTTACTTTCTACGATACAACCGTTGATCATTGTGTTGCCTAAGTACGAACTCAGCAGATTGGCATACCTCCCAATCTCGCCCTTCAATTAGCTTCTACCGGATCATTCAAGCTTCCTACTCTATTCTTAGCTGAGGTATGACTACAATATATGGCAGACTGATTTTGCCCTAACAAACGGGTTCCGATCTCACGACAGCCCAAATATTTTTCGCGTTCCTACCATTGTACAGTTCTAAGTATGAAGGAAGGAACAATTTTCTACCGTCGCTGTTACAATTGTCCTAAAATGTCTGTACAAATGCAACTACCTGATCATGCCGCCAAGGGGGTGCCGCGCATAGTCAAGAATAACATAGTTATGTATTTATTATTTGCGTACTACAAAAGGATTTTGCTCGCTGAGTAGGTCGTTTCTTATACAAAAAACCCCTTTCCACAGATCATCCATGGATTGATCTGTAACGGAGAAGCTTAAAGAACAGAAGACGGTAACTGTGGGTCTGATTCTAGCTCAGGCATTCCGCGGGTGACTTGTCGGAACCTGAAGTGTCCAGGAATAACTGCAACTTGGAAAAACGACTGAAACGGCATAACTACGAACTCGGTTTGTTACAATCCAAGACGACTTCCATGACCCTCTTCTCTTACCTGAAGAGAAGCCGCTGAGCAGGCAGTGATATTCCTGCCCTGTATTCCTTGGTGGATATGCGTTCATTTGACCATAACGCTGTGGGAGCCAGTCTCTTGGCCATGCAATATTCCGCAGTTTACTCGATGGAGACGCCGTTACCCAGTGACGCGGTTCCAACAAAGCTTTTCGTTGGAGCACGTGAAAATGAGCGTTGATTTAATAGCCAAATGGATTCGCGAAGTTGATCCGAACGCCTCGCTTGTCCAGCTAGGTTACATCGCTGTTCCTGAAGGCTGTGCCGATTACATTGCTGCACTCGATTGAATGGTATTTCTTAATTCCCTTAGTGTTAAAAGGATCCCGATTGCTCGGAAAGAGAGGATTTTTAAGACGATCCACCAAGGAAGGGATCGTCCAAATCCTGCCGACTTTCGACCCACCTGTGTATTGTCCATATTAAAGAGGATTCTCTATCGGGTACTCCTTCTCCCATTCGAGAATTAAAACATCATCAAGTTTGCGCCGCATGGTTTTCGGCGGGTACGCTCGTGTTCTTCGAATCTGATTGCTTCCCGTGGAGGATCGGCGAACTCAGTAGATGTTGTGAAACGTCTGGACGTTGTTTTCGTCGACTTCAGCAAGGCCAATGACAAAGTTCCTCATTAAGGGCTATTTATAAACTACGAGGAGTTGGAGATTTTGGGAACGGTCTGTAGTGGACTCGGAACCAAAGAGAAATAAAGATGAATAAATGATGATCAAAAATGACAAGATTCACAGAAGGGTTCCGACGTGGGTTAGAAGTCCAACCACCTAAAACTTCCTAGTCCTCTTGCGTCAGCAACTCCGATGGACGACAAACGACGTTGAGGAAACCAGTTGAGACGGAACGAGATCTGTAGATGGATATTGCTCTAGGTTAGGACGTAGTGACCGACAATGCCATAAAATCCGCGACACAAGAACACAGAGAGAACACGTCGATTTGCCCGCGTGGTTCAAAAAGTGTGTTATTTATCAATCAAAACAAGTATACAAGGTTAATGTACAAGAATTGGTTGTAATAGGAAAGGAATGTACAATGAAAGATAAGTAAATTTACAGGCGCTACAGAACCCCCTAGAGCGTTGGAAAGAGAGAAAACGCTCGATAGTAGTATTGTGTGTAGTCGCGGAAACGCACAGGAGTTTTGTTAGTCCTACCAGAACGAGGATGTGTTGCAGGGGATTGTGGTAAACAGGTAGAGTCTGTAGGCACAGTTGTCGTTGGATGCATACGAGTACATTCGGTACGAGGATCAGTAGCGGAGGAGGATGAGTGTGAGAAAACCGGAGTGGAGCTGGAACAATCATCCAGGTAGGCAACTTTCAAACGATCGAGACTGACAGAATCAGGCGTGCTGTTACGATCGACAACGTAATACTTGTCATGTCGCGAAATCACTTTGAATGGCCCTACATAAGGCGGTTGCAGTGGCTTGCGAACAGCATCAACGCGAACGAATACGAAGGGGCATGAATGTAAATCCTTATGAACTTGAGGTATGCGTGATGTCCTTCTCATCGGCGTTGGCTGGAGCTGACTCATATGATGTTTAAGCCGGGCGACATAGGAAGTTGGATCAGTTTCACCGGTGATTCTGGAATCGATAATCATCTCACCAGGAAGTCGGAGCGTTGTACCGAAGGTAAGCCCAGCAGGAGAGCAGCCAATGTCTTCCTTGCTTGTGTTGCGTATACTGAGCAGTATGATAGGTAAGGCTTCGTACCAGAATGTAGCGCAAGTTGTTAAAGCTGCCTTCAACTGTCTATGGAAACGTTCCACCAAACCATTAGAAGCGGGGTGATACGCGGTGGCGCGTAAGTGGTTGCATCCCATGAGGCGGTTTAAGTCGCGAAACAAGGTGGACGTGAACTGTGGTCCTCTATCGGTGGTAATGGTCGCAGGTACACCAAAGACAGATGCCCACGATTCGACGAAAGTGTGAGCGACAGTTTCGGCAGTGGTATCACGCAATGGGACTGCATGCGGCCATCTTGTGAAACGATCAACACAAGTTAATAAGTGCGTAAAACCGTTTGAAGGAGGCAATGGTCCAACTATATCCAGGTGAAGGTGTTTGAAACGCGCGTCTGGAAGTGAGAAAGTTCCTAGAGTTGTAATTGTATGACGATGAATCTTACTCTTTTGACATTGAATACAGGATTTTGCCCATTGTCTGATGTCGGTATTCATGTTTGGCCAAATATAGCGATCCGTGCTGAGCTTAACGGTAGAACGGATGCTCGGATGGGAGAGGCCATGAAGATGATAGAAAATTTTCCGCCGGCACGACAACGGGACGTATGGACGCGGCTTACCGGTGGAAATGTCACAAGGTATTTTCGAATCACAGTGATGCAAGGGTAACTGGACGAACTTCAGTGCTTTGTTCTTGCGAACAGATTCGAAATCAGAGTCAGTGATTTGTGCAGCAGCAATGTCCTCTAAGTGGATGGACGATGTCGACAGTTAGTGAATGACGGTGCGGGATAACGCGTCAGCGACAATGTTGCCTGGCCCCTCGATGTAGTGGATGGCAGAGGTAAACTGCGAGATATAATCAAGATGCCTTGTCTCCCGAGGAGAATAGCGATCAGCTGGCGAGTTAAATGCGTAGACAAGTGGCTTATGGTCAGTTAGAACGATGAAGTGGCGTCCTTCGAGGATGTGGCGGAAGTGCTTAATGGCGAGGTAAACAGCAAGAAGTTTACGGCCGAACGTGCTGTACCTGGTTTAAGACGGCTGGAGCTTCCGTGAGAAGAAGGACAGAGGCTGGACTTCGTTGTCTATGACCTGTTGTAAAACGGCTCCGACGGCTGATTGCGACGCGTCGGTTTTAAGTACTAACCTGGTGTTGGCGTCTGTGTTCAGATGGCTCAGCAAAGTCGCGGTTGCTAGCGTTTGTTTGGTTTTTTCGAAAGCAGCTAGAGCGTCGGGTGACAGAATTAGCTTTCTCGGGTTACGCTGTAGCAAATCGGTAAGCGGTTTTAGGACATCGGAACAGTTAGCGATAAAACTACAGCAGTTGTTAATGATACCGAGGAATCGTCGGAGGCTCTTTATGGACTGAGGCACAGGGTAGTCAGTGATGGCAGTGACCTTGTCCGGAAGTGGACGTATACCTGTGGAGTCTATGTGATGTCCAAGAAAATCGATGCTAGGCATGCCAAAAATGCACTTAGCAGGGTTGATTGTGACACCAAAATGAGCTAGACGTTGGAAAACCTGGTGTAAATGAGACAGATGTTCCTCCTCGGTTGCGCTGGCCACCAAAATGTCGTCGATATAGGCGAAGACAAAATCAAGTCCACGAAGGACTTGGTCAATAAATCGCTGAAAAGTCTGGGCAGCGTTTCGGAGACCAAACGGCATACGGAGAAACTCGTAAAGACCGAATGGCGTCGTGATTGCGGTCTTAGGTATGTCCTCTGGGCCCTCGGAATCTGGTACTACGCGCGGACCAGGACAATTTTGGAGAAAAGGCGTTTCCCGTATAGACTCATGGAAAAGTCATGGACGTGGGGAATTGGGTATTTGTCTGGAACAGTGGCGTTATTCAGAGCGCGATGGTCGCCGCATGGTCGCCAATCCCCTGTGGATTTTTTTTGAAACCATGTGAAGTGGAGATGACCATGGGCCATTCGATGGACGAATAATGCCTAGATTCATCATGTGTTGAAATTCAGATTTGGCAATGGCGAGTTTGTCGGGACCAAGACGTCTTGGTCTGGCGGTGACAGGATTGCCTTTAGTTTCGATGTGATGGCGGATTTCGTGTTTGGGCTGAAAGTCGTCGCTGATCGGTTGATAAATGGACGGAAACTAGCGCAGAAGAGCAGTAAATTTATTGTTGGAAGGCAGAGCCAAACGAATGCCAATCGAGTCGATAGCGAGGACTTTGCCGGAGACAGTGGGTGAGGTGACGCTATCACGGAGTTTCCTGTTTCCGAGATCAACGATGATGCCAAACTTCGTCAAGAAATCGATGCCAAGGATGGGCTTCTGAACGTCGGCGATTAAGAAAAGCCAAGGTAGTCGACGTCGGAGCCCCAGATCTAGGGTTAACAGTTTCTGACCGTACGTCTGAGTTTTTGTACCATTGGCCGCCTGGAGTGTGACATGCCCCGGAGAAAGTTGGCGTTTGTGTGTACCTACAGGTATGACGCTAACTTCGGCACCCGTGCCGACGAGGAAACGGTAGCCGGTTGAGTTGTCAAACACGTGGCGAAGGCGACTATGGTGTTGGCCAGCGGCAGCTGTCGCCTTCACTGGCTGGCCGGCGGGTTTCCCTGTTGGTCCTGTAAGAGAGAGGCTTTAGAGTGCGAACACCACGGCCCACAGTTCCGTGCAGCATCCCCAAATCGTTTGTGAAAATAACAGAAACGATTCAGTTGGTCACGGTTGGAGGGTAGAGCACATGTGTTACGGCCAGGTGATACACTTCGATGACGGTTAAGACGTTTGGTGATGACGGAAACTTGGGCGGTTAGCTGTTCAATCTGGTTCTGCAGCCTATCCATTACAGATGTACTTTCGAACGCGTTAGTAGGCTGCGAGACCTGATTAATGGGATGCTTGAAAAAGCATTCATGCACCTTGTCAGCTAGTTCAGCCAACTTATCAAGTGAAATTTCATCACCTTGGACGGACAAAATCAGGACGGTATTAGGTGGTAGACATTTAGTCCAAAGTTGGCGCAGGACTGAGTCATCAACTTTGTAGCTATCAACTAAAGTTCTCATGTGTCGCAATAACTGAGATGGGGAGCGGTCGCCAAGTTCAACACCAGATAGGAGTTGCTTTAAGCGAGACTCGTCTAAAGCGGTTGTGCGTTTTAACACAGCGGCTTTAAGGGTATCGTACGGAAATTCTGTTGGCATTGGGTCTAGGACGTCGATCACCTCAGTGGCAATATCCGTAGGGAGCTGAGTAGCCACATAGGAAAACATGGTCTCTTGTGTAGTAATCCTACGGAAACGGAAATATGCCTCGATTTGCGTGAACCAAACGCGAGGATTAGATGCACCAAAGGCAGGTAAATTAAAAGAAAATATGGATTTCACAGGGAACCGTACTCATACTAGGTTTGGATTCCATAGTAGTCGTGCAAAAAAATACTGGGAGTTCTGAACTTACAAAAAATGAAGTGCTAAGAAAAAAATTTCGGGGTCACCAATTATGTAGTGGACTCGGAACCAAAGAGAAATAAAGATGAATAAATGATGATCAAAAATGACAAGATTCACAGAAGAGTTCCGACGTGGGTTAGAAGTCCAACCACATAAAACTTCCTAGTCCTCTTGCGTCAGCAACTCCGATGGATGACAAACGACGTTGATGAAACCAGTTGAGACGGAACGAGATGTGTGGATGAATATTTCTCGAGGTTAGAACGTAGTGACCGACAATGCCATAAAATCCGCGACACAAGAACACACGGACCGGGATTCTAACCAAAGTGTTTTGCTGATAATTTGGTGAGGGTGGTTTGGTACGCCATGCTACATGTGGACTATGTTGCTTATTGATGTTGTGTGGTGTATAATAAAGAGTTTCAGGAGCATTTATGGTACGTGGTAATATTAAAGTTTGTAGATTTTAACACTGTTGTGGTCCAAGTAGCCAACGAAGTGCAGTTATGAGCCGCGGCGCGTCGTTGGAAGCTGCCATCATGGTGGACGATCTTCCTTCGTTTAATCGTTTGGTGAAATTATTTATTCGCGAACATTTGCGGACATGGAGCAGGATGTGAAGAAATTTCAGCAGGCTACTGCGACGGCCTTTTATAAGCGGTCAATGGTTACTCGAACTCGGTACAAAATTTACTTAACTTAAGTTAACTTTACCTCCCTATAAATATACTAAGCGCATTCCATTTTATTATTGAAACCTGTTTAATTATTTCTTAATGCTCGCCATTGCCAAATTGATACATGCTGTTCCATTTAACCTCGGCCCGTAACCAAAATTCCGCCCTTGGTTAGAGCCCAGCTCCCAAGAACACAGAGAGAACACGTCGAGTTGCCCGCGTGGTTCAAAAAGTGTGTTATTTATCAATCAAAACAAGTATACAAGGTTAATGTACAAGAATTGGTTGTAATAGGAAAGGAATGTACAATGAAAGATAAGTAAATTTACAGGCGCTACAGGTCTCCCTTGGATTGCGGCTTATTTGGATGACTAGACAAGGCGTGCCAACGGGAATAAGACTTAGTGCGCTCCTGTGCTCAAGACAAGCGGCGTTCCGAAGGGATCAGTCCTAGGCCCAAAACTTTTCAATATCTTCCTCATTGACCTCCCGTACGTACTTCAGTCGCGTTGCTTGATTTATGCTGACAACTTAAAGCTGCGCATAGATGTACCCTGGCTTGAAGACGCAGACAGATTACAGACTACAATTGTTACATTACATGAGTGGCCCTTCAATTGGCAATTACCCATAAATCGCGATAAGTGCTCAGTCCTCCCCATTAGTGCTCCTGAGCCTTTCGTGACGTACAACCTTGGTGGGGCTTTGCACGATACTTCAATCCTCAAACAAGACTTCATAGTTTTGGTGTCCTCTGATCCACGGTCTAGGCAGGACAAGTTAGGAATGGTTGTTGCTGCTAGGAGTGTGTCTCATGCCACTTAAAGAAACTTCTCACGTTTGCCTCCGAATAGCTTCAGACTGTTGCTAAGTTCCCATATGCGCCCCATCCTCGAATGCCTATCGCCTGTCGTCCTCTTTCTCCTCAAGTTGAATGGGGCCACATTGAGAATGTCCAACGGCGAGGATCGGAATATATCTTAGTGTTACGGAACTTGTATTATCCTCTGAGAATTCAACGGAAGGACCTGATCTCCCTGGATTATGGTTGACTTCGCGGTGACATGATTTGCACCAGGCGCAACGTGCGTGGAGAGATGAGGACGGTGTTGCAGACCTATTTTCAATTCCTTGCAAACAGTTCGACTCGAGGCCACAACGGGAAACTGGTTAAATCCAGAAGGCTCCAGGTTCGTCCTGCTCTCGTTCTAGCAACTCGCTTAGTCAAAGCTTGGTACGGCTTACCAATATATTAGGTCGTTGCCCAGGCCGATGAATAGTTCGAGCAAATGGTGGATTCTTACCATTTTAGTACGACAGGCAATTGCAGCTTCCACTGTGGCTGTCACGCTTTCTTCCGGAATACCGCTTAGCAATAAATCATGGCCCCCACAAAGAGGGCGAGGCAACGAAGCTGACAAAAGATTTTTCCTTCTGCTCTCTACAATCCTTTAACCCTATGATCCTGTGAACGTGTACATATAAGTAACGCAACGACATGCGTCGTTTTTGTCTGAACTGTTGACGAAGGTATTACTGCACACTGTATCTGATACTGCATGTTAGCACCAGCAACTGCTGTGGAATTTCGTTCAGTTATAACGCTGTACCCTGGATGGAACGGTTGGTTTACGCCTGCTAGTAAATTTATGCACTTAAGCCTGTTTTGCTTGACGCCCTGACAAACCCGACAGGAAGGAAAAAAGCAGTCCAAGCCGACCGGAGCTGTATTAGTACTGAGAATGCTCATATTAATAGGTCGGCCCCACCAATCCTCTAAACTCCGCCTGGTGTAGTTGGCTACCTGTCTTTTACGTATGCCCACGCTCCACACTTGATTGTCCACTCCTTCTGGCCAGTTTATTTTTTGAGCGGGTATGCCAGTCTTTACCCGCCAACCTGTGTCATCAAAACGTACATGATGTCTGACGAGCGGTTTAGTCATCTTTGGGCTGGGCCGTGACAAAACGCTCGCGGGGTCTGTCACAAGCACTCTGCGTGGCGAAACCGCGCGTTGGCAATCAGCTTTCTCACTCACCTGTCCCTGTCTTTTCCGTGTTTGGTCTGCATGCAAACCTCTGTACCTGATTTTGTTCGCAGCATTCCAGCTGGGACCGATTTGCAGCCACTGTGATCTTCTCTGCTTCCGAGCCGGCCTGAAATGTGCATATGCTGTTTTTATCATTTGTTGTGTCTCACCTTTTTTCTGACCCTCAACGTCCAGCTCGAATGTGTCTAGTAGAATGTCTCAATGCAAAGCTGGTGGTTTGCTGGGACCTTGGGTGTTGCCATGGTTTGATCTCAACTTATTGTTATGCCTAATCCACCTCCCAAGTCCAACCATCTCCTCGTAGAAAACTCTGCTCTTCTTGCTGATAACAGTTCTGCTCGACCACCCCTACGGCCTTCGACAATCCCAATCGTAAACTGTCAACAACTTTGCAGTTACGGAGACTTTCTGTGATCGTTCACGTGGTGCCTACCTAAGTGCTTTTCCATTCTCCTTGGTAATGGATCATCTAGCAAGGTCCGGATCTTCCTTCCAAATAGTATTTCTGCAGGCGCTTTCCCATCAGGGCGTTTAGGTTCTGAGCGTTCCGATACATGTATAGGGAAAACTGAACTGCATCCCGGAAAGCGTTTCTTTGTTCCGCTTTACAGGTTGCAAGATTAAACCTATCCCCGAACCTTTCCGCTTGTCCGGTTGATAGTGGATGACATGGCGGTACGGGCACCTGCTAAACACCTTTCCCTTGCACCACTCGCGAAAAGGTTAAGGTGAATTGTGTTCCATTTTCTGTCACTAACGTCTCTGTCAGACCGAAATAGCGGAACAGCTTCTCAAGCTCGTTGACATTGTGCTGGACAGTCGGATTGTTCACCAGACTCACATCAGGCCACCTGGTAAATGAGTTCACCAAAAACGAGATAAGATTGGCCCTTGATTGGTCCCGCATAGTCTAATTGTACCCCACCTCACAGTTTCTCTGCTTTAGGCCAAGGATGCCACTAACACTTGGGGGGCATTGGCTGCAAGTTGACGAGATTCACAAGGCTGGCAAAATTTTTCAATTTCCGATTCCATTTCTCGCCAATAAATTTGGCTAGCCAATGCTTTCACGCCGCTGAGGCTGAAATGTCCCGGGTGGAACCGCTGCAACAGATGACTTCGTAATTTCTTGGGCACCACCGCTCGACTTTCAAACATCAGCAATTCGTCAACGACTGACTGGGATCCAGATCGATTGCACTACGGACGCAACTCCATACATCTGCCACTGGTTAGCAAACATGTTTGTACACACTGCGTTGCTTTCACCAAGCTTCTGTCGCGTGCTGTGACCATACGAAGGGCGTCGGCTGTTATTGGTAGCTATCTCACATTATCAGCCAGTATACGTTGGACTTCTGCTTTAAAATTGCTAGCTAAAATCCCATAGCCGTCGTTCCCCTTCGGGTGTGAATTGATGAGGCGAGACAGGGCATCCGAAAGACCGAGTAGTTTATACTGTATACTGAAGTCATACGTCAGCAGTGTGGTCGCCAATCGTTGCAAGCGGTTTGCCGTAAAAATTGAAGCTACCTCCTTTGGCCCGAATGGCGACAGAAGTGGCCAGTGATCCGGCAGGGGTATGAAATATCCGCCATACAGCAGGCTACGGAGCCGTTTCCTTGCAAAACGATTGCGAGCACTTCCTTCTCTTGCTGGCTATATATTTTTCAACTGATGTTATTGACCGTGCCGCCTTTGCCGGGGCCTTCGCTTCTCCATGTGGAACAACGTGGGGGATAACAGCACCGACAAAATTATTGGAAGCATCCGTATCAACGACAATATTGTAATTCGGATTAAAGTAAGCTATGTGTAGATCAGAAGTGAGGGTTGCTTTGACTGCATCCATGGGCTGCTTGCACTCTTTCGTCCGTTTCCAACCGTTATCGTTTGTCAGCAGCTGGTTCAGCGGACCACTGGTTTGGTGAAGGCTTAATGGGAAAGGGCTGTTACAGCTAACAATCTCAAGGGATGAGAGGAGCTTTGAAGGGTCTTCTGCGGGCTTCACGTTTTTGATGACATAAATAGTGGCGGCATCCGAGCGCCGGCCACGTTTGTCTATGTTAAACCCAAAAAGGTTGACATCTTCTAATAGGTACTTACAGTTTTCAGCCTGTAGTGGGACTCCAGCATCTTCGAGACGCAAAAGCACTCTCTCCAGTATCGGTATCAAGTCCTGCGGCTTTGAGCCCATAAACGGTGCACCGTCCAAGTATACTGCGGTATTTGGAATATCGCTCAGAAGAGTATCCATTCTTCGTTTTAAAATGGTTAGTGCGGTTTTCACTCCGATTGGCAGCCGCTTGTACTGAAGAAGTCCGAGGTGGATAATTACTGTCTGTAAGGTATTGCATTGATGGGCACCTGGGATTTGCAGATAAGCAACAGCTAGGACAAGTTTTATGAAACATTTACCTAGTGAGTTTTCTAACCAGGTCCTCGGTTACCGGCAGGGGATAGTGATGACCTACCAAAGCAGAATTCCAACCTGTCGAGAAAGCAGCACAAATACGGACTTTACCGTTTCACCCTTTACCACCACGATAAACGCTGACCATTCTAAATCGTGAACTCGTTCAAGCATCCTTCAGATTGTAGTTGTTTTAACTCGGCTTCCACGAAACACTGCGGTGCGTAGGGCCCCGGGCGGCTTTGTCTGAAGACGGGTTTGAATTCTGCTTTATGGTTCAACGTGGTAGCAGCTACGTTGCGGCATACCAGACCAGGTTGAAACAGTGCATTGTGACCTCTTTGTATCGCGGTGCATTGACTATGAAACGTCGGGTTTGATGTCCACGGTTGCGACAGCAGATTGACTTGTGGTGGCTGACATATACTATTCACTGATCGTTCAAGCAATTTCAGTTCATACATCCAGCCAAGCCTCAACACATCTAACCTCGGCTGGTCTGTCACGAAGCATGTAGTCTGGGCTTGTTTATCGCGGAAGTTCACTTGACAATTCGGTTTACCAAGCAATTTTAACGTACCGCCTGCAACAGTCCGTGCATTTTGGTCCGTATGTGTGAGTGTCGGTCGCTCCAGCATGCGCTAAGTATTGCGAGATACCAGGCTGAAATCTGAAGCTATGGCCGTCCGCAGCTTGCCTTGGTAGCCGTTGATTTTCACAATTGTGTAGTTGCGTTGCTGGCCCCGTCAATCTAGAAAGTGGGAATAATAGCGCTCGTCAAATTGAGACGCCGGAACGATGTGACACTGTTACGCATCTTAGTTAACGTTAGACGGTTTTCCAGGCGACATGACTCATTATGCCCTTTTCTGGCTTAACTGTTGTACGTGGATTTTGAATGTGCACTCGCGAGCAAACTGCTGCTGTCGCTAAAAATAACGTGCAGAGGGAAGTTTAGAATGCAATGAACGCACGTGAGATGCTTTTCTTTTAAAGATTGTGGCTGACTGCACAGAGAAAATCTTACTCGTTGTTATTAGACAACTGCGGAAGCACTGTAACAGCTTTTTCAACTTCGTCATGCGTTGATGCTCAAAGACCACTTGTCGCAATGCGACATCCGGACGCTGCGCAATTTTGTTCCGTATTCTTTTTCGAATGTCGGCGTAGTTGGATACCCCCAAGCCACAAACGGAGCTTCAGCCCTCACTGCCCCGCTGTAAGCTTGTCTCACCTAAAGAGACTATTTCCCTGTAAATGCTCCTATGATACCAAGGCTTAACTGGTATACGCTCTGCAGACTCATCGCTAGGTTTCCCGTATCTCGATAAGCTGCTGCACTTGTTCATCCCTGTTGTTATAACCCACTTTCCTACCTTTAACGTACGTCCCAAGCCAGAGCGCTGACTAATCCAGTCTCGGCAGCTCGGCCTGCTATCCGATTTCATTCAGCTTTCTTCGGTTGACCAAGCACCCCTTTTACTTTACCTGGGAAGCATCTTTGGCTTTTCCACGCTTGGTCGATAAACTTTTCGCACCACTACCTTAAACTTTTCTTATCGCGCATTCTGTGTTCATTCCTTCTTCAACTGCAGGGCCAGCTTTCACTGCTCTGGGTGACCCAATCTCATCTGACCAGTCTATTTCCAACTGACGGCCTCTATGCTACCGAGAAGTGAGCCGTACTCGCTCTGCAGACTCAACCCTATGTTTCCCTTACATCTATAGCCTGCCAGGCTTGTTCACTCTTTATTGTTATAGCACTTTTCTCACCTTTATTGAAGGTCCTAATACTAACTCTTTGACTAATCTAGTCTGTCCCGATTGGCATCCTGCTGTCCGGATCCATTTTGACTTCGGAGACGTTACCTCACTTTATTTGACTGACTAAACTATACATTTACATTTCCTGGAGAGCCTTGTGGGCTTTTCCACCTTTTAGCAATAAACCTTTCTCAGCATGACCCTAACCTTTTGTTGTCGAGCCCCGATTCATTCCTCCTTTAACTGGAGTTCCAGTTCTTACCGCACTGCGGTGATCTAGTCTTACTGATTAGACTAGTTCTCTCACACTGATACTATGCTACCAAGACTTAAGCGGTAACTGCGCTACAGGCTCAGCGCTCTGGTTACCCAGCCCCGTAACGCTGCTATATTTGTTCACCCTCTACTGTTATAGCTTTTTCACGCATACATTGTAGTCTTAATCCAATGCGCCGATAAATCCAGTTGCAAGCTCGGTTTCCTGACCTCCTAATTCTCTTAAACTGCTCAGCCATTACCACTTTCTAGTATGCTGTACCAACTATCAGTTTGCTTTACTTGGAGAGTCGGTTGAGCTATTTCACTATTTCTCACTGTTTATATGCATATGCCTCTCCTTTTAGTATGCTGCCTCAGGCTCCAAACGCATGTAGGTCTCAAACAAAGGCAGCTCTTCCTTTGAGCATCGGGTAAAGTTCTCATTGGCATAAGAAACAGCCTCATGATACTGGCCTCCGTCTGGTACATTACCTGTATGCTTGGTCCCCTGCAAAATTGCAATTGCAGGTCCCTGGTTGACTTTTGCCTCTCGGCTCCAGCACCATGAATCTCAGCTCACAATTACGTCCCCCTCTCTTGTTTGGCCTCTCTTTTGGTCCATATCGCATCGGTTCAATGGCGGTATAGTTATCACTAGCGTCAGCGCAACATCCCAGGTCTCTTTTGGTTATCTTTCCTTCTGTGCCTCTCGTTCCAAAACATTTTGGACAAGTCTATCCTCTCAGGCTCCAAATGTCTATAGTCTTAAACCCAGGCCTCTCTTATTTTGAGCACCGGCTGCCATCGACTCACGTCCTCACTGGTATAAGTTACAACCTTATGATACTCTTCTTTGTCTGAATCATAATCTCTAAGCTTGGTAACGCCTACCGAAATCCAAATTTCCGGTCTCTGATTGAGTTTGGCTCTCGGCTCCACTACCATGCATCTCAGCTCACATTAACGTCTTCCTCTCTTGTTTGGCGTCTCTCTTCGTTCATATCGCAACTATTCAATGGTGGTATAGGTACAACTAGCCTCAGCTCATCGGCTGCCATGCAACTTTCATTCTCACATCCCCGTCTATGGGACTGATGGCTTTCTTATTCCACCAGCGCCAGCTGCTGAGCACTTGAACTTCTTTGGGTCTCATCCACTCCTATGTTTAACCATACTCTATTGTATACGTTTTCTGCACCTCCTCTCGTCATCGAATACTTGGGATGAAAACTTGGCAATTGGCGGTGCTGTCCGTTTTATTTCCTTACCCTTGGTCAATTCCGGAGTCGGCGCCACTGTCGCTTTCTCTCTACAGATGTCGCAAGTATTGCTGTCTGTTTGCTCTCTTGTATTCCACACTGCACACCTACCAAACCATGCTGAGACTAATAAAGCGTGCCGCACCTGTATACTAACTAATCAGGTTGCCAGTAATTCACCAATTATTGAGTCAAAACTATCAGTCTATTTGACTTCAACGTTCCACCGTGGATGTCCACATCACAGTGGCACACGTAGCATCTTTTGCGGCCACTGCTCACAATACTGATATTCTAGGTCCCCTTCAGCGCTGGCCCTACAACCATTTTCTAACTAAACCTATAGTATTCAAGCCTTTCTTTCTCCTATTATAAAAGTTGAAGGTCTGTCAGCAAGCAGTTTCTTCCACATAACTAACCCGGCTCCCAGTATTACCCTTCCTGTCGTATATTTGACCTGTTTACTGCACTGTAGAAGTCCCCATCTTTTTCCGCTATTCGAGGTCCGTTTAGTGCTAGCTTGCAACCGCACGGTCGCTACGGTTGTAGTATACAAATCCCATTCTCGTCACAAATTTGACACTCCATCTCACCCCTTCACCCAGCTGTCTAGCATCCGATTGCTGAACATGTTGCGTAATTATTTTCATGGCCACAAACCTGGCGTAATAACTTCACTGGCTCTCGTACATGTTCCGACGATAAGCTCTAGCACTGTCAACAGATCGCTCAACTTATATCTTACGCTCTTATTGAACCACTCACTATGTTCTTCTGATTCCCTCAACCCATTTACCGGTTAACAACGCCTGATACTCACGGATTCCAAACAGGACAACTATTACGTACGCTAGGCCACTTCATCCAGCATCTTCCTCTTACATTCAGCAAATATCAGGTCTCGTGCTACAACGCAAAACTACGGATACGGACATGATGTACGATATATACGGTCACTCCCTTGCTTTCAGCCAGCACGACTTTACCATGAACTTTATATTTATGCAATAACATAGTCCTGTTCAATTTTGTTGGCAGTTTGCTCGGTCCGTTTTTCTTCTCCCCTTGTTCTACAGTATAACATTACCCGCACGGAACACCGCTGATGACGTACCTGCGACGCTCCCATGGGCACGGATTCAATAAAGAACAAAGAAAAAACACGCACTTCATAATCAGGACACACTAAAGGACCTAGGAAACATCAATTCAAAACAAGTCACCTGAGTCGTCCGACTTCAACAGCTCCAACCACTTGCACTGGACTCCGAAGGCGACTAGACATCCATAGGAAACAAAGTGGCGTTACGTGACTGCGAATATCCGCGAGGGTAATCGGTCAGATACAACCTTGCTAATGTTATATCAACAGCTGGCAGTGCTCCAGGACGTGGTGGGTCTTCGGCTGGCAAGCGTTTTCCCTACAAAAAGGCACAAATGTTTGTTTCACAACACTGCGACGTGGTGGATGTGACTCGCCACTCAATAAAGTCACCGCCCCTAACACATTGGCAATTTGACCGACACCACATTTACAAGTTCTGTGCATGTAACGGCTTTTGCACGAACACGCCCACATATTTGATTAGTGACATACCACTATTCTTAAGTATTTTTCACCCGTTTCCTCATACTTTACTCACTGACCTACATTGCTTACATGACCTAATCGGACTAGTTCCTCATCAACATACCATATAAGTAAGTTGATTACCATCTTTACCTCTCGCATTCTGTGTAGATAGACTACATACAACCTTTGGGCTCCATGGGCCCACATTACTGTCTCCATCTGTACCACTCCCACCGTTGGTGCTGCTTATTCTGCCATCATGTACCGTAATGCAATATGCTGATCATGCCGACAAGGCGTGGCTCGCTTTGTCGAGAATAAAATATTTATTTATTCATTCATTTATAAAAGCTGTTGCTAGGCATTGTAATTCAGTTGGCCACAACATCATTTAAGCTGCCACAAGTTTTTCGGTGGCCTTCACCAAAGCTACTTGAGGACTTCATGCAGCATTTCAATGCCTTATCTATGCTCCTTTCTTATACCCGTACTTTCGTTGAACCTAGTGAACACGCTTAACTAACCTTAGCAGACGCGATTTATGGAACCCACTTTGTGCGCTGTACTTCTACCCTGAGCTACACCCCAGACGCGATGTAAGAAGGCACAGTAAATCATGTATGCTGAACAAACTTACATAGTACAAGGAATTAGGTATCACTCCATGCAGTCACTCATTAAGGAGTGTTTATTAATGCATTTTGTCTGTGTCTGCTTGGTTGTCTCTTGTTGCTTGCTTGTCTCTCTGGGATTTCCACAGATACGGCGGCCGAAGTACGACTGTTCATCACCTGGCAATGACTGATGCATCCTCAATAGCCAGCCGACTTGAAACAATGGATGTGTTCTCGTGGACCTCAACAGCAACTAGCCATTCCGATGCTCCAACCTACCTTAAGAATTGATCACCCTTGTTGGCAATTTGGAGAGCTGGCGCACGCACAATATCTAAACAAATAAGTTTACCTCCCCTCGCAATCACTGCCGCAACTTACTCAGTGGAAATGGCTTTACATGGATTGCTTGTGTCACAATGGAAACCGTTTCTTCTATCACAAATACTTTACTTGACATGGACAGCTTTGCCGCCTTTCCCTGGTGTTCGAACAATTGGGTTGAGCGCCTTACATTTTTTCAAGAACATTTTAATACTTCTCTTACCTGGAGCTTTTCTGATTACATATCGTGGATCCATTACTAGATATGAGGAAAAGTTCGCTTAACAATAAAATCTGTGGAGAAATTTCGCTCCCCTTCTGTGGACAATCTGTGCTTTTACGTGACCTGAACTCAGAGGTTTTGACATAGTAGTTCGAAATTCCACCCATGGACCGGAAAGCATTAATGTGAACTTGCTGTGGAACCCGTACTTGTATGTGGAAGCGCATATCCGCCTGCTGGGACGAATTTATCCACAAAGGTCAACTGCACTCTCCCTCTAACATGTACAGTGTGAACGACTAGACACGATGTCCTCATGTCAGGACCAATTTACCATAAAGTGGAAGCCAAACTCCATTAATTCGAAATGCGTACACGCTTGCGCAATCCTTCACCCGACTTTGCTGGACATTTCAGCTCTCGGACGGTTTCAACGATGAATGGCGGACTTGGACTAGGCAATTCGGTTAGCCAGCGCAGGGAATTGAAGCTTGCATGACTGCGAATAGCCAACTGTACGCCCGGCCCGTAAGGTACATTGGCAGTTTTACTTTACCATGCAAACGGATTGACGGCAGTGTTCCAGGACGTGGAGCATTTTCGCCTGACAAGCGTTCATTTTATAACAAGCCACAAACGTCCGTTTATCAGCACTGCGACGTGGCAAATGTGACTCGCCACCGAATAAAGTCACTGCCCAAAGACTCGCACTGGCAAGTTAATTAGAGCTACCTTACACATCCTTACAATATATTTTGGACTTTTCACTAAAAAGACACTGCCAAGTTTCTACCATCCGTCTCCACCCTATATATTTCGTTGTTATCCACGTTTGAACCCAGACTTCCTTCAAATCATTAAAGATTTTGTTTCGAACCGGTGCATGCAACAACTCGGTAGCTTCTGTGTATTGTGCGAGCAGCGTATTTCAAGCAAAGCAAATTGCCTGTTGCGGAACAATCCCTTGTATCCTTGATGAAGCGAGATTGGTGGGCCTCGAAGTATTCAAGGATAAATTATATATTTATTTGTTGTACAGGAGTAAGATGAGTAAGGGGTTAGAAGCCAAGTAGAGATGGACCATGCAGTGTAGTTTAAGGAAGATATAGGAAAAATTATCATTTTTTGTATGTCGGCTTGGTGGTAAATAAATATCCGGGAAACGTAGCCAAAGGATGAGGTCCCGCGCACTAAAGTGCAAAGCTGCTTTGTCAAATATGCGCCAATGGTGCATCGGAGGTAGGTGGTGCGAAGAAGGAAATGGAATCCAGAGCGAAAGGATAAGTGAAGAAGTAGGACGAGACAAGGATTAGTAAGCAAAATGTAGAGGGCCTCTGCAGTGTTGTTGTGGTTAAATACGGTAACAATTTTTAGTGTTATCCATGTCGGCCTGCGTATAAGGTTAACGGTGTGCAAGAAAAGCAAAATGCATGTGGGCATACGCACAAAAGTGTGCAGTTACATTGTAAAAGGTAAGTCGTCGGAGTATCGGAGTTAGGTGGTCCATAATGTTGAGGAAAGCTAGGGCCAAATTGATATGTGAAGAAGTAGGACGAGATAAAGTTATAGGTGGGCGGTGTAGCTAGTTACTAGAGGTCCTGCGTACAAAAGTGCAAGGATACAGTGTGAAAGGTAAGTTGTTTAAGCATCGTAGGTAGGTGCTTCAGAGTAAAATAGGAAACGCAGAGCCAAGCCATTAAGAGAACTGGTAGGAATAAGCGATGAATAGAAGTGAGATGAAGAGCGTATACTCAATGTTATTGTGGTTTATAGGCTGACAAATAACAAGGATAACGATGTCAGCTTGGTAATAAAAATATACGTGGGCAACCTTGCCTGCTACTTGAAATCCTATGCGTAACTGTGCAGGGCTAAAGTGTGGAAGGTAAGTCTGGGTTGCATCAGGGGTATGTAGTTAATAAGGCGAGAAGAAAGTTAAAGGACAATTGATAAGTTAAGAAGTAGGACAAAGCAAAGTGTAGGAATAAAAGTGAAGCATGGCTGCAGTGAAGAGAGAGGAACGACGGAGCCAAAGAGGTATGTGGCGGAGTAGTGGGAGTTAAGCAAGACGAAGCAAAGTACAGATGTGTTACGCAGTGTTCTTTAGGGTAAAGGTAGGATCGTTTATCAGGGATTTGATGTCATCATGAGGTCTGAGGTCCTACTGAGAGATGTTCAGGTGCTGTGTACACACTATTGTGACAGTCACAAGGTGTGTGAAAACAGCTGGTAAGTGCAGCCTCTAGTAAGGCGTCTCCCAACGTACGCTGACACCATGGTTACGTGTCACCTGGCAGCACCCAAGTTTGGTGCCTTGTACTCTGAGGTTAGAGTGGGGCTAGTAAGCCACCTTGGGTTTTTCCACTTCCACAGTTCGTTGTTCACCTCACCGATATGCCATTGCCTGCGCAAATGGGATGTGCACTGCGTATTTTATGAAACACATGAGGCCACCGTGAATGCATCTCATGAGGTTATAAAATAAAGATCAAGATATGTACAATAAAGCACCATATCTTTTTCATTACCTTCCCTTTGCTGCGAGGTTCGGAGCTTCTTGAATTTCCGGGGACTGGAAAATGGAGGCAGCGTTTTGCATTAGACAAGCAGTATAATAAACCACAAGGAGCTACATAGAGCATGGCTGTAATCTAATGGATACATCTGCACTCACTAACAAGACCGTTGTTCATAATGATAGCTGGAACGCTGCCTTCACATTCCTTTAATAAACAAAACCTGACAAATAAAGAGGCAAGAAGCTGACGTTTTTCTCCTAAACACTCACAAAGAAGACTCTTCTTGTATATCCCGTCGTCGATTTGCCTCAGCCGTTATGGCGCCCCTGTCCAAGATAATTGCTCAAACTAGCAGGGGAAAATTAGGAAGTCATTTGACTATGAATAACCGAGTGAGAAACCAGTCGGCAAGCTCCTCTTCGGTTGTACAATAGTGTACAAAAGAATTTTCTGCCAAAGTTTCGGGACGTGGTGGGTTTTAGTCTTGCATGCGTTCTCCCTACTAAAAGCTACGAATCCCTGCTTAACAATACTGCAACGTGGCAGATGGGACTTGCCTCTTAATAAACTTACTGTCCCCTACCAAGCATTCGTAACTTGACCTACACCTCATTTTTAAAGTTCCGTGCATATATCCGCTCACACACAACTTTACGTACATGTTTACTCAGTGACTTGCCACTATTCTTATAACCTTTTCACAACTTATTTTCAGGCATCACTCACCTGACCCGCACTGTGTACACAACCCCATAAAACCAGTTCCTCACCAACCCAGTCCACTCTAAGAATTTCGGTAATTCTTTGCATCGCACGCTGCGAATGTATACCTCACTCAAGATTTGGGCAATGTGGGCTTGCAATACTGACTACAGCTATATTACTCTTGCTCTTCGTCCTAATTGTGCTCTCCTGTACATCATTGTAGTATACTGCTTATGCACAAAAAGCCTGCCTTGCTCTGTCGAGAATAAAATAAGTTTATTTATTCATTTTAATGGTGCAGAATGTAGCCTCAAGTTGGCATATTAACAAAAATAATTTTAAACGCTTGATCAAGCCACTGACATTTTCCCTAATTATTTCTTGTTACGACGTTAAAAGCGTTTAAACAATACCTGCTCCGCATACGAAGACAGTCTGTATACAGTGTTCCCAAGTAAGGACGCGTGCGCAAATTTTGGCGGCACTTCAAGCAGCGAAAGCCTGACACCGCGGTTACCGTTTCGGTGCAAGTTGTGCTGCGTAGATTATTCAACATGTTGAAAGACATACTGGTGCCAGCACTACATTACATTGGGTGGCAACGTAACAGTGGCCTACGCAACGACTGGTTCGTCTAGGAGCCCCGCAGGTTACCGCATACACTCACCTTGTTAGACAACTGCAACGCAGTCCGCTGGAATAGCCATTGTGCGCCGCTGAGAAAG
Organism: Dicrocoelium dendriticum; assembly: GCA_944474145.2. Taxonomy (NCBI): domain Eukaryota; kingdom Metazoa; phylum Platyhelminthes; class Trematoda; order Plagiorchiida; family Dicrocoeliidae; genus Dicrocoelium; species Dicrocoelium dendriticum. Next base: position 69,296,128 of record OX104067.1, on the reverse strand, counting down.
CGTGTCTCGTACACTACGGCTCTAATAACATAGCCAATCTACAAGGCAATCGATATAACCGGTAAACCTAGAAACGTTGGTTTGGACTGGTTCACCAACTAGTTGACGTTGGTAGCAATTTAGTGGGAAGAATGGGAGTGGCCCGCACGTTCGTCCTAAATTGTGTTCTCTAGGCATCAAAATTAGCGAACTGCCTTCGGTTTCCCGGTAGCACCATATTTGCCCAGACTTGCTGCTTTGAGTTCTCGGTTGAGCCATTCTACCAGCCCGTTAGTTTCACAGGGGTGTACGCTTATTCCGCTTTCGACCGGGAAATTTGGTTTCCAACTAATAGTTAGTGCGTCAAATAATTCACCGAGGGTCCTTAAGATTCAACAACATGGTGGGTGCTGACTACCGCATGACAACCAAATGGAGCTACCCAGCGCTTTAAGGGACCACAAACGGCTGGCAACCAAAATCCCCTTTGAGGCGACGCACACTCAACCTTTTTGGGTCTCTGTTGGACCATGACACACGAGCGCTTAATGAATTCTAACAGTTTTGTACCCGAGCTTGTCATATACCTGGTTTAGGTTATAGCGAGGATAACATTTTAATGTATAAAATCGATAAAATGTTGGAGCCTTGAGCTGGGGTGTTCTTGGAAGGCATTGCGAAACGCACGTCATGCACTACATCGCCGGTCGGCAGATGCTGCGTGGCTTTGACAGCATTGCGTTCATGCTCCTTGTAAGCATAACAATTAAGGAATATCCGCAAGTATGTGGATCCAAGGTAGGCGGCGTACTGTCTACTCTCAACAATGCTTAAAGCCACAAACATTTCGCTCGTTTGAATAGAAAACCTGCGACTGCTGACATCTGAATACTATTCGTCAAACGGAACAATCTAAGTATAGACAAAGGGAAACTTGGTACATTGAAAAGCATGGATGAGAATGCAGAATGTGCGTACCGGTACTGCAGCATGAAAATTGCATGCGGAATATTAGTCCCAAAAATACCTCACTTACCGAAGACCAGCGAGTTTGCGCAAACGTACTATAGGTAGGAGCGATCTACCACTTACAAAGAAGCCGCCATATAGCAGTAATGTACTTGAGTTGGAATCGAATACTTTAGTTTAACTTTGCGCCGTACAATGTATCCGAAAATACCGATAACGTTCACTACAACACCTTCCTCCGCGTAAGGTGACAAGTAATTTTAAATAGTTATTCACCTCTGCGCAAATAGTTCGACCACTTATGACGCAGTATCTTCTTACTCCTGTCCTTATGTTACGTAGTGTATGCAATGCCTTTAGTGTGCTTATGCGCTAAAAACCTCATTTGAACCCAAAGGAAATGAAACAAACACATAGTCTGCCGAGCTGCCGGCTATCTGTAAAGCTGCAGTTGAGTTTGTCAAGGTCTTATATTATCTGCATCCCCTCAAGACAGATCCGGATGCCACTGCAAAGTATACGTTTGCAGGAAAGACCACCATTTCACCGAGGACGTTCATGTTTTGCCTGCTAGACAATAGGTCGTGTCATTATCATTAACGCCAAGCCACGGATGATCACCACCTTGCGTAACTGGTGAAAGGCAAAGCTGTGAGATGCAAACGGACCCTGTTTTAGAGCCATCGCTTGTCACATTTCCGTGTGCTTTTTCCTGGCAAAACAGATGTAACTACTCGGATAACGGCATTAATTTGGACATTCAGCAAACTGGAGCAGACGTTGGATATTGGGTCAGGCAGGTATGGCCCAGCTGTTGTTTAACAGGGCCGCAATTCCACTGATTTCCTTGTTAACAATGCATTCATAAAGTTATATTATTTTTACCCAACTCCTTAGTGAGCTGCTTGGTTGACTTGACGCATATGACGTGTCCATCACAGTCGTGAGAGCTTTGCATGTGTCCGAACGACGACGTTCACGGACATTTTATCTTTGCCCATACTCTTATTAGATTCTCTGGTTATTATGTTCATGGGATCACATTCGCATCATGGCAGTGCTGTTAAGCAGCTAACAGTAGATGCTTCTTGACCGAAAGTTGGGGTGCGCTTCAAAGCTATTTTGGCCTGACGTATTAACACGTTCACGAAGCCTGTGATGCTATGTACAGATCCATGGTGCCTGACAATATTGGTAGCCTTGCATTCAGATTTGTGGTCTATCGCATGCACAGGTATACGAAACCTGCCGTGCTACATACAGATAACGGTGACTGGTAAGCTAGTGTTAGCGTCTCCGTACTGCACTCCACATTCCGGTGTGTCCAATGATTAATACAGAAACTGGATTTCAGTCGCCAGTTGCTGCACGTCCATTGGCATGAAGGTCGATGTTAGTACTGTCTTACAATGGCAAACGACAGACAGCTGCATAATAAGCGGTGTCCCGACTGACTTTCCGCAGTCATACAATGCATACTTCTCTCTAGGTTTTTGAACCGACGTGCATACTGCAGGAAGGTACAATGGATTTACAGATAACTCGATGTATTCCGCTCGCTATGGCAAGTAATTTTTGAACTGTTAGTGCAATTACTAGTCGGCAGCAACGCGCTAAACAGCTATAACTGTCATTAAGTTTACACCTTTTCAGGCTCACTTCGAAATGTCATGTAATGTCACGACTTACTCTCATCACCTATGTAGTACATTGTGAACCTGTATAGATTACTGTTTCCAGACAGCCGGGGTATTACTTCATTACTTTCCGTTCCTTTGTTACCGTTCACCTTCCATTACCTTTCTATTTAACATAATACGGCCACGGAGGTTTCCAGGATATCGCTCCGAGTCTCCTCTCTTATATGCAAAGAATCCTACACGCTTGATTTAATGAAAGGGCAGCCAATTTTGCTGCCAATAAGCTACACTCAGGTCCCAGCAAAATGGCGTCCAATTTCATCGATTTCCACTGAAGCAACCATGAATATGCCTAAACCTACATACTAGATAGTAAGTCTTCATCCCTCGCACTTAACAACGTCACTCAAAGGAATGGTCTACTTTATGATTGATGCCTATAAATAGGGCCGAGTGCTCTGTACTCCGAATTGGAGCTGCTCATCATCCAAGCCGATATGTTGTCGACGGTGGCGAAGCCCATGTTGTCACGCAGCAGGTTGCTTTATGGATCGTATAATCATCAGCCCTTCACCCTGGCGCCAACGAGAAGAAAGCTGATCATTGGGGTTTCGTATGCTA
>OX104067.1:69255001-69292419 GCA_944474145.2 Dicrocoelium dendriticum | reverse complement strand
TAAAGTTCTCATTGGCATAAGAAACAGCCTCATGCTACTGGCCTCCGTCTGGTACATTACCTGTATGCTTGGTCCCCTGCAAAATTGCAATTTCAGGTCTCTGATTGACTTTTGCCTCTCGGCTCCAGCATCATGAATCTCAACTCACAATTACGTCCCCCTCTCTTGTTTGGCCTCTCTTTTGGTCCATATCGCATCGGTTCAATGGCGGTATAGTTATCACTAGCGTCAGCGCAACATCCAAGGTCTCTTTTGGTTATCTTTCCTTCTGTGCCTCTCGTTCCAAAACATTTTGGACAAGTCTGTCCTCTCAGGCTCCAAATGCCTATAGTCTTAAACCCAGGCCTCTCTTATTTTGAGCACCGGCTGCCATCGACTCACGTCCTCACTGGTATAAGTTACAACCTTAGGATACTCTTCTTTGTCTGAATCATAATCTCTATGCTTAGTAACGCCTACCGAAATCCAAATTTCCGGTCTCTGATTGAGTTTGGCTCGCGGCTCCACTACCATGCATCTCAGCTCACATTAACGTCTTCCTCTCTTATTTGGCGTCTCTCTTCGTTCATATCGCAACTATGCAATGGTGGTATAGGTACCGCTAGCCTCAGCTCATTGGCTGCCATGAAAGTTTAATTCTTACATCTCCGTCTATGGGACTGATGGCTTTCTTATTCCACCAGCGCCAGACGCTGAGCACTTGCACTTCTTTGGGTCTCATCCACTCCTATGTTTAGCCATACTCTATTGTATACCTTTTCTGCACCTACTCTCGTCAGCGCATAGCTTGGGATAAAAATCTGGCAATTGGCGGTGCTGTCCGTATTAGTTCCTTACCCTTGGTCAATTCCGGAGTCGGCGCCACTGTCGTTTTCTCTCTACAGATGTCGCAAGGATTGCTGTCTGTTTTCTCTCTTGTATTCCACACTGCACACCTACCAAACCATGCTGAGACTAATAAAGCGTGCCGCTCCTGTATACTAATTAATCAGGTTGCCAGTAATTTACCAATTATTGAGTCACAACTATCAGTCTATTTGACTTCAACGTTCCACCGTGGATGTCCACATCACAGTGGCACACGTAGCATCTTTTGCGGCTACTGCTCACAATACCGACATTCTAGGTCCCCTTCAGCGCTGGCCCTACAATCATTTTCTAACTAAACCTATAGTATTCAAGCCTTTCTTTCTCCTATTATTAAAGTTGAAGGTCTGTCAGCAAGCAGTTTCTTCAACATAACTAACCCGGCTCCCAGTATTACCCTTCCTGTCGTATATTTGACCTGTTTACTGCACTGTAGAAGTCCCCATCTTTTTCCGCTATTCGAGGTCCGTTTAGGGCTAGCTTGCAACCGCACTGTCGCTACAGTTGTAGTATACAAATCCCATTCTCGTCACAAATTTGACACTCCATCTCACCCCTTCACCCAGCTGTCTAGCATCCGATTGCTGAACATGTTGCGTAATTATTTTCATGGCCACAAACCTGGCGTAATAACTTCACTGGCTCTCGTACATGTTCGGACGATAAGCTCTAGCACTGTCAACAGATCGCTCAACTTATATCTTACGCTCTTATTGAACCACTCACTATGTTCTTCTGATTCCCTCAACCCATTTACCGGTTAACAACGCCTGATACTCACGGTTTCCACAGGACAACTTATGCGCAAGCTAGGCCACTTCGGCCAGCATCTTCCTCTCACATTCAGCAAATATCAGGTCTCGTGCTACAACGCAAAACTACAGATACGGATTTGATGTCAGACATATACGGTCACTCCTTGCTTTCAGCCAGCAGAAATTTACCATGAAACTTATATTTATACAATATCATAGTCCTGTTCAATTTTGTTGGCAGTTTGCTCGGTCCGTTTTTTCTTTTTCCACTTGTTCTACAGGATAACAATTACCCGCAAGGAACACCGCTGAAGACGTACTTGCGCATGGGCACGGATTCAATACAGAACAAAGAAAAACCCGCACTTCATAATCATGACATACTTAAGAACCTAGAAAACTGATCAATTCAATACAAGTCACCTGAGTCGTCCCACTTCAACTGCTTTAACCACTTGCAATGGGCTCCGAAGGCGACTACACAGCCATAGGGAACAAATTGGCGTTACGTGACTGCGAATATCCGGTAGGCTAATCGGTCAGATACAAACTTGCCAATGTTATATCACCATCCGGCAGTGTTCCAGGACGTGGTGGGTCTTCGTCTGGCAAGCGCTTTTCCCTACAAAAAGCCACAAATGTCTGTTCAACAACACTGCGACGTGGCGTATGTGACTCGCCACTCAATAAAGTCTCCGCCCCTAACACATTGGCAAGTTGACCGACACCACATTTACAAGTTCTGTGCATATATCGGCTCTCGCACGAACACGCCTACATATCTTGATTAGTGAACATGCCACTATTCTTACGTATTCTTTTTCACCCGTTTCCTCATACTTCACTCACTGACCTACATTGCTTACATGACCTAATCGGACTAGTTCCTCATCAACATACCATATAAGTGAGTTGATTACTATCTTTACCTCTCGCATTCTGTGTACATAGACTACATACAACCTTTGGGCTCCATGGGCCCACACTACTGTCTCCAACTGTACTACTCCCACTGTTGGTGCTGCTTATTCTGCCATCATGTACCGTAATGCAATATGCTGATCATGCCGAAAAGGCGTGGCTCGCTTTGTCGAGAATAAAATATTCATTTATTCATTCATTTATAAAAGCTGTTGCTATGCATTGTAATTCAGTTGGCCTCAACATCATTTAAGCTGCTACAAGTTTGTCGGTGGTTTTCACTAAAGCTACTTGAGGACTTCATGCAACATTTCAATGCTTTATCTATGCACCTATCTTATACCCGCACCTTTCGTTGAACCTAGTGAACAGGCTTAACTATCCTTAGCCCACGCGATTTATGGAACCCACTTTGTGCGCTGTACTTCTACCCTGAGCTACACCCGAGAAGCGATGTAAGAAGGCACTGTAAATCATGTATGCTGAACAAACTTACATAATACAAGGAACTAGGCATCACTATATGCAATCAGCCATTAAAGAGTGTTTATTAATGCATTTTGTCTGTGTCTGCTTGGTTGCCTCTTGTTGCTTGCTTGTCTCTCTGAGATTTCCACAGATACGGCGGCCGAAGTACGACTGTTCATCACCTGGCAATGACTGATGCATCCTCAATAGCCAGCCGATTTGAAACAATGGATGTGTTCTCGTGGACCTCAACAGCAACTAGTCATTCCGATGCTCCAACCTACCTTAAGAATTGATCACCTTGTTGGCAATTTGGAGAGCTGGCGCACGCACAATATCTAAACAAATAAGTTTACCTCCCCTCGCAATCACTGCCGCAACTTACTCAGTGGAATTGGCTTTACATGGATTGCTTGTATCACAATGGAAACAGTTTCTTCTATCACAAATACTTTACTTGACATGGACAGCTTTGCCGCCTTTCCCTGGTGTTCGAACAATTGGGTTGAGCGCCTTATATTTCTTCAAGAACATTTTAATACTTCTCTTACCTGGAGCTTTTCTGATTACATATCGTGGATCCATTACTAGGCAAGAGGCAAAGTTCGCTTGACAATAAAATCTGTGGAGCAAATTTGCTCCCCTCTGTGGATAATCTGTGCTTTTACGTGACCTGAACTCAGAGGTTTTGACATAGTAGTTCGATATTCCACCCATGGACCGGAAAGCATTAACGCGAACTTGCTTTGGATCCTGTAATTGTATGTGGAAGCGCATATCCGCCTGCTGGGACGAATTTATCCACAAAGGTCAACTGCACTCTCCCTCTAACATGTACAGTGTGAACGACTAGACACGATGTCCTCATGTCAGGACCAATTTTAGCATAAATGGATAGCCAAACTCCATTAATTCTAAATGATTACACGCTTGCACAATCCTTCACCCGACTTTTCTGAACATTTCAGCTCTCGGACGGTTTCAACGATGAATGGCGGACTTGGACTAGGCAAATTCGGTTAGCCAGCGCAGGAATTGAAAGCCTTGCATGACTGCTGAATAGCCAACTGTTCGCCCGGCCCGTAAGGTTCATTGGCAGTTTTACTTTACCATGCAAACGGATTGACGGCAGTGTTTCCAGGACGTGGAGCATTTTCGCCCTGACAAGCGTTCATTTTTATAACAAGCCACAAAACGTCCGTTTATCACGACTGCGACGTGGCAAATGTGACTCGCCACCGAATACAGTCACTGCCCAAAGGACTCGCACTGGCAAGTTAATTAGAGCTACCTTACACATCCTTACAATATAATTTTGGGACTTTTCACTAAAAAGACACTGCCAAGTTTCTACCATCCGTCTCCACCCTATATATTTCGTTGTTATCCACGTTTGAACCCAGACTTCCTTCAAATCATTAAAGATTTTGTTTCGAACCGGTGCAATGCAACAACTCGGGTAGCTTCTGTGTATTGTGGCGAGCAGCGTATTTCAAGCCAAAGCAAATTGCCTGTTGCGGAACAATCCCTTGTATCCTTGATGAAGCGAGATTGGTGGTGGCCTCGAAGTATTCAAGGATAAATTATATATTTATTTGTTGTACAGGAGTAAGATGAGGTAAGGGGTTAGAAGCCAAGTAGAGATGGACCATGCAGTGTAGTTTAAGGAAGATATAGGAAAAATTATACATTTTTTGTATGTCGGCACTTGGTGGTAAATAAATATCCGGGAAACGTAGCCAAAGGATGAGGTCCCGCGCACTAAAGTGCAAAAGCTGCTTTGTCAAATATGCGCCAATGGTGCATCGGAGGTAAGGTGGTGCGAAGAAGGAAATGGTAATCCAGAGCGAAAGGATAAGTGAAGAAGTAGGACGAGACAAGGATTAGTAAGCAAAATGTAGAGGCCTCTGCAGTGTTGTTGTGGTTAAATACTGGTAACAATTTTTAGTGTTAATCCATGTCGGCCTGCGTATAAGGTTAACGGTGTGCAAGGGAAAAGCAAAATGCATGTGGGCATACGCACAAAAGTGTGCAGTTACATTGTAAAAGGCTAAGTCGTCGGAGTATCGGAGTTAGGTGGTCCATAAGTGTTGAGGAAAAGCTAGGGCCAAATTGATATGTGAAAGGTAGGACGAGATAAAGTTATAGGTGGGCGGTGTAGCTAGTTACTAGAGGTCCTGCGTACAAAAGTGCAAGGGATACAGTGTGAAAGGTAAGTTGTTTAAGCATCGTAGGTAGGTGCTTCAGAGTTAAAATAGGAAACGCAGAGCCAAGCCATTAAGAGAACTGGTAGGAATAAGCGATGAATAGAAGTGAGATCGAAGGAGCGTATACTCAATGTTATTGTGGTTTATAGGCTGACAAATAACAAGGATAACGATGTCAGCTTGGTAATAAAAATATACGTGGGCAACCTTTGCCTGCTACTTGAAATCCTTACGCGTAACTGTGCAGGGCTAAAGTGTGGAAGGTAAGTCTGGGGTTGCATCAGGGGGTAATGTAGTTAATAAGGCGAGAAGAAAGTTTAAAGGACAATTGATAAGTTTAAGAAGTAGACAAAGCAAAGTGTAGGAATAAAAGTGAAGCATGGCTGCAGTGAAGAGAGAGGAACGACGGAGCCAAAGAGAGTATGTGGCGGAGTAGTGGGGTTAGAGTAAGCAAGACGAAGCAAAGTACAGATGTATTACGCAGTGTTCTTTAGGGTAAAGGTAGGATCGTTTATCAGGGATTTGATGTCATCATGAGGTCTGAGGTCCTACTGAGAGATGTTCAGGTGCTGTGTACACACTATTGTGACAGTCACAAGGTGTGTGAAAACAGCTCGTAAGTGCAGCCTCTAGTAAGGCGTCTCCCAACGTACGCTGACACCATGGTTACGTGTCACCTGGCAGCACCCAAGTTTGGTGCCTTGTACTCTGAGGTTAGAGTGGGGCTAGTAAGCCACCTTGGGTTTTTCCACTTCCACAGTTCGTTGTTCACCTCACCGATATGCCATTGCCTGCGCAAATGGGATGTGCACCTGCGTATTTTATGAACACATGAGGCCACCGTGAATGCATCTCATGAGGTTATAAAATAAAGATCAAGATATGTACAATAAAGCACCATATCTTTTCATTACCTTCCCTTTGCTGCGAGGTTCGGAGCTTCTTGAATTTCCGGGACTGGAAATGGAGGCAGCGTTTTTGCATTAGACAAGATATAATAAACCACAAGGAGCTACATAGAGCATGGCTGTAAATCTAATGGATACATCTGCACTCACTAACAAGACCGTTGTTCATAATGATAGCTGGAAACGCTGCCTTCACATTCCTTTAGAATAAACAAAACCTGACAAATAAAGAGGCAAGAAGCTGACGTTTTTTCTCCTAAACACTCACAAAGAAGACTCTTCTTGTATATCCCGTCGTCGATTTGCCTCAGCCGTTATGGCGCCCCTGTCCAAGATAATTGCTCAACTAGCAGAGGAAATTGGAAGTCATTTGACTATGAATAACCGAGTGAGAAACCAGTCGGCAAGCTCCTCTTCGGGTTGTACAATAGTGTACAAAAGAATTTCTGCCAAAGTTTCGGGACGTGGTGGGTTTTAGTCTTGCATGCGTTCTCCCTACTAAAAGCTACGAATCCCTGCTTAACAATACTGCAACGTGGCAGATGGGACTTGCCTCTTAATAAACTTACTGTCCCCTACCAAGCATTCGTAACTTGACCTACACCTCATTTTAAAGTTCCGTGCATATATCCGCTCACACACAACTTTACGTACATGTTTACTCAGTGACTTGCCACTATTCTTATAACCTTTTCACAACTTTTTTCAGGCATCACTCACCTGACCCGCACTGTGTACAACACCCCATAAAACCAGTTCCTCACCAACCCAAGTCCACTCTAAGAATTTCGGTAATTCTTTGCATCGCACGCTGCGAATGTATACTTCACTCAAGATTTGGGCAATGTGGGCTTGCACTACTGACTACAGCTATATTACTCTTGCTCTTCGCCCTAATTGTTCTCTCCTGTACATCATTGCAGTATACTGCTTATGCACAAAAAGCCTGCCTTGCTCTGTCGAGAATAAAATAATTTTATTTATTCATTTTAATGGTGCAGAATGTAGCCTCAAGTTGGCATATTAACAAAAATAATTTTAAACGCTTGATCAAGCCACTGACATTTTCCATAATTATTTCTTGTTACGACATTAAAAGCGTTTAAACAATACCTGCTCCGCATACGAAGACAGTCTGTATACAGTGTTCCCAAGTAAGGACGCGTGCGCAAAGTTTTGGCGGCACTTCAAGCAACGAAAGCCTGACACCGCGGTCACCGTTTCGGTGCAAGTTGTGCTGTGTAGATTATTCAACATGTTGAAAGACATACTGGTGCCAGCACTACATTCATTGGGTGGCAACGTACAAGTGGCCTACGCAACGACTGGTTCGTCTATGAGCCCCGCAGGTTACCGCATACACTCACCTTGTTTAGACAACTGCACGCAGTCCGCTGGAATAGCATTGTGCGCCGCTGAGAAAGCGGCTGTACACTACGTCTAATAACATACCAATCTACAAGGCAATCGATATAACCGGTAAACCTAGAAACGTTGGTTTGGACTGGTTCACCAACTAGTTGACGTTGGTAGCATTTTAGTGGGAAGAATGGAGTGGCCCGCACGTTCGTCTAAATTGTGTTCCTCAGGCATCAAAAATTAGCGAACTGCTTCGTTCCCGGTAGCACCAGTATTTGCCCAAGCTGCTGCTTTGAGTTCTCGGTTGAGCCATTCTACCATCCCGTTAGTTTCACAGGGGTGTACGCTTATTCCGCTTTACCGGGAAATTTGGTTTCCAACTATTAGTTAGTGCGTCAAATAATTCACCGATGGTCCTTAAGATTCCACAACATGGTGGGTGCTGACTGCCGCATGACAAATACTTGAGCTACCCAGCGCTTTAAGGGACCACAAACGGCTGGCAACCAAGATCCCCTTTGAGGCGACGCACACTCAACTTTTTTGGGTCTCTGTTGGACTATGACACACGAGCGCTTAATGAATTCTAACAGTTTTGTACCCGAGCTTGTCATATACCAGGTTTAAGTTATAGCGAGGATAACATTTTAATGTATAAATTCGATAAAATGTTGGAGCCTTGAGCTGGGGTTTGCTTGGCAGGCATTGCGAAACGCACATCATGCACTACATCGTCGGTCGGCAGATGCTGCGTGGCTTTGACAGCATTGCGTTCATGCTCCTTGTAAGCATAACAATTAAGGAATATCCGCAAGTATGTGGATCCAAGGTAGGCGGCGTACTGTCTACTCTCAGCAATGCTTAAAGCAACAAACATTTCGCTCGTTTTGAATAGAAAACCTGCGACTGCTGACATCTGAATACTATTCGTCAAACGGAACAATCTAAGTATAGACAAAGGGAAACTTGGTACATTGAAAAGCATGGATGAGAATGCAGAATGTGCGTACCGGTACTGCAGCACGATAATTGCATGCGGAATAGTAGTCCCAAAAATACCTCACTTACCGACGACCAGCGAGTTTGCGCAAACGTACTATAGGTAGGAGCGATCTACCACTTACAAAGAAGCCGCCATATAGCAGTAATGCACTTGAGTTGGAATCGAATACTTTAGTTTAACTTTGCGCCGTACAATGTATCCGAAAATACCGATAACGTTCACTACAACACCCTCCTCCGCGTAAGGTGACAAGTAATTTTAAATAGTTATTCACCTCTGCGCAAATAGTTCGACCACTTATGACGCAGTATCTTCTTACTGCTGTCCTTACGTTAGGTAGTGTATGCAATGCCTTTAGTGTGCTTATGCGCTAAAAACCTTATTTGAACTCAAAGGAAATGAAACAAACACATAGTCTGCGGAGCTGCCGGCTATCTGTAAAGCTGCAGTTGAGTTTGTCAAGGTCTTATATTATCTGCATCCCCTCAAGACAGATCCGGATGCCACTGCAAAGTATACGTTTGCAGGAAAGACCACCATTTCACCGAGGACGTTCATGTTTTGCCTGCTAGACAATAGGTCGTGTCATTATCATTAACGCCAAGCCACGGATGATCACCACCTTGCGTAACTGATGAAAGGCAAAGCCGTGAGATGCAAACTGATCCTGTTTTAGAGCCATTGCTTGCCACATTTTCATGTGCTTTTCCCTGGCAAAACCGATGTAACTGCTCGGTTAACGGCATTAATTTGAACATTCGGCAAACTGGAGCAGACGTTGGATATTTGGTCAGGCAGGCTTGGCCCAGTTGCTGTTTAACAGGGCCACAATTCCACTGATTTCCTTGTTAACAATGCATTCATTTAGTTATATTATTTTTACCCAACTCCTTAGTGAGCTGCTTTTTTGACGTGACCCATATGACATGTCCATCACAGTCGTGAGAGCTTTGCATGTGTCTGAAGGACGACGTTCACCGGCATTTTATCTTTGCCCATACTCTTTTTTAGATTCTTTGGTTATTATGTGCATGGGATCACATTCGCATCATGGCAGTGCTGTTAAGCAGCTAACAATAGATGCTTCTTGACCGAAATTTGGGGTGCGCTTCAAAGCTATTTTGGCCTGACGTATTAACACGTTCACAAAGCCTGTGATGCTACGTGCAGATCCTTGGTGCCTGGCAATATTGATACCCTTGCATTCAGATTTGTGGTCTACCGCACTCACAGGTATACGAAGCCTGCCGTGCTATATACAGACGACGATGACTGATAAAATAGTGTTAGCGTCTCCGTAGGGCACTCCACATTCCGGTGTGTCCAATGAATAATACAGCAACTGAATTTCTGGCTCCAGTTGCTGCACGTCCATTGGCATGAAGGTCGATGTTATTACTGTCTTACAATGGCAAACGATAGACCGCTGCATAATAATCGGTGTCCCGACTAACTTTCCGTAGTCATGCAATGCATAATTCTCTCTAGGTTTTCGAAACGACGTGCATACTACAGGCAGGTACAATGGATTTACGGATAACGCGAGGTATTCCGCTCGCTATGGCAAGTAATTTTTGAACTGTTAGTGCAATTACTAGTCGGCAGCAACGCGCTAAACAGCTATAACTGTCATTAAGTTTACACCTTTTCAGGCTCACTTCGAAATGTCATGTAATGTCGCGACTTACTCTCATCACCTATGTAGTACATTGTGACCCTGTCTAGATTACTGTTTCCAGACAGCTGTGGTATTACTTCATTACTTTCCGTTCCTTTGTTACCGTTCACCTTCCATTACCTTTCTGTTTAACATAATACGGCCACGGAGGTTTCCAGGATATCACTCCGAGTCTCCTCTCTTATATGCAAAGAATCCTACACGCTTGATTTAATGAAGGGGCAGCCAATTTTGCTGCCAATAAGCTACACTCAGGTCCCAGCGAAATGGCGTCAAATTTCATCGATTTCCACTGAAGCAATCATGAATATGCCTAAACTTACATACTAGATAGTAAGTCTTCATCCCTCGCACTTAACAACGTCACTCAAAGGAATGGTCTACTTTATGATTGATGCCTATAAATAGGGCCGAGTGCTCTGTGCTCCGAATTGGAGCTGCTCATCATCCAAGCCGATATGTTGTCGACGGTGGCGAAGTCCATGTTGTCACGCAGCAGGTTGATTTATGGATCGTATAATCATCAGCACTTCACCCTGGCGCCAACGAGAAGAAAGCTGATCATTGGGGTTTCGTATGCTATTGTTTATCCGCCGCTCCTTCGGAGACCTAACGGCCAACAAGTTGGTGAAGCTATTCTCGGCGTTCTCTCTACCCCAACAGGAAGATTGTATCGCTGCTTTACACCATGACTTATCCGAGATAAAGCTGACTTGGCGAGGGTGTTACGAGTGGGCAATCGGTTAGTGCAGTGTCTATAGGAACTGATGTATCCTGAAGGCTTGCTCAGTTTGGGTATTACTCCTGCTTTGCCGAAGAATAAAAGGCTGCCTGAGTTTCATTCCGCGTATTTTGACGGGTAGGATCAACCGGACTTGTCAGAGCTATTCAGTCCGGCTACGTCACTTCAGCTCCTAGGTTTCCCATTAAAATACATAATCCACTCTCTGCTAGGATTAGGAAAGAGACTCCACTGTCGCGTCCAGTTATAGATCGCGGAAACTCGCTTCTACCTCTTCATTTTACGAAACCTACCGTTATGGATTTTGCGCGCCAACTCGATATTTCTTGTTGTCAACGTCAAACCTTTCCTTTTCCTAATACACTCACCTTCAACTTCCAGTTCTTATTTTAATGAGACCAATATTTTGGTATTCTACTTGCTTAGCTCTTTCCACTTTCTCTACTTATATTCTGGGTTTGATTGTGCTCTCTTTCTTACTTAACGTAACCGGCCCAGTAGGGACTGCTAGGACAGGATAAGGGGGCAGGAATTAGTTGAACAAGTTGTGCTGCGGTCTTTGGTTTAGGTCCACCAGTTTTTTAAAGTCTGCCAACTACTAGTTCAATGATTTGCCTAAGAAGGAATGCTCAAGGAATCATCCCATTATGTTTGATGCATAATACATGTAAAACGGGAGATTGAAGAGCATTCTGCAATGTTATGTTGCCTGAAAGAAAAATTGTGTTTAAGTACAAATGATTTTGTGGTATACAATTGTGGACGCAGAGGAACGTTATATTTAATAGTGCGGACTGCAGCTATTTGTTATTGTGAGCATCATCCCTCTTCTGCTAGGTGGGCTACTGGAATGATTTTGAATCACGAAATATGATTTTGTATTAAGTAATGGTATGTAAGCATCGAAGTCGAAGATTACTCGTTTCGAAGCCTAAGAGGTTTTGGGGGGACTTCTCTTCCCCAACTCTCTGGAGTCCGCGAAGAATGCAGCAAATGACGCATCCTTTGCACCCACCAATTCGCCCAGGGTGGCATCGTTCTCTTCAAACCAATAAGGGTGCTTACGCTTTGCGCGCCCATGACTTCCTCTGCAGCAGTTGCCACTTAGGGGCCAATGCGTTCAGCACAGTAGGCCACTGTTGCTGCGCATTCCACAGCAGAGGCGCGTAATCGCCGAGCAGCGGTTTCACGTAAATAATCCTACCAAGCCAACAGCGGCATTACATGTAATCACACGGGTTGCTATCGCTAGTCAAAGGGATGGCCTACCTATGACAGCAGAAATTGTTGTAAGTCCATTGGTACTACAACTTGAGTACGTTATCCTGCATGAATACGGACTCCTCAATCACAACCGGTATGCATCTCGCGCTGCCGCCTATGGCAGTAGGTTGGTTGATCAACGTAGCGGAGGACGCATTGCCGCAGGTATTCAGTGCTTACCACAACACGCTTGCAAAGAGTGTTAAGCAGTTATAACATGGTGAAACCGGCAAGCGGTTACCTGAAACACTTAGCATAGACAGATTGTGTCAGGTCTCACTAACACACAGCATGAGAGCCCTCACTGGGGCCTTTTAAACACGGACTTTCACATGACCCAGCACCCACTTCTCTCGCCAAAGAATCTGCAGGTTCAAGGAGGCAGCTATGTCGTGTGCCATGCATCAGTTGACTTCAGTATCTATGCGCCTATTGTCCGTCGGCGGTATGTACGGCACTGCTTAGCACGTAAAGCGCACAGCGCTTTGAGTGGAAACCACAGGAACCTGCGAAGAGTAGTGATAGCAGGGGGACAATGCATACAAACTTGTAAACCAATACAGCTGTTCCGTGAAGCGAATGTGTAACGTTCACACTTTCAGATTGTAAGGGAAATCACAAGGGAAAGGTTTATGAGGCAACACCCAATTTGCCGTCATTTAAAGCTCTAACGAAACACAACGTCATGCACCTCAAATTTAACTTACCCGCAGCATTGCATACTGGTTTATGCAGTCTCAGCATGATATCCCGCACAACTTTGATGAAACCATCGCCCGCAAACGTCGCAACTTATCCTGTCCACTTGCTCGCAGCTCCCGGAGTCCTCATCCTCTTGTAGACACGCAGCGCAAACTGCGCTGTCCGCATCTTCAGCAGCCGTCGCCCTCTTTGTACGTCGTGTGTTTGTGCAGTGACAAACGGAAGTTCTTGTTTTTAGGGTACGGAATTTCAATTGCCGCGACGTCATTCTGCGATCCACAACCGCCACCACACGGGTATCAAAGGTGACTTCCGTTTGTGACGCCTACAGCCACTGTCAATACCCCTCGAAACACCAGGACTGGAACGACAGGAAAATCCCTTGAGTGATCCATCTTGCGCGGATCGTTGAGCCAGAAAACGATAAGATCTTGGAGGTCTTGATAGACCTAAAAAGAACCGTCTGAACACACCCTGGTCAAACAATTACTGCCGCGTTCCCTACATTAACAGACCACACTGTGTAGAACACGCGAAGAAGGAAGTAGAAAAAAAGAAAACCAAAAGGGATTGAAAGTCATTTAAATGAAGGATAACACCAATGGCTGAAGAGAATGACGGCATACGAACTAAAAGTTGGAAGATGGAGATGGTCAGAGGGAGGGAAAGGTTTGGTATTGCTACCATAGAGCATCTAACTGAAGCTCGAAACCATTAACCGTAGGCTCACTGACTACTCTTTTTTAAGTGAGTTCCAGCGCTCGATGCCTGCACGATAACCGATTTTCCGCCCTGATTTTGCCAGAACGCTGATTGTGTAGCTTCATAGGATGACCGCAACGACGTCAACCTAGCTGGGCTAAATAGCCAGCTCAAGTTCGGTCCAACATTTCCCGTTAAAATGCGGTAAGTAAGGATTAGGTCGCCTCATAGCCGTCGGTCATGCATTGAATACATACCCAAGCTAAGTAGACGCTCGGGGTACGTTCGTCCCCGTAAACCATCGACCAATTTGGTACCTACTCTCAAAACCCTATGCAGCTCCATTTTATCCCGAAGAAGGAAGGGCGGGCAAGCCTGGACGCAGTATTTCAGATGGGGCCGAACGAAAGCTGAGAACAGCTTCACAAACGTGTTGGTCGTTGGGATCCCGAATGAACGGCCTATTTACCAAAACATTCTGAAACTCCTACTAGCGTCCTTCTTCCAGTTGTCACCGGAATACAAAGTGGAGGAATGGACGACGCCTAGATCTACCTGGTGGGAGACAAGGAGGAGGGCGACCCCGTCGAGTACGTACCTCGAAGGCGGGAAAGTTGCTCCTATACGAAGGACGGAACACTTAGCCTGCTTAATGGGCAGCAGCCACAAAGTAGACAAGTCCCAGAGTCTGTCCAGTGCATGCTGTATGGCCTCAATACCCCCAGGAGCATTTACAACATACCATAGCTTAAGGTCATCAGCAAACAATGGTGACGATACCCCGAGCCCTGCATGGAGATCGTTTACGTAGATGGAGAACAGCAACGGTCCAGGAACCGAGCCCTGTAGGACACCTCTAAGGACTGCTTGCCTAAAGAATAATTGCGACCCACACGTACACACTGCCATTTTCCCTGCAAGAACGCAACTACCCAGTGAAGGTTGCGGCCAGATAAGCCGTAGGAGCTCAGCTTTTGTGATAGTCTCAAGTGGGGTACCTTATCAGATGCTTCCGAGAAACCTACGAAAAGCACTTCTACTACGTAGCCATTGTTCATTGCCTCCGCCCAAGCTTTGCGAGCAACCAACGAATTCGCAAGGCACCAAAACCCTTCCGGAATCCGTGTCGTGCACTACTGAGTAGATTAACTCTATTCAGGTGACCTTCCAAAGAATCTCTCACCAGCTTCTCAAGCAGTTGGGAAACGGGCAGCAGGAGACCTTGTGTTAGTGAGACTATACGTGACGAGAGTGGAGAGCCTATACACAACTTCTCAAAACGCTTAGAGCGTGGTGCTGAGCACTTTGACGGCAATTGAATCGGTCGGAATGGTTAGTTTTCTCGCCGGCCAATGCTCGCTCCGCTCCTTGGGCTGTCCCTTTGGATCCACTGTCTCGCTCAGAAGTCGAACGTGAGATCGGACTGTTGAAGTTTAATAAAGCTGCGGGACCAGATGTTCTTTTCCCAGCCCTCCTCAAATTCGGGGGACCTGCTCTTTTGGATGATTTACACGAGTTACTAGTGAAACCGTTGGAGCAGGAAACTGTCCCAACCGATTGGAGCCACTCCGTCATAGTCTCAGGTTTCGAGGGTGGCTCACGATCGGAATGCGGCAGCCATAGAGGAATCAGTCCGATCTCCATCGCCTCCAAATTGCTTGCCTCTGTCATCCTTCACAGACTGACTGTCACTTGTGAAAGCCAGATTCGTGAAGAGCAAGCCGGGTATCGTCGAGGTCGTGGCTGCATTGACCACATCTTCACTTTGCGTCAGTTGTTGGAGCACCGTCAAGTATATTGGCGGCCCACCGTTGTCGTGTTCCTTGATATCAAAGGTGCATTCGATTCGGTGGATAGACGTGTACTTTGGGACTGTCTACTCAGGAAAGGTGTGCCTGAGAACTATGTAAGTATTATCCGCGACTTATACGTGCGTAGCCCAGGCAGAGTGAGAGCTTACGGCAAGCCGTCATCGCCATTTAATATCTCCAGCGGTGTGAGACAAGGATGCCTGCTGTCACCTTTCCTCTTCAACTTCGCTATTGACAAAGTTATGGAAATCGCGTTATACAAGACAGGACTTAGAAGGTGTGGATCTGCTCCCAGGAAAACGACTTCTTGACTCAGAGTGTGCTGATGGTATTGCCCTAAACTGTGACAGCTCACAAACTTGTTAAGCTTCACTGGACAGATTAACACTAGCTCTCCGTCACTTCGGGCTTTGCATTACACCCTCGAAGTGCAAAGCGTTCCTCCAAGATTAGTCTGAACCGCCTCCTACGCTGACCCTTGGTGGGGATAAGCTAAAAGTCGTACAAAAATTCAACAACCCGGGAAGTTGTAGCAGCGCCCGTGTGATTGAGGATGAGATCACGAACCGCATAGCAAAAGCTTGAGGCGCTTTTGCTAACCTTCGCCCCTGATGACGCCGGCGCGACATCACTCTCTCCCTGAAGGGTAGAGTGTACAATGCAGCGGTACGTTCGACCCTACTGTACGGTTGTGAAACTTGGCCGCTTAAAGCAGCGGACCTGAAGAGGCTAGTTACGTTTGACCGTCAGTGCCTTCGTAATATAGCTTACATCTGGTGTGAACACCGCGTGAGCAGCGAGCTTGTTCGACGCCTTGTTTACGGTACAGGAAAAGGAAATGAACCGCTCAGCACCGTCATTTCACGCACCAGGCTCCGATGGCTCGGCCAGGTGTTACGCATGCTAGCCCACCGACTCCCGCGACGTGTGTTGTCTGCGGGCCGGTGGTGTAGATTAAAGAAGAGGAGGGGTGGCCAAGCGATGACTTGGTCAAGAAGCATGAAGGCTCTCACTTCCGAGCTGGCTTCAATTGGAGCGTCTCGGCTCCCTGGTTGTAGTCCGAAAGACGAGGAACACGTTTGGTTGGACATACTTGCTGAAATGGCTAGGGGCCGATCTCAGTGGCTTACGTGCTGTGAGTTTCTTTGTCCCACCCCATCCCTCTAAGCCTCCCCTCCAACCACGATCTCATTTTTTAGCTTTATATAATTTTGCATAGTTTTTTGTTGCACAGCAGCCGGTTGGTAGCTTACCGGAACGATGCCCATCCGTTACCGGTAGCTCAGCCAGCTTGCACCAGTTGCATTTCCCCCTTTTTCTTTGTATTGCGGCACAGTAGCTGGGTGTTCCCCAACTGTAGCTTACGTGTATGATAATAAAAATAATAATCTCAAGCAGCTTGACCACGACGCTAGTCAGGCTAACTGGCCTATAATTGGCTGACAGACCCCTGTCGCCATTTTGAAGACAGGAGATATGACAGCCTCCTTCCATTTAGAAGTTAATATACAGCTCTCAAGTGAATTCTGGAACACCATCGTCAGCGGTCCACTTGGTTTCACTGCCAACTCATGCAGAAGCTTCGGGTGAATGGAATAAGGTCCAGCTGCTTTGGAAGGGTTCCTTACTTGCAGCAGTTTAAGGACTTGCGTTTCCACCACAGTCAACTCAGCTATGGCTACTCCAGCCTCTGATACATACTTTTCTAGAGCCACTATCTCTGCTTAGCAGCAGCTAGTCGCCATAGCCTCAATTCAACTTTGCTGATACCCGGAGCTCTCTAGGAGCTGCTCATTTCTTACGATGTTCATTCTCTTTGATGGTTTGCGTCACAGCTCAGCTGTTTGTTGACTTATTCTGTGCCACCGTAGGATCCGCTAGTAGTTGAAGCCTTATTCCGAACTCTATTGCTGGCCATTCATCCCTCCTAGAGTGCCGTTATCCGTCGTCTGTCTTACCCGCGTTTACTTGACATGTGGTCAAAAGTCTTAATTATATGGTTGAATCAACCACTGATACATCCTTCCCTTTAGCCACTATCTCTGATATGCGGCAGCTGTTCGCTGTAGGCTCTATTCAACTTTGAGAATACCCCTTAGCTCGCTAGGCGTCAGTCCTTTTGTAGAATGTTTATTCTCCTGGTATAGTTTTTTCACAGCTCAGCTGGTTTGCTGTCCGATCCTTTGACACGGTAGTTATTCATTAGCACCTCGAATAGTTAACCCAACGGGCACCTTTGGCCACTGAAACCCGGTCCATTATCGATATCTTCTGCTCGTCTTACCTTCAACACATAGTCTTCCTTTGATATCCATTTAATCCTAGCCTGCTTCTAATATGTTCAGCTTCCTATATTCATATACTTATGTACATGGTAGTTATGGTGTCTTAGGTATTCCTTATCCTGTGGAGCATATACAAATACGGCCACATCGTCACTGTCTTTTGGTTTCCGATAATAACCAATCATGACTACACACCCACTTTCTAGTCTCAGGTAGAATTCGAACATTGTCAGCTTACACCTCATGAATATATTACCGGAATCCTGCTCTTCATCCCTATGCACATGCAAGTATTCTACCCATCAGGCCATACCTTCCGCATAAGTAAAAACATCTTTAGCGCCATATCTGTTACACCTTGTACACTAGTTGTCTCAAATAAATGTCTTAAGGTGGGATTTTGATCAAACGCTAGGTACATTGACTGTTCCTTTTCGGTCTTCTCTCGGCTTGTTCCTCTCTCCCTTTTCTCTGAGGTCGTGAACATCGGAGAGCTTCGGAATTGAACTGAGGAACTGCCTCCGCCTGGGATGGGACGAAATAACCAACAAGTACTTACCTGGACCATGGCCTCACTTCCACTCTAACTATTTGCACCCAACTACCGATGTCCAGTGAGGGTAGCTGGACACGAATTATTCGCTCCCCGGCAAATATACATAATCCGAGAAAACTTCATGTGGTTCTGCGAAGGATCAACACATCATATTCAATAAGAATGTTTAGTACCCGACCTAGCAATCGACAGGACCCAGGAACGCAACAGGCAACCAGTTATTGCATCAACCAGCGGAAAGAATGGGACGCAACCTGACTGCGAATAACCGAGCAAACAGACTTTCAACAAGAAACATAGCCAGTTACAATTTGCCATTCAATGGATTGGTGGCAGTGTTCCAGGACGAGGTGGGTTTTCGCCTGGCAAGCGTTCTCCCTACAAAAAGCCACAAATGTCCGTTTAACAACACTGCAACGTGGCGTATGTGCCTCGCCACCGAATAAAGTCACAGCCCAAAACTTTACACTGGCAGGTCAACTAGCATCACAATTCTACATATAATCGTTACACTGGGACTTCTACATCTGCATATACTGTTGTCGTTTTACATCCTACGACACGTTACCCTTTTCCTTCCTTGTGTGCGGGCTCTTCCATTATCTTTCAATGGATCATTCAGGATTCTCAATCTCTTATTAGCTGAGGTTCCGTATCTCACGACAGCCAACTTATGGTTTCGCATTTTCAACATTGTACAGTTCCAATCATGGATATAA
This sequence comes from Dicrocoelium dendriticum, assembly GCA_944474145.2. Classification (NCBI taxonomy): domain Eukaryota; kingdom Metazoa; phylum Platyhelminthes; class Trematoda; order Plagiorchiida; family Dicrocoeliidae; genus Dicrocoelium; species Dicrocoelium dendriticum. Next base: position 69,273,473 of record OX104067.1, on the reverse strand, counting down.
GAACAATTTTCTACGTTACTGTTACAATTGCATTAAAATGTTTGTACCGTTGTACATATCTGATCATGCCCCCACGAGCGTGCCTCGTATAGTCGAGAATAAACTATTTATTTATTTATTTATTTAAGTACCCTCAGGTACTCTTGGGACAAGTTCAACACTAGTCAACGCGGCCTGACGTCTAAAAGCCCCTGCATACTGCTTCCCAAGTACACCAGCCTTATCTGAGTCCGCATACGCACAAGTTCCATTGGCCCGCATCAAAGTCGGAATTACCGAATTTGAAACACAACGTCTCTTAACATAAGCGAAGAACTTCGGATGTTCCGAAGCTCTATCTGCCAATTCCTTTTCGTACAATAGCCAAGCTTTCCCTAAGTGTTGTTTACACCTATTTCTATCCTCGCCGTATCTATCATAGGTACTAGTTGATGGAGCCGCACGGTAGGTCCTCCAGCGCTTACAAAGCTTCTGGATCACAGTAAGCAACACTGTAAGTTGAGCTGAGGAAGTGCTAATCACTACCGACAGAGCCTAGACAGTTTTATCTGCTGTCTGAATCATGTATGTACGTAATAAGTGAAGTCCACAGCTAAAGTAAAGCGCAACGCCGCCGCCTTGTCGGCCAACGAAGCGAGCACATCTAAATAGTGCGAGCCAGAGAGATGTAATTCACCGTCCGTGAGGTCCCGAGACAGCCACGTTTCAGTGGATGCAAGTATATCGGGATGATACCCATCTACAGGCAGACCTCTCTCGCACGCCTTATTCCTTGGGCTGCGCACATTGCACAGCACAACCTGAAGGTACTCGTACTGTCCAGCCCTGGGTCGTGCGCTACAGATACTGGCACTGAAAAGGCGGAAACAGACCGCCTGCTGACCACCCGAAAGCCCACCAACCGAAGACCTTGTTCACCGACCGCTCACCTAGCATTGAGGTCTCTAATGGACTCGTTTGACTTCAGCCGATCTGCTAATTGGAGGTCTAGCTGAACGCTAACATTAGCGCCGATTATTTTGAAGGCAAACCGCAACAGCGCGTTGCGTTCCTCCGGTGTGGATAGGACTATGCTAAGTAAGCGCGGTCTAGAGTTTGGTCGTCAACTGGAAGTTTACCCAAGCTAGTCCGTTTCCAGACTATTTCTTTGCAACAGCTGCGTAACCTTCTTTACTTGCATGACACAAGCGTTACGATAGCGCCGCCGTGTCGTACAAATCGCGCCTTGTTAAACGAATGTTATATTGAAGATTCACAAATGCACGCATCTTCTGCGTTTGACGGAACTTCTTCATTGGGTTAAGCACCATGCTTTCCTGATCATCTGTTAGTCGCCGATTTTTGTCATACAGCCAAGGCTTCCCCACACTAAAACTGCGCGAATGCAAAAGACAGTCGTTTCCAATCCCGTAACATTCCTCCTTAAAAACTGCTGAGAACAGCGCAGGACAAAAGTAACACCGGTACCTGTTAAAATATATGCATCAGACTGATACCCAACATTTACCGCTTTCCAGCAACATTCGAACGCTTGCTATGCACGCACACCAACTGCATGTATAGGTACTGGCATCTTTCCGGTAGCACCTGTCCAGTCTCCCATTGGGAAGCTTTCACGTTCAAGTTCAAGTGGGACCGGAACGGTAGGAAAATCCCGCGAATGTTCGGTCTACAATACGTCGTTGATCAAAAAAGAAAACAGGTGCCTTGATCTGCCAAATGAGAGCCAAATCAACACACACGATTCACATGGTCAACCAAACCATGTTCACGTGCCCTGCACTATCAGTCCCTGCTGCGCCGGCAACGTGAAGAGTAAAAGCAAACAGTAGTGTCAGTAAAGGAGAGGAAACAGAGGAGGACAAGCATATCCAATTTCGTAGGCAATGTTAACCTGTACGTTAAAATGCGTTAAAGAAGCGTAAGCCGTAGTAGCCGAGTCTGTCACAGGTACGGCGATACGCACCCAAGGAATTGTCCTCCGTTTCGACAACAATACAAGGCACACAGTTCCTTTACCTGGACATGGGCGGAAAATTATCAACCTTTTTACAACATACTTACCGGACAAATCGATCAATAACTTGCACTGATACAATTCTTCCGCGGCATGAACCACTGAGTTCAATTTACCTAACCATACTTCTTCCACATATCTCTTGACTGGAGGACTTTCGACTACGGAAGGCACATTCTCCTGCCAATACAAAGCTTGAACAATCGGTCATTCTAAGCTCTTCAATCCGCTTTGACCGCTCTAATGGCCGTGGTTTCCCCTATCTCTAATCAATTTCACTACATACCCCGGGGGATTTGCAATTCTTTCTTCGGAACCTATCCTGTCCTCCAAAACTTCAACATATTTCAACGTATATTCTTCAGGACTTCACGTGGTTCTGCAGATGATTAACAGATCATATCCAGAAAGAAGGCTTCGTTCCTGACCTACCGAGCTGGCACAGGAGAGGACCCAGGCACGCAATGGCCACTCGCATAACGAATCAGTCAGCAGAAAATGGGATGCAACTTGACTGCGAATAACAGAGCAAACAGACTTTCAACAAGAAACATAGCCAGTTACAATTTGCCATTCAATGGATTGGCGGCAGTGTTCCAGGTCGTGGTGGGGTTTCGCCTGGCAAGCGTTCTCCCTACAAAAAGCCACAAATGTCCGTTTAACAACACTGCAACGTGGCGTATGTGACTCGCCACCGAATAAAGTCACAGCCCATAACTTTACACTGGCAGGTCAACTAGCGTCACAATTCTACATATAATCGTTACACTGGGACTTCTACATCTGTATATACTGTTGTCGTTTTACATCCTACGACACGTTGCCCTTTTCCTTCCTTGTGTGCGGGCTCTTCCATTACCTTTTAAATGGATCATTCAGGATTCTCAATCTCTTATTAGCTGAGGTCCCGTATCTCACGACAACCAACTTATTGTTTCGCATTTTCAACATTGTACAGTTCCAATCATGGATATATGAACAATTTTCTACGTTACTGTTACAATTGCATTAAAATGTTTGTACCGTTGTACATATCTGATCATGCCCCCACGAGCGTGCCTCGCATAGTCGAGAACAAAATATTTATTTATTTATTTATTTAAGTACCCTCAGGTACTCTTGGGACAAGTTCAACACTAGTCAACGCGGCCTGACGTCTAAAAGCCCCTGCATACTGCTTCCCAAGTACACCAGCCTTATCTGAGTCCGCATACGCACAAGTTCCATTGGCCCGCATCAAAGTCGGGATTACCGAATTTGAAACACAACGTCTTTTAACATAAGCGAAGAACTTCGGATGTTCCGAAGCTCTATCTGCCAATTCCTTTTCGTACAATAGCCAAGCTTTCCCTAAGTGTTGTTTACACCTATTTCTATCCTCGCGGTATCTATCATAAGTACTAGTTAATGGAGCCGCACGGTAGGTCCTCCAGCGCTTACAAAGCTTCTGGATCAGAGTAAGCAACACTGTAAGTTGAGCTGAGGAAGTGCTAATCACTACCGGCAGAGCCTCGACAGTTTTATCTGCTGTCTGAATCATGTATGTACGTAATAAGTGAAGTCCACAGCTAAAGTAAAGCGCAACGCCGCCGCCTTGTCGGCCAACGAAACGAGCACATCTAAATAGTGCGAGCCAGAGAGATGTAATTCACCGTCCGTGAGGTCCCGAGACAGCCACGTTTCAGTGGATGCAAGTATATCGGGATGAGACCCATCTACAAGCAGACCTATCTCGCACGCCTTATTCCTTAGGCTGCGCACATTGCTCAGCACAACCTGAAGGTACTCGTACTGTCCAGCCCTGGGTCGTGCGCTACCGATACTGGCACTGATAAGGCGGAAACAGACCGCCTGCTGACCACCCGAAAGCCCACCAACCGAAGACCTTGTTCACCGGCCGCTCGCCTAGGATTGAGGTCTCTAATGGACTCGTTTGACTTCAGCCGATCTGCTAATTGGAGGTCTGGCTGAACGCTAACATTAGCGCCGATTATTTTGAAGGCAAACCGCAACAGCGCGTTGCGTTCCTCCGGTGTGGATAGGACTATGCCAAGTAAGCGCGGTCTAGAGTTTGGTCGTTAACTGGAAGTTTACCCAAGCTAGTCCGTTTCCAGACTATTTCTTCGCAACAGCTGCGTAACCTTCTTTACTTGCATGACACAAGCGTTACGATAACGCCGCCGTGTCGTACAAATCGCGCCTTGTTAAACGAATGTTATATTGAAGATACACAAATGCACGCATCTTCTGCGTTTGACGGAACTTCTTCATTGGGTTAAGCACCATGCTTTCCTGATCATCTGTTGGTCGCCGATTTTTGTCATACAGCCAAGGCTTCCCCACACTAAAACTGCGCGAATGCAAAAGACAGTCGTTTCCAATCCCGTAACATTCCTCCTTAAAAACTGCTGAGAACAGCGCAGGACAAAAGTAACACCGGTACCTGTTAAAATATATGCATCAGACTGATACCCAACATTTACCGCTTTCCAGCAACATTCGAACGCTTGCTATGCACGCACACCAACTGCATGTATAGGTACTGGCATCTTTCCGGTAGCACCTGTCCAGTCTTCTCCCATTGGGAAGCTTTCACGATCAAGTTCAAGTGGTGACCGGAACGGTAGGAAAATCCCGCGAATGTTCGGTCTACAATACGTCGTTTGATCAAAAAAGAAAACAGGTGCCTTGATCTGCCAAATGAGAGCCAAAACAACACACACGATTCACATGGTCAAGCCAAACCATGTTCACGTGCCCTGCACTATCAGTCCCTGCTGCGCCGGCAACGTGAAGAGTAAGAAGCAAACAGTAGTGTCAGTAAAGGGAGAGGAAACAGGAGGGAGGACAAGCATATCCAATTTCGAGGCATGTTAACCTGTACGTTAAAATGCGTTAAAGAAGCGTCAGCCGTAGTAGCCGAGTCTGTCACAGGTACGGCGATACGCCACCCAAGGAATTGTCCTCCGTTTCGACAACAATACAAGGCACACAGTTCCTTTACCTGGACATGGGCGGAAAATTATCAAACCTTTTTACAACATACTTACCGGACAAAGTCGATCAATAACTTGCACTGATACAATTCTTCGCGGCATGATCCACTGAGTTCATTATCCTAACCAGAACTTCTTCCACATATCTCTTGACTGGGAGGACTTTCGACTACGGAAGGCACATTCTCCTGCCAATACAAAGCTTGAACATCGGTCATTCTAAGCTCTTCAATCCGCTTTGGACCGCTCTAATGGCCGTGGTTTCCCCTATCTCTAATCAATTTCACTACATACCCCCGGGGGATTTGCAATTCTTTCTTCGTACCTATCCTGTCCTCCAAAACTTCAACATATATCAACGTATATTCTTCAGGACTTCACGTGGTTCTGCAGATGAGTTAACAGATCATATCCAGAAAGAAGGCTTCGTTCCTGACCTACCGAGCTGGCACAGGGAGAGGACCCAGGCACGCAATGGCCACTGGCATAACGAATCAGTCACAGAAAATGGGATGCAACTTGACTGCGAATAACAGAGCAAACAGACTTTCAACAAGGAAACATAGCGCGTTACAATTTGCCATTCAATGGATTGGCGGGCAGTGTTCCAGGATCGTGGGGGGTGGTTTCGCCTGGCAAGCGTTCTCCCTACAAAAAGCCACAAATGTCCGTTTAACAACACTGCAACGTGGCGTATGTGACTCGCCACCGAATAAAGTCACAGCCCATAACTTTACACTGGCAGGTCAACTAGCGTCACAATTCTACATATAGATCGTTACACTGGGACTTCTACATCTGTATATACTGTTGTCGTTTTACATCCTAACGACACGTTGCCCTTTCCTTCTTGTGTGCGGGCTCTTCCATTACCTTTAAATGGATCATTCAGGATTCTCAATTCTCTTATTAGCTGAGGGTCCCGTATCTCACGACCAACCAACTTATTGATTCGCATTTTCACATTGTACAGTTCCAATCATGGATATATGAACAATTTTCTACGTTACTGTTACAATTGCATTAAAATGTTTGTACCGTTGTACAAATCTGATCATGCCTCCACGAGCGTGCCTCGCATAGTCGAGAATGAATATTTATTTATTTATTTATTTAAGTACCCTCAGGTACTCTTGGGACAAGTTCAACACTAGTCAACGCGGCCTGACGTCTAAAAGCCCCTGCATACTGCTTCCCAAGTACACCAGCCTTATCTGAGTCCGCATACGCACAAGTTCCATTGGCCCGCATCAAAGTCGGGATTACCGAATTTGAAACACAACGTCTCTTAACATAAGCGAAGAACTTGGGATGTTCCGAAGCTCTATCTGCCAATTCCTTTTCATACAATAGCCAAGCTTTCCCTAAGTGTTGTTTACACCTATTTCTATCCTCGCGGTATCTATCATAAGTACTAGTTAATGGAGCCGCACGGTAGGGCCTCCAGCGCTTACAAAGCTTTTGGATCAGAGTAAGCAACACTGTAAGTTGAGCTGAGGAAGTGCTAATCACTACCGGCAGAGCCTCGACAGTTTTATCTGCTGTCTGAATCATGTATGTACGTAATAAGTGAAGTCCACAGCTAAAGTAAAACGCAACGCCGCCGCCTTGTCGGCCAACGAAACGAGCACATCTAAATAGTGCGAGCCAGAGAGATGTAATTCACCGTCCGTGAGGTCCCGAGACAGCCACGTTTCAGTGGATGCAAGTATATCGGGATGAGACCCATAGTAGTGCAATGTCTTGGTCACAGGAACGGCGCGACAGGCCGCACGCCAAGGAGAGGAAGTTCCCCGTCCACCCCCTTTCCCCGCCATTCTCCACACAAAACAAGGCACAACAGCTCCTTTTTACAACCAGGACATGAGCGGAAAATTATAAACTTTTTGAAAACTTACTAACTGGACAAATCAATCAATTCTTCCGTCGGCATGAACCACTGAGCCAATTTATCTAACATACCTATTCCGACATATAGTCTTGACTGGAGGACTTTCGACTACAGAAGGCACATTCTCCTGCCAAGACAAAGCTTGAACAATCGGTCATTCTAAGCTCTTCAATCCGCTTTGACCGCTCAAATGGCCGTGGTTACCACAATCTCTAATCAATTTCACTACATACCCCGGGGGATCTGCGATTCTTTAATCCTCAATACCTATCCTGCCCTCCAAAACTTCAACATATTTCAACGTATATTCTTCGAAGCTTCACGTGGTTCTGCAGATGATCAACACATCATAACCAGAAAGAATGCTTAGTTCCTGACCTACCGATCTGGAACAGGAGTGGACCCAGGCACGCAATGGCCACTCGCATAGCGCTTCAGTCAGCAGAAAAATGGGACGCAACTTGACTGCGAATAACGGAGCAAAAGAACGTTCAACAAGAAACATAGCCAGTTACAACTTGCCATTCAATGGATTGGCGGCAGTGTTTCAGGACGTGGTGGGTTTTCGCCTGGCAAGCGTTCTCCCTATAAAAAGCCACAAATGTCCGTTTAACAACACTGCAACGTGGCGAACGTGACTCGCCACCGAATAAGGTCACAGCCCATAACTTCACACTGGCAGCTCAATTAGAAGCATCATACTGGATAGCTTGCTCTTCAATTATCTTCCAATGGATCACTCAGGATTCTTTATCTATTATTACTCGAGGTATGACTGCGATATATGGCAGAGCGATTATGTCCAAACAAATCGTTCTTTCGCATGTTCACCATCGCACAGTTACAAGCATGGACCTATGGACAATTTTCTACTGTCACTACAGTTCCCATAAAATGTCTGTACAGCTGTACATACCTGATCATGCCTCAACTGGCGTGCCTCGCATAGTCGAGAATAAATATTTATTTATCTATTTATTTATATCTACAAGCAGACCTATCTCGCACACCTTATTCCTTAGGCTGCGCACATTGCCCAGCACTACCTAAAGGTACTCGTACTGTCCAGCCCTGGGTCGTGCGCTACCGATACTGGCACTGAAAAGGCGGAAACAGACCGCCTGCTGACCACCCGAAAGCCCACCAACCGAAGACCTTGTTCACCGACCGCTCACCTAGCATTGAGGTCTCTAATGGACTCGTTTGACTTCAAGCCGATCTGCTAATTGGAGGTCTAGCTGAACGCTAACATTAGCGCCGATTATTTTGAAGGCAAACCGCAACAGCGCGTTGCGTTCCTCCGGTGTGGATAGGACTATGCCTAAGTAAGCGCGGTCTAGAGTTTGGTCGTTAACTGGAAGTTTACCCAAGCTAGTCCGTTTCCAGACTATTTCTTTGCAACAGCTGCGTAACCTTCTTTACTTGCATGACACAAGCGTTACGATAGCGCCGCCGTGTCGTACAAATCGCGCCTTGTTAAACGAATGTTATATTGAAGATTCACAAATGCACGCATCTTCTGCGTTTGACGGAACTTCTTCATTGGGTTAAGCACCATGCTTTCCTGATCATCTGTTAGCCGCCGATTTTTGTCATACAGCTAAGGCTTCCCCACACTAAAACTGCGCGAATGCAAAAGACAGTCGTTTCCAATCCCGTAACATTCCTCCTTAAAAACTGCTGAGAACAGCGCAGGACAAAAGTAACACCAGTACCTGTTAAAATATATGCATCAGACTGATACCCAACATTTACCGCTTTCCAGAAACATTCGAACGCTTGCTATGCACGCACACCAACTGCATGTATAGGTACTGGCATCTTTCCGGTAACACCTGTCCAGTCTCCCATTGGGAAGCTTTCACGTTCAAGTTCAAGTGGGACCGGAACGGTAGGAAAATCCCGCGAATGTTCGGTCTACAATACGTCGTTGATCAAAAAAGAAAACAGGTGCCTTGATCTGCCAAATAAGAGCCAAATCAACACACACGATTCACGTGGTCAACCAAACTATGTTCAGTTCCCGCTGCGCCGGCAACGTGAAGAGTAAAAGAAAACAGTAGTGTCAGTAAAGGAGAGGAAACAGAGGAGGACAAGCATATCCAATTTCGTAGGCAATGTTAACCTGTACGTTAAAATGAGTTAAAGAAGCGTAAGCCGTAGTAGCCGAGTCTGTCACAGGTACGGCGATACGCACCCAAGGAATTTTCCTCCGTTTCGACAACAATACAAGGCACACAGTTCCTTTACCTGGACATGGGCGGAAAATTATCAAACTTTTTACAACATACTTACCGGACAAATCGATCAATAACTTGCACTGATACAATTCTTCCGCGGCATGAACCACTGAGTTCAATTTACCTAACCATACTTCTTCCACATACCTCTTGACTGGAGGACTTTCGACTACGGAAGGCACATTCTCCTGCCAATACAAAGCTTGAACAATCGGTCATTCTAAGCTCTTCAATCCGCTTTGACCGCTCTAATGACCGTGGTTTCCCCTATCTCTAATCAATTTCACAAAATACCCCGGGGGATCTGCAATTCTTTCTTCGGAACCTATCCTGTCCTCCAAAACTTCAACATATTTCAACGTATATTCTTCAGGACTTCACGTGGTTCTGCAGGTGATTAACACATCATATCCAGAAAGAAGGCTTAGTTCCTGACCTACCGAGCTGGCACAGGAGAGGACCCAGGCACGCAATGGCCACTCGCATAACGAATCAGTCAGCAGAAAAATGGGATGCAACTTGACTGCGAATAACGGAGCAAAGAAGCGTTCAACAAGAAACATAGCCAGTTACAACTTGCCCTTCAATGGATTGGCGGCAGTGTTTCAGGACGTGGTGGGTTTCCGCCTGGCAAACGTTCTCCCTATAAAAAGCCACAAATGTCCGTTTAACAACACTGCAACGTGGCGAATGTGACTCACCACCGCATAAAGTCACAGCCCATAACTTCACACTGGCAGCTCAATTAAAAGCTTCATACTGGATAGCTTGATCTTCAATTATCTCCCAATGGATCACTCAGGATTCTTTATCTATTATTAGTCGAGGTATGACTGCGATATATTGCAGAGCGATTATGTCCAAACAAATGAATCCCGATCCCATTACAACCAAATCGTTCTTTCGTATGTTCACCATCGCACAGTTCCAAGCATGGACATATGGACAATTTTCTACTGTCACTATAGTTCCCATAAAATGTCTGTACAGCTGTACATTCCTGATCATGCCTCAATTGGCGTGCCTCGCATAGTCGAGAATAAAATATTTATCTATTTATTTATTTATTTACATGAAGGGGAAGACTTTAAACTGCCGTCCAAGAGCGTCAAGTCGATGCTCGAACTTGTTCGCCGTCGGTGCCATCACGAGGTTTGCAGGCAATGCGTTCCAATAAGCTATGACCCTAAGCGATAACCGAACTGCTACCTAAAACCGGTCAGACCGCGGTTTGTGCAACTTTAATGGGTGGCCACGAAGGGTTGGCACTTAAGTTAGGCGAAACAATCCAGTCAAATCAGGACCATGCTGACCCATCAAACTTTGGAACATTGTATTTAATGGGAATAAAAGCTCGAGCTTTGCCTGATCCATAGAGTACAAATTTCGGGTCGGGTCTATAGAAAGGCCAAACAATCTTATAGCGGGTTGGACTCGCGTGTTCGCCTATCTTCACCGGGCTTATGCGGCATTTAAACAGAATGCACGCCAGGTCAAAGTGTGACATCCCACCACGCCCTCCGAAACGGCTATGGAAAGGAAGCAGGTAGATGAAAAAAGGAAAGAAACTCCATCGAGTAGAAGGTAGTTATCTCAGGGAATATCTCGGTGCAGCTCGGCCAGATGAGAGTCTAAGTGGGTCTTAAAATCCGCCACAGTGGGTGTCAAGACTAAATCGGTAAACTGAGCATTCCACGGTCGACAGATTCGATATGTGAGGACCAAGTCGCCCCTTTCGCAGTTTTAACGCTCCGACAAATGTACGATGTCGCCGTTTCCATCTGAAAAAGTTTCAGATCCCCGTTCTTCGATGAAAAGTCCACAAATGGTCCCTTGAAAATACGTCGGAATGCACAACAGTCATACACCATGGCTGCTTTCGCTAGAAACGGGAAAATGAGGGAGGCAATCATCTGTCCGATTTTTAAGGGCGGTGACAGCGCTCTACCCGCGAACTACCGGCCTATCAGTTTGAGAAGCTTAGTAGTCAGGTTGTTTGAAAAGCTGATAAGGGATTCAGTGGAGCACCACATGAATAGGTTCAACATTCTCAGTGCTGCGCAACATGGATTCCGCAAGGGATTTTCATGTCAGACTAATCTACTTGTAGCTCGTGAAAGCTGGGCCGAAGCGGTAGACAGTGGCCACGCTGTAGATGTGCTATTCGTAGGTTTATCGAAAGCTTTTGACACTGTTCCACATCTTCGGCTCTCACTTAAATTGAGATCTTACGGGATATCTGATCGAGCCCTTCAGTGGGTGTCTGCCTTTCTTGGGGTGAGGGAACAGTGCGTACGGGTGGGGCATAGCCTTTCGCTCAGGCAAGCTGTCTTTAGTGGCGTTCCGCAGGGCTCGGTATTGGGGCCATTGTTGTTCGCGATTTTTGTAAACGACTTGCCGGGAAAGCTAGGGGGTCATCACTAATGTTTGCTAACGACCTTAAGCTCTGGAACATTGTGGATATCCTGGGGGTCCTGAGGCAATTCAGCGTGCGTTGGATAGGCTCTGGGAATGGTCTACCTTATGGTTGATGCCCATAAATAGGGCCAAATGCTCTGTTCGCCGAATCGGAGCTGCAAATCCTCCCATCCGATATGTTGTCGGCGGTGATGAACTCCCTGTTGTTACTCAGCAGGTTGATTTAGGAGTCGTACACGCATCAGCACTTCATTCTGGAGACAACTGGAAGAAGGCTGCTTGTCGAAGGTTTCGTATGATGTGGTTTATCCGCCGCTCTTTCGGAATCTTAACGGCCAATTTGTTTGTGAAGCTATTTTCGGCATTCGTCCGACCCCACCTGGAATATTGTATTCAGGCTTGTCCACCATGTCTTAACCGAGACAAAATGGACTTGGAGAGGGTGTTACGAATGGGCACTCAGTTAGTGCAGGGTCTATGGGGACAGACGTATCCAGAACGCTTGCTCGGTTTGGGGATGTACTCAATGCACTACCGAAGGATAAGAGAGGACCTGATTCCCACCTATCGTATTCTGACGGGTAAGATTGACCTGGACTTGTCAGGGCTATTTAGTTCCCCTACGTTACCTAATCACCCACTGAAACTGCATAAGTCACGGTCTGATAGGATTAGGACGAAAACTCATCTATCGCGCCGAGTTATAGATCGCTGGAATTCGCTTCCATATCACGTGGTTAAGGAACCTAAGGTTAAAGGTTTTGCGCGCCAGCTCGATGCTCTTGGTTGGCAACAGCAAACCTTTCCTTTTCCCTAGCCGACTCACCTTCACTTTTCAGTTATTTTTATTGACTCAAATTTCTTGGTATTCAAATTGCTTAGCTCTTTCCCCTTTCTTTTTTGCCTTCTGAGTTTACATTTTTTCTTACTTCACGTAACCGACCCAGCAGGGACTGCTAGGGCAGGATACGTGGGCATTAATTGGTTGGACAGAATGTGATGCGGTTTTTGTTTTAGGTGCATCAGTATTTCAAAGTTCGCCAACTCCTGGGTCAACGACCCGCCGAAGAAGGAACACTCACGGGATAATCTTATCGTGCCAGTCCCGCTTGAACTTGAACTTGAACACCGTAACCCATTTAAACCGTTCACTTTATTGATTTCTAACCCTCCTCTTACCATATTAACAACGATGATAACATAATACTAAACCCACACATGCGTCGGAAGGCCCAAAATGTTCGTTTATCAAAACACACAACCTTGTGTACCATAATCACACTGCCAAAAGATCATTGATTGCGATTGGCGGATCCGACGCTCCGACTAGTATGGCTTTGAAGCGTGTTCTAGTGTATGGTGGGATGGGCAGTCTGGGTGCGGTATGCGCCCGACACTTAAAGGATATGGGTTATGTATGTGGATACCTTTATAACCAGCGACGTTCAAGTGGGTCTGTTCCGTCGACTTGAAAGAGAATTGCGTGGCGGACTGTAATGTGCTGATAAATGAATTTGATTCCTTATCATCCCAACACAACGCCGTTCATCAGAACGTATCAGGACTTTTAGAATGCTCTTCTTTAGATGCCATTTTGTGTGTCGCCGGTGGTTGGGCTGGTGGTAACACTGGCAGTAAAGGTTGAATGATTTATCTTGGCCTAATCCAGTGCCTTCTTTTAGATTTCTCGACGAGTTGCGAAACTACTTGGAAGCAGTCCGTTTGGTCTTCCTGCATCGCTTCCTCGCTCGCATCCAAGTTTCTTAGCTCAGGGGGATTGCTCGTTCTGACCGGTGCTGAGGCTGCGATTCAAGCTACTCCTAGTGAGTATTGCTATATTGTGCAGCGCTGTGCCCATTACTTCCGTGGTAATAATGTTCTGTGTCATTGAATTGTAAAATCTCATCTAGCTCGACTATCCTGCTCACCGTATGAATGACGCGAACCATTGCGTTGTGACGGCCCACTATAGAGTAGATACGGCATTACATTTGATTCTCGAAGCCAGTTGTCTGACAACTCGTTGAAGCGCACTGCAAACTGTCTAAAACAATCTTCCAGCTATTTACCACCCGTGTGGGCAACGTCACCGGAGAGAAATCGGAGCCTCCTTGACTTAATCAGATACAAGCAGCGACCCCAAGTCGAAATATTAGCGAACTTAAATCGCCTGTCGCTCATTTTCCAACTCCAACCGAACACTTAAAGTGGACAGGAAATCACTAAAGCGACGACGGTACTCCAGGTAAGGTAGGTTCACTGGTTGAAAGTTGTCAAAAACCGATCATTTATCGAGAATGGGCGTTAACGTAATGAATTTTTTTTATAGCGCGTCGGTCGTGCGCTGTATATCAGATCCGCAGCTGCATTTTTAACCGAACGCAAGCAATAGAACCCCGAAAATACACTAGCAAAAACTTTGGAAAAGTTGCTGAACTAGCTGGGGCTCAAATTAAGTTTCCGGAACAGCTTGCTAAAGATGATGTAAACTGGTTCCGAGTGTACCAATAGCCTGTCACCTCTGAGTGAACGCAGCACTTGCGTGTGTTGTGTCTCAAACAGCAGCATTCAAACAAGCAAACCGCTTTCTTCTCTAATGTATAAGAGAACTATGGTTTTAGCATATTTTATAATGGTTTAGTTAAATGTGGGAACCTCCGGGTCACTACAGTTTGGGTGCTTTGGCGATCTATTGAGATTCGTTGGTGCTTCTTAGGCCTTCAGAGCCACACACCAAATTACTCAGTGGTCAGATTAACTCACTAGGTCACTGCCCAAACCCTGCTGCCTTGTTGGCTTTATTTGAGAACCCTAATCGTTCTCTCTAAGCCTTGGCAACCTGACCGTATCCTGCCCACGCAATGCAACAGTTTCCTGATTCCCTGACTGTCGTAGATAATACTCAACAGCGCCCTCTCTACTGCATCAAGCAGCGTAGATAGGGTCCCATGCTACAGCTCAGGTCCTTCTGCTTGCTTATTTCCTCTCATATGCCTCTTTATCCATACCGTTTTCCAACTTCACGTTTATGCTCTGTTTTCAACTCCCCAATAGCTGGACCTCCTCATCTAACTTCAGTAGCCGCCCGTCTTCTATTTTCACCTTACACGCGATCTCAGTGCGTCGCTCCAGTCTAGTGGGCAAGTCCATGTTCAACCAAGTTCATCCGTTTCTATTTGGAACCATCGATCCTAGCTAAGACTACCATGCCTCAAATGTACGCACTTTGTTACCGATTGGCCAACAGGCAGCACTTGCTCGAAACGTGCGGGGCCTTTAAATCGGCTGCTGCCCCGGATACAGTAGTTTTTTCGGAATATTTCGACATTAACCTTTCCCAAACTATATCCAAGATCACCACGGCTGCCCTTCGTTTACTTTTTGAGGAAAACTTGAAGTTGGACTGTCCTAGTTGGAACGTCGTCCTATTAACAGGATGCAGCTATAAATTATTCTGTCCAGAAATGTTTAGTTATTGCTCGTTTATACTGACTATTATTCAATTGATACCTGTACATAGTGTTCTTTTTCCATTCATAAATGTTTGCAGTTCTGATAATATAATTCTAGCCCATTTTTATCTGATATTGCAGTGCGGAAAATGTGCCCATCTGGACATAATCTTTTTTGATTTGTCTTGACTTGTACACTAGAGCTTTCCATCGCTATCTACCACTTTTCAGAAACCCACCTGCAAGACTCCAACCCTCTGCTCACCTTCATGTGAGACTGGTGGTACTTTCTCATTTCGTCTATCCGGAGATAATGCGGCTTTAAATGCCGGATTCCAACAGGTTCACCGACCTCTCGGTTATCCAGTTCTTCGCAATGAGGCTGGACCTTACCGTGGTGCGAAGGTTTGTGTGCCTCAGCGATCCATTGAGCTATGCTGGGTGGTGTTTTTTTGCACCTTCAGAGCCACTCACCAGATTGGTCAGTGGTTAGAGGCCAGACATACTCAGCCTCCAGGTTGGGGGTTGAAATGAGGTGGCTCCTTATTCCTTAAAACGGGCTCCTTGTAGCCCAACGCCAAACCCGCTGCCTTGCGGTCAGGTTTTTGAACCAAAGGCTTTGGTTGAGAACCTTAATCGTTCTCCTATGTAGGCCTGGGCAACCTGACAGTATCCTGCCCACGCAATGCAACAAATTTCTCTTCAAACAGTTTCTTGGTGCTCTGGCCACCGCAGAGGATAATCAACGGTGCCCTATCTGCTGCATCGAGCAGGGTGGATAGGGGTTTGGATGCTACTGCTCAAGCCTTTCCATCTTCTTATTCCCCTCTTACGCTTTTTCTCTTACCGTCCCGTTCCAACTTCACTTTTATCCCCGTCTTCAACCCCCAATTCTTGGCCCTACCCCACCTTGTTTTGCTAAGCTTCACCTTCTAGTTTCAACTCGCATGTGAACGCGGAGCGTCATTCCTGTCCTGTCGACAAGCCCATGTCCAACCAAGCGGCCAAGCCCAGTTCATCGACTTCCATTTGGAGCCCACGATCATTTTTCAGATTGGCATGAGGCAGTGTACGCACATTGTTACAGCTCGCTCAACAGGCGGCACTTGCTCGAACATTAAAGGTCCTTTTGATCGATATCTGTTGTTTATCGGAGACCCGCCTGCAAGAATCGAGCTCTGGCTCAACTTTACGATCCCCTTCAGGTGACACCAGTGACACTTTCTCCTTGCGCCTATCCGGTGACGATGCAGCTTCGTGCACGGGCCAAGCAGGTGTTGGTATTGGCCTGAGTCCCCGGGCTGAAGCTGCTCTGGTTGACTGGATTCCAATCAGTAGCCGGATGTGTGTTGTCCGATTGGCTGGCTTATTCATGGCATCGAAGTCACGCGGGACCAACAGGTGTTTATTCGTCATCGCTGCCTTATACACCACAAACTTTAACTTTACTGTCATGATAGCGAGAAAGAGGTTGAGACATCTATGTAGCTATATCTCAATGTAGGACATGTCCCACTGACACGAGTGTTACCTGTAGTAGTGAGCTAGCCCAGGTGAAAAACGTTAAAATATTTACAAGCATAGAAAAAAACCTCCATGTACTTACGATATATTCGTTGGATGAACCCCGTGGAGTCCTTCACCAGCTCCGCCGCCTATTACGGATGGGCATCGTTTCGGAAGCTGCAGTTGGTGGATTAACGGGCTCCATGGGTTATAATCATTGAACGATTCCTTCGTCAGTTTCCTGTGAAGGCTTCGTCGAATCTGGCATCCGCAAAGTGCGCGTCCAGGAATCGTTTGAATTCCGACACCGAGTTCGCTTCTACTATCCGCGAGGGCAAACGGTTCCACATGTTCACCACTCGCCGCTCAAGACACAAGGGATGAGCTACCCACTTGAGGTCAGGGACTACCAGTTTGTACTGGTGACCTCGTGTGCTGCTTGACGCACGGACATGGAGCAGTGGCCTCAGCATCGGATAAGCACCCAGATGCAATACCCGATGGGTCATGATGAGGTCCACTCGCACGCGGCGGTAGGCTAGAGTATACAGACCCAATTGTCTGCATCTTTCTTCATACGGCACACCCTGAAGACCGGGAATGAGCCGTTGGGGCTATGTGTTGTACTCTTTCGAGCCTTGTTATCTCGCCTTTCATCAACGGACAGTAGGCGGGTGAGCCGTATTCTAGCACCGTTCGTACAATGGATGTGAAGAGACGAGTGGCAATCTCTTTCGACCAGGTGCGATGATTCAGTAAAAGCCGACTACTATCGCCAATTGAACGAGTTCCTAGGCCACAGAAGGAGCTCGGACACTAGTGTTGCTGGGCTGGAGACCTGAACGCCCTAGTTGAAAACTTGTCCAAGGATGAACTACATCTGGGCGGTCAACATGGTGTAGTCTCCCGTAATGATAACGGTGATCGTTTACTCTTATTGGTGTGTGGATGCTCGCTTATTTCTGGCGAGCACTAATTCCGACATAGCACCCGCCGGAGGGTGACTTGGCTCCCACAGCCTCGAACCAGCTATTGGATCGCAAGTCGATCACATTCGCGAGTGAAGCTACCGATGGAGAGGCTGCGATGCCGAAAATGTCGCTCGATTTGGAGCACATATGCAGACACCGACCATGCACTTGTATGTGCTGAGCTGCGGATGTGCTTTGTCAGACACCCACGATGACTTTGAGACCGCATTGACACCAGCCAACTGGCGAAGCCAGCTGTTCTGAATGCCTATCAAAGTACGCTGTCATGCGAGTTGGATAAGCGCTCACTGGATGCAATTGAAGGTCACTGGTCTCATATTCACCAGACCTTACTAGCAGCAGGCAAATCCTCATGTGGTATGTCTAATCGCCAACATGGACATTGGGTCTCTTCACAGTCTCTGGAACTTATAGATGCTCGCCGGCATATTCCGGCTGGAAGCGAACACAATGAAACTCGCAAAGAGCTCCGGCAAAACTCCGTGCTAGCCTGAAGAGAGACCACGAATCCTGGTGGTCTCATCGTGCATCAGAGATGGAAATGGCCGCTGCCTTGGTAACCATCGTAAGTTATTCCGTCTGATACGGGAAACGGGCAGCAGAAGACCTGGAGTTAGTGAAACTACACGCGACGAGAGTGGACAGCCTATCCAACACTAGTAAAAACGCTAAGAGCGCTGGGCTGAGCAGTTTGAAAGGCAATTTAATCGGTCGGAATTGTTAGATTTATTGCCGGCCACTGATCGCCCCGCTCCCTCGGCTGTCCCTCTGGATCCACCCTCTCGCTCAGAAGTCGAACGTGAGATCAGACTACTGAAGTTGAATAAAGTCGCGGAACCAGATGCTCTTCATCCAGCCTCCTTCAAATTCAAAAGACCTGCTCTTGTGGATGATTTACACGAGTTACTAGTAAAACTGCGCAGAGCAGAAAACTGTACCGACCGATTGGAGCTGCTCCGT
>OX104067.1:69207200-69254607 GCA_944474145.2 Dicrocoelium dendriticum | reverse complement strand
ATTCAGGCTTGTCCACCATGTCTTAACCGAGACAAAATGGACTTGGAGAGGGTGTTACGAATGGGCACTCAGTTAGTGCAGGGTCTATGGGGACAGACGTATCCAGAACGCTTGCTCGGTTTGGGGATGTACTCAATGCACTACCGAAGGATAAGAGAGGACCTGATTCCCACCTATCGTATTCTGACGGGTAAGATTGACCTGGACTTGTCAGGGCTATTTAGTTCCCCTACGTTACCTAATCACCCACTGAAACTGCATAAGTCACGGTCTGATAGGATTAGGACGAAAACTCATCTATCGCGCCGAGTTATAGATCGCTGGAATTCGCTTCCAGATCACGTGGTTAGGGAACCTACGGTTAAAGGTTTTGCGCGCCAGCTCGATGCTCTCGGTTGGCAACAGCAAACCTTTCTTTTTTCCTAGCCGACTCACCTTCACTTTTCAGTTATTTTTATTGACTCAAATTTCTTGGTATTCAAATTGCTTAGCTCTTTCCCCTTTCTTTTTGCCTTCTGAGTTTACATTTTTTCTTACTTCACGTAACCGACCCAGCAGGGACTGCTAGGGCAGGATATGTGAGCATTAATTGGTTGGACAGAGTGTGATGCGGTTTTTGTTTTAGGTGCATCAGTATTTCAAAGTTCGCCAACTCCTGGGTCAACGACCCGCCGAAGAAGGAACACTCACGGGATAATCTTATCGTGCTAGTCCCGCTTGAACTTGAACTTGAACACCGTAACCCATTTAAACCGTTCACTTTATTGATTTCTAACCCTCCTCTTACCATATTAACAACGATGATAACATAATACTAAACCCACACATGCGTCGGAAGGCCCAAAATGTTCGTTTATCAAAACACACAACCTTGTGTACCATAATCACACTGCCAAAAGATCATTGATTGCGATTGGCGGATCCGACGCTCCGACAAATATGGCTTTGAAGCGTGTTCTGGTGTATGGTGGGATGGGCAGTCTGGGTGCGGTATGCGCCCGACACTTAAAGGATATGGGTTATGTATGTGGATACCTTTATAACCAGCGACGTTCAAGTGGGTCTGTTCCGTCGACTTGAAAGAGAATTGCGTGGCGGACTGTAATGTGCTGATAAATGAATTTGATTCCTTATCATCCCAACACAACGCCGTTCATCAGAACGTATCAGGACTTTTAGAATGCTCTTCTTTAGATGCCATTTTGTGTGTCGCCGGTGGTTGGGCTGGTGGTAACACTGGCAGTAAAGGTTGTTTGATTTATCTTGGCCTAATCGATTGCCTTATTTTAGATTTCTCGACGAGTTGCGAAACTACTTGGAAGCAGTCCGTTTGGTCTTCCTGCATCGCTTCCTCGCTCGCATCCAAGTTTCTTAGCTCAGGGGGATTGCTCGTTCTGACCGGTGCTGAGGCTGCGATTCAAGCTACTCCTAGTGAGTATTGCTATATTGTGCAGCGCTATGCCCATTACTTCCGTGGTAATAATGTTTTGTGTCATTGAATTGTAAAATCTCATCTAGCTCGACTATCCTGCTCACCGTATGAATGACGCGAACCATTGCGTTGCGACGGCCCACTATAGAGTAGATACGGCATTACATTTGATTCTCGAGGCCAGTTGTCTGACAACTCGTTGAAGCGCACTGCAGACTGTCTAAAACAATCTTCCAACTATTTACCACCCGTGTGGGCAACGTCACCGGAGAGAAATCGGAGCCTCCTTGACTTAAGCAGATACAAGCAGCGACCCCATGTCGAAATATCAGCGAACTTAAGTCGCCTGTCGCTCATTTTCCAACTCCAATCGAACACTTAAGGTGGACAGGAAATCACTAAAGCGACGACGGTACTCCAGGTAAGGTAGGTTCACTGGTTGAAAGCTGTCAAAAGCCCATCATTTATCGAGAATGGGCGTTAACGTAGTGAAATTTTTTTATACCGCGTCGGTCGTGCGCTGTATATCAGATCCGCAGCTGCATTTTTAACCAAACGCAAGCGATAGAACCCCGAAAATACACTAGCAAAAACTTTGGAAAAGTTGATGAACTAGCTGGGGCTCAAATTAAGGTTCCGGAACAGCTTGCTAAGGATGATGTAAACTGGTTCCGAGTGTACCAATAGCCTGTCACCTCTGAATGAGCGCAGCACTTGCGTGTGTTGTGTCTCAAACAGCAGCATTCAAACAAGCAAACCGCTTACTTCTCTAATGTATAAGAGAACTATGGTTTTAGCATATTTTATAATGGTTTAGTTAAATGTGGGAACCTCCAGGTCACTACAGTTTGGGTGCTTTGGCGATCTATTGAGCTTCGTTGGTGCTTCTTGTGCCTTCAGAGCCACACACCAAATTACTCAGTGGTAAAAGGTCGGATTAACTCAATAGGTCACTGCCCAAACCCTGCTGCCTTGTTGGCTTTATTGGAGAACCCTAATCGTTCTCCTCTCCAAGCCTTGGCAACCTGACCGTATCCTGCCCACGCAATGCAACAGTTTCCTGATTCCCTGACTGTCGTAGAGGATACTCAACGGCGCCCTCTCTGCTGCATCAAGCAGCGTAGGGTCCCATGCTACAGCTCAGGTCCTCCTGCTTGCTTATTTCCTCTCATATGCCTCTTTATCCATACCGTTTTCCAACTTCACGTTTATGCTCTCTTTTCAACTCCCCAATAGCTGGACCTCCATCTAGCTTCAGTAGTCGCCCGTCTTCTATTTTCACCTTACACGCGATCTCAGTGCGTCGCTCCAGTCTAGTGGGCAAGTCCATGTTCAACCAAGTTCATCCGTTTCTCGATCCTAGCTAAGACTACCATGCCTTAAATGTACGCACTTTGTTACCGATTGGCCAACAGGCAGCACTTGCACGAAACGTGCGGAGCCTTTAAATCGGCTGCTGTCCCGGATACAGTAGTTTTTTCGGAATATTTCGACATTAACCTTTCCCAAACTATATCCAAGATCACCACGGCTGCCCTTCGTTTACTTTTTGAGGAAAACTTGAAGTTGGACTGTCCTAGTTGGAACTCTAACTTGGAACGTCGTCCTATTAACAGGATGCATCTCTAAATTATTCTGCCCAGAAATGTTTAGTTGTTGCTCGTTTATACTGACTATTATTCAATTGATACCTGTACATAGTGTTCTTTTTCCATTCATACATGTTTACAGTTCTGATGATATGATTCTAGCCCATTCTTATCTGATATTGTAAAGTGCAGAAAATGTGCCCATCTGGACATAATCTTTTTTTATTTGTCTTGACTTGTACACTAGAGCTTTCGATCGCTATCTACTGCTTTTCAGAAACCCACCTGCAAGACTCCAACCCTCTGCTCAACTTCATGTGAGACTGGTGGTACTTTCTCATTTCGTCTATCCGGAGATAATGCGGCTTTAAATGCCGGATTCCAACAGGTTCACCGACCTCTCGGTTATCCAGTTCTTCGCAATGAGGCTGGACCTTACCGTGGTGCGAAGGTTTGTGTGCCTCAGCGATCCATTGAGCTATGCTGGGTGGTGTTTTTTTTGCACCTTCAGAGCCACTCACCAGATTGGTCAGTGGTTAGAGGCCAGACATACTCAGCCTCCAGGTTGGGGGTTGAAATGAGGTGGCTCCTTATTCCTTAAAACGGGCTCCTTGTAGCCCAACGCCAAACCCGCTGCCTTGCGGTCAGATTTTTGAACCAAAGGCTTTGGTTGAGAACCCTAATCGTTCTCCTATGTAGGCCTGGGCAACCTGACAGTATCCTGCCCACGCAATACAATGAATTTCTCTTCAAACAGTTTCTTGGTGCTCTGGCCACTACAGAGGATAATCAACGGTGCCCTATCTGCTGCATCGAGCAGGGTGGATAGGGGTTTAAATGCTACTGCTCCAGCTTTCCCATCTTCTTATTCCCCCTCTTACGCTTTTTCTCTCTTACCGTCCCGTTCCAGCTTCACTTTTATCTCCCTGTCTTCAACCCCCAATTCTTGGCCCTCCCCCACCTTGTTTTGCTAAGCTTCTACCTTCTAGTTTCAACTCGCATGTGAACGCGGAGCGTCATTCCTGTCCTGTCAACAAGCCCATGTCCAACCAAGCGGCCAAGCCCTGTTCATTGACTTCCATTTCGAGACCTCGATCGTCCTTCAGATTGGCATGCCTCAGTGTACGCACATTGCTACAGCTCGGTCAACGGGCAATACTTGCCCGAACATTAGAGATCCTCTCGATCGATATCTGCTGTTTATCGGAGACCCGCCTGCAAGATTCGAGCTCTGTGCTCACTTTACGATCCCCTTCAGGTGACACCAGTGACACTTTCTCCTTGCGCCTATCCGGTGACGATGCAGCTTCGAGCACGGGCCAAGCAGGTGTTGGTATTGCCCTGAGTCCCCGGGCTGAAGCTGCTCTGGTTGACTGGATTCCAATCAGTAGCCGGATGTGTGGGGTCCGATTGGCTGGCTTATTCATGGCATCGAAGTCACGCGGGACCAACAGGTGTTTATTCGTCATCGCTGCCTATACACCCACAAACTTTACTTTACTGTCATGATAGCGAGAAAGATGTTGAACATCTATGTAGCTATATCTCAATGTAGGACATGTCCCACTGACACAGTGTTACCTGTAGTAGTGAGCTAGCCCAGGTGAAAAACGTAAAATATTTACAAGCATAGAAAAAAACCTCCATGTACTTACGATATATTCTTGGATGAACCACATGGAGTCCTTCACCAGCTCCACCGCCTATTACGGATGGGCATCGTTTCGGAAGCTGCAGTTGGTGGATTAACGGGCTCCATGGGTTATAATCATTGAACGATTCCTTCGTCAGTTTCCTGTGAAGGCTTCGTCGAATCTGGCATCCGCAAAGTGCGCGTCCAGGAATCGTTTGAATTCCGACACCGAGTTCGCTTCTACTATCCGCGAGGGCAAACGGTTCCACATGTTCACCACTCGCCGCTCAAGACACAAGGGATGAGCTACCTACTTGAGGTCAGGGACTATCAGTTTGTACTGGTGACCTCGTGTGCTGCTTGACGCACGGACATGGAGCAGTGGCCTCAGCATCGGATAAGCACCCAGATGCAATACCGATGGGTCATGATGAGGTCCACTCGCACGCGGCGGTAGGCTAGAGTATACAGACCCAATTGTCTGCATCTTTCTTCATACGGCACACCCTGAAGACCGGGAATGAGCCGTGTGGCTATGTGTTGTACTCTTTCGAGCTTGTGTATCTCGCCTTTCATCAACGGACAGTAGGCGGGTGAGCCGTATTCTAGCACCGGTCGTACAATGGATGTGAAGAGACGAGTGGCAATCTCTTTCGACCAGGTGCGATGATTCAGTAAAAGCCGACTACTATCGCCAATTGAACGAGCTCCTTAGCCACAGAAGGAGCTCGGACACTAGTGTGCTGGCTGGGGATCTGAACGCTCAAGTTGGAAAGTTGTCACTGATGAACTGCATCTGGGCGGCCAACATGGTGTAGGCTCCCGTAATGATAACGGTGAACGGTTACTTTTTTGTGTGAAGATGCTCGCTTATTTCTTGCGAGCACTAATTTCCGACACAGCACCCGCCGGAGGGTGACTTGGCGCCCACCAGCCTCGAACCAGCTATGGACGCAAGTCGATCACATTGCGATAAGTTACCGATGGAAAGGCTGCATCCGAAACTGTCGCTCGATTTGGAGCACATGTGTGGACACCGACCATGCACTTGTATGTGAAGACCTGCGGATGTGCTTTGGCGGACGCCCACAACGACGTTGTGACCGCATTGACACCAGCCAACTGCCGAAACCAGCTGTTCTGAATGCCTCTCAAAGTGCGCTGTCATGCAAGTTGAGTAAGCGCTCACTGGGTACAATTGAAGGTCACTGGTCACATGTTCACCAGACCCTAGTAGCAGTAGGCAAATCCTCATGTGGTAAGTCTAATAGCCAACATGGACATTGGGTCTCTTCGCAGCCTCTGGAACTTATCGATGCTCGCCGGCATATCCCGACTGGAAGCGAACACGGTGAAACTCGCAAAAAGCTCCAGATAAGACTCCGTGCTAGCCTGAAGAGAGACCACGGATCCTGGTGGTCTCGTCGTGCATCAGAGATGGAAATGGCCGCTGCCCTTGGTAACCATCGTAAGTTATTCCGGCTGATACGGGAAACGGGCAGCAGAAGACCTGGTGTTAGTGAGACTATACGTGACGAGAGTAGACAGCCTATCCACAACTTGTCAAGACGCTTGGAGCGTTGGGCTGAGCACTTGGAAAGGCAATTTATCTGACCGGAATTGTTAGACTTCTCGCCGGCCACTGATCTCCCCGCTCCGTGGGCTGTCCCTTTGGATCCACTGTCTCGCTCAGAAGTCGCACGTGAGATCGGACTGTTGATGTTTAATACAGCTGCGGGACCAGATGTTCTTTTTTCCATCCCTCTTCAAATTCGGGGGACCTGCTCTTGTGGATGATTTACACGAGTTATTAGTGAAACAGTGGGAGCAGGAAACTGTCCCAACCAACTGGAGCCGCTCCGTTTGTTGTAATGCTTCTACTTTACCTCTGCTCTCTCCCACTGACGACTATTGTACAGTTGCTAGCTGCCCTATGCGACTGCGACTGTCTGACTTTTCAGTCACGCGCCAACCCAACAGACGGAATACAGAAGACCAAGGCTCGGTAAACAGGGAGTCTATCTACACCATAAGTTAACTGTATTTATAGGTAGCCGAAACATGCTAATTTAGGGGATGAAGATCGCTCATTTTTGTGCGTCCGGTTTTCAGCCAGTGTGAGTGAGTTCCACTCCACAAGTTTATCATATTGACGGTATAGTTCGATTCGTTTTACGCGGACTAGTAATTGCTGGCCGATCAATTCTCAGTCGATACCCAACTTTAGCTCCGCTTACGTCTCTATTACCTCCCACTTCAACTTGATTGCTTTTACCTATTTTCCGCACTTGGGCTTGGTCGTAGCTTTTTACCCTGGGGTCCACTTGTAGCCATCGCGGTTGCCTTCTTCGACTTGGCCTGCATGTTACGTCGTGTGGCGTCTGTGCGACCGGCTGTGTTTCGCTTTGGTGATCAGTTCTGTTTTCTAAACCAAATGTATCCAGTAGTATGTCCCACTGTGGTGCCGCTGGTTCTTAATCTCTTTGAGTTTTGCCATGCCGCTATCGTAGATGATTGATATGTCTGGTCCACTTGTCCTTTCCGACCATTATCTCATAAATAACTTTACCCCTCTTTCCACTAACCGTTCCGCTAACCCATCCTTCCGGGGTCTGGAAGTTTCGTGCATACACCAGGTCGCCAATCTTGAACGTGCGAATCCTGTTATCCTGCCCCTTCTCGGTTGTCCGTTGCGTTTGTCAACATTTCTGGGAATCAGGCTATCAAATGTCGTTCTAACTTTTGTCAAAATAGACATTCAGAAGTAGATTTACCCTCCGGTGTGTTTGGATTCGGAGTGTTTCGATACATTCTCAAAATCGGCTGAATTGCATCTCAAGACACCCTCGTTCCTTCCGCTTTAAGAAGAGCACGTTTAAAGGTATCTACAAATCGTTCGGCTTGCCCATTCGATTGTGAATGGTACGGCGGCGAAAACTTGTGCTGGATTCCGTTTTCCCTGCAAAATTCTCTGAACAGCGTTGAGGTGAACTGGGCTCCGTTGTCTGTAACCAGCATCTCCGGGGTGCCAAAATACTGGAACAGTTTGTTCAGCTCATTGACAGTGTGCTGGGCAGTAGGATTTTGCATCGGAATCACGTCGGGCCATTTTGTGTAGGAATCAACAAAAATCAAATAAGATTGACCGTTGATTGGTCCCGCATAATCCAAGTGGATTCTCTGCCAGGGCTTTTTCGACTCGGGCCAAAGGTGCCACGAACATCTTGGAGGTGCCTTTGCCGCTTGTTGACAAGATTCACAACTTTGGCAGAACTGCTCGATTTCTACATCCATTTGAGGCCAATACACAAAACTTCGCGCCAGTGCCTTCATTCGGCTGGTTCCCGGATGTCCTGAATGAAACTGCTGTAGTATTCGCTTCCACAACTCCCTTGGTACCACGACTCGGTCTCCAAACATTAGACAATTGTCAACGACCGAAAGGGATCCGCCTCGATTAAAGAAAGGTTGTAACTCATTCGAATTTCTGACATTAGGCCAACTGGACTGCACAAACCCTATCACTTTCTGCACGAATCGTGTCCGACGTTACTGGCAACTCCCTTACACTGTCAACCAGGATGCGCTGAACTTCCGACTCGAATTTGACAGATGCAATCATGCAGTCATCGTTTTCCTTCAAGTGGTAACCGAGGAGGCGAGATAGAGCGTCAGCTTGGCCGAGTTGTTGTGTAGATCGATATTGTATACTGAAATCGTAAGCCAGCAGTACGGTTGCCCATCTCTGTAAGCGACTTGCTGTGAAAACAGGAATACCTTTCTTTGATCCAAATATCGAGAGTAGAGGTTTGTGGTCCGTGATCAGTTTGAAATGTCTACCATATAGCATCTTATGAAACCGCGAAAACAATCGCCAGCGCTTCCTTCTCAATCTAGCTGTAATTTTTCCCCGCCACTGTCAGAGACCGTGCTGCGTGCGCAATGGCCTTCTCTTCTCCTCCAGGGAACACGTGAGAAATGGCAGCACCTACCCCATAATTGGAGGCGTCCGAAGCAACAACAATCTTCAAGTTTGGGTTGAAGTGGGTCAAACGTAAATCAGAACTGAGCGCTGTTTTAACTGTACCAAAGGATTGTTGGCACTCCTTTGTCCATCGCCATTCTTTCCCTTTCATCAGCAACTGGTTCAGAGGACCTCTAGTCTGATGTAGACTTGGCAGGAAGGCACTATAATGACTTATAAGACCGAAAAATGAACGAAGTTCGGCAACATCCCTTGGTGGTGGCATTTGCTTGACGGCTTCTATATTAGTGGGATCCGGATGTCTGCCATGTTTGTCAATGATGAACCCGATAAATTTGACACTTTCTATCAGGAAATTGCATTTTTCCGCTCGTAACCGGAAACCAGCTTCTTCTAGACGAGCGAGCACTTTCTCTAACGTTGCCAGCAATGCTTGTGAGTCACCCCATAATCAATGCGTCATCCAGGTATACTGCGACCACAGCATCGTATCCATAATTTGTTGAAAAATGGCGGGAGCAATTTTCACTCCGAATGGCAACCGATTGTACTGGAAAGGACCCAGATGCGTATTGACCGTCAATAGAGTTCTGCAGTTCTCGGCTACTGAAACTTGTAAGTAAGCATCAGTTAGATGGAGTTTCGCAAACTATTTTCCACCGTTAAGCTTGGTGAACAAATCTTCAGGTATAGGCAAAGGGTACTGGTGGTTCTCCAACATGAAATTTAAGCCAGTTGAAAAGTCAGCACAAACACGTACCTTGCCGTTTCCTTTCTTTATCACAACGATGGGTGCCGCCCATTCGGAGTAATGTACCCGCTTGATTATACCTTCGGACTGCAACCTGTTTAACTCAGACTCCACTATTGGTTGTGTTGCGTACGGCACCGGACGTTTTGGTCTAAAGACTGGTCTGTCGTCTGGTTTGCGGTTCAGCTCAGCTCTGGCTATCCGGCAGCATCCAAGACCGGGTTGGAACAAACTTTCGTGGCGTCTTTTCAATTCTGCAATTTGACCGTAAAGTTCGAGGTTCATATTCTGCGTCTCTGCGGGTTTCTCAACTTGTAACTTCTGGCATATGCTGTTAACTGACTGATCAAGTAATTTCAATTCCTCCATCCAATCGAGACCCAGCAAATTCAATCCTGGTTGATCTGTCGCAGAACAGGTTGTACGGATGTGCTGATCACGGAAACTGACCTGACAATGCAACTCTCCGAGAAGTTTCAAAATACCGCCGGATGCGTTTCTTGCTGTGTGGTCTGTGTGGACAAGTGGTGGTCGTCCCAGCATACACCACGCGTCTCGATAAATCAAAGTGATGTCTGACGCAGTATCCAACTGCAGCTTAACTTCCTTATCGTTGATCTTCAAAATTGTAAACTTACGCCTGCCGACACCGTCAACCTTGAAAGTCGCCGTCACAGTTTTGGCCTCGTTGTGACATCGGAAGCGCACCGGGATTCGACGCCGTATTCCGCTCATTGTTGGTCGCTTCGCAAGACAACACGACTCTGTGTCCTCGCTTACCACAACGATTGCAAATGCGATTTCGGAACGGGCAGTTTCGACCAAAGTGCCATTCCCTGCAAAACCAACAAGCAGATGAGGGTTTAGAATGTGGTGAACTCACATGAACCGATTCATTCTGAGGACTTCTGCTAACCCTGCAAATGACGTCCTGACTACTCTGGATAGAGGACTGTTGGATCATTGCAGCATCATGCTTCAAGTTCATCAACCGTTGACATTCGTTCGTTACTTCCTGCAATGTGATCTCGGGATTTTGTTCAATTCTGCTCAGTACTCTTGTTCGGACATCCGCATCTTTGGTTGCTTGAAGACCACACACATAAATAAGGCACTTGTACTGATCAGCTGTCATCTTGTGAAACAGCGACCGTTCACACTCTCGATTTACGCGACTCGAGTAAACAACCCAGTCTTCGTCGTGTCGCTTGGTCATTGTCAGGCACCTGTGTCGGATATTGAATAATGACGACTGCTCTCCAAATATCTGGGACAAAGTAGCAACCGCTTCATCGAATGTTAAATCAGTGCTCTTTTTCGATAAGATGAAATTCATAAACTTTTCGTGCTCGGCCCCACCCAACTGCCGCAGCATGAGACGTACTCTCTTGTCCTCTGAAGCACCGGCTAAATCAACGCGAAACAGATTTTCGTATTTATGGAACCACAATTCAAAGGTAATACCGGCATCAGCATCGTAACGGAACTCACAAACTTGCTGAGTCAAGGTTTCTGCTGAGGGGCAACATTCACTTGTTCCTGTTACCGAGCCTGCCTGTAGTGACAAATTCTTGGTCAGCGTTTCGATCAACTTGGCCTGTGCTTTCTCAAACTGCGCCTGCCGTTGCTGCAACAGAGACTGCAATTTCTCAAAACCGACTGACATCTTTGGGTTCTTCTGACTCCTGTCGCCACTGTTGTAACGCTTCTACTTTACCTCTGCTCTCTGCCACTGACGCCTGTTGTACGGTTGCTAGCTGCCCTATGAGATTGCGACTGCCTGACTTCTCAGTCACGCTACAAGTGGACCCAATTTTTAAGGGAGACTCACGATTGGAATGCGGCAACCATAGAGGAATCAGTCCGATCTCCATCGCCTCCAAATTGCTTGCCTCTATCATCCTTCACAGACTGACTGCCACTTGTGAAAGCCAGATTCGTGAAGAGCAAGCCGGGTTTCGTCGACGTCGTGGCTGCATTGACCACATCTTCACTTTACGTCAGTTGTTGGAGCACCGTCACACATATTGGCGGCCCACCGTTGTCGTGTTCCTTGATATCAAAAGTGCATTCGATTCGGTGGATAGACGTGCACTTTGGGACTGTACTCAGGAAAGGTGTACCTGAGAACTATGTAAATATTATCCGAGCATTATATGCGCGTAGCCCAAGCAGAGTGAGGGCTTACGGCAAGCCGTCCTCGCCCTTTAATCTCTCCAGCGGCGTGAGACAAGGATGCCTGCTGTCACCTTTCCTCTTCAACTTCGCTATTGACGAAGTCATGGAAATCGCGTTCACAGGACACGACTTAGAACGTGTGGATCTGCTCGCAGGAGAACTTCTTGACTTGGAGTGTGCTGACGATGTTGCCCTAATCTGTGATAGCTCCCAGAGGTGCCAAGCGGCACTGGACCGCCTCCTTCGCTGACCCTTGGTGGGGATCAGCTAGAAGTCGTCCAAAAATTCAACTACCTGTGAAGTTGTATCAGCGCTCGTGGGATTGAAGATGAGATCACGAATCGTATGGCAATCGTATAGCTCGGGGCGCTTTGGCCAACCTTCGCCACTGATGGCGCCGGCGCGACATCACTCGCCCTGAAGGGTAGAGTGTACAATGCAGCGGTACGTTCGACCCTACTGTATGGTTGTGAAACCTGGCCCCTTAGATCAGCGGACATAAAGAGGCTAGTTACGTTCGATCACGGGTGGCTTTGTAATCTAGCTCACATCTGGTGGGAACACCGTGTGAGCAACGAGCGTGTTCGACGCCTTGTTTACTGTACAGGAAAAGGAAATGAACCGCTCAGCACCGTTATTTCACACACCAGGCTCCGATGGCTCGGCCACGTGTTACGCATGCCAGCCCACCGACTCCTGCGACTTGCGTTGTTTGCGCGCCGGAGATGTGGATGGAAGAAGAGGAGGGGTGGCCAAATGATGACTTGGTCCAGGGGAATGAAGTCCCTCACTTCGGAGCTTGCCTCGGTTGGAGCGTCACGGCTCCCTGGTTGGGGTCCAGAAGACGGTGAACACGTTTGGCTGGATATATTTGCTGACCTGGCAAGGAGCCGACCTCAGTGGCGTTTGTGCTGTGAGTTTCTTTTCCTACCTCATCCCTCTTAGCCTCCCCCTCCAACCACAATCTCATTATCTAACATTTTATAATTTTGCATAGGAAATTACTTTTTTGCTGCATAGTAGCCGGCTGGTAGCTTACCGGAACGATGCCCGTCCGTTACTATTAGCTCAGCTGGCTTGCACCTGTAACATTTTATTCCCTTCTTTTCTTTTAAGTATCGCGGATATCCAGTGACTGGTGCGCTGACCATTGATAGTGCCACAAGAAGATGCTCATGCATCGTGCATGGCGGCTGAGATCCTATTCCACTGAAGCTCAGTGTCATTAGGACAAGATAGCGAAAGTTCGGTACGCAGTACGTCTTGATAGGCTTGCCTGACCGAGGGCTGAGACAATTTCTCAGTTGCCAATCGGAGCAGATGCTTGGTGCGCCTCCCGGTAAAGTTCATCGAGAAACGACAGCGTACAAAGGCATGATCAGAGTCGACACAGGTACTCCAGTACGAGCGGCAATCCAGGATGGAACCACCTCATCTATAACTTATGGCTATGTGGTCAATTTGGGTCCATCGCTGGTCAGCTACAGAAGGGCGCCAAGTAGCACTTCGGCGCCCACTATGTCTAATAGCAGTGCTACTAAGAAACAACTGGTGCTCCGCACACAGGTGTAGCAGACGCTCACCATTGTCAGTACATTCGGAGTTAAGCCCATAATTACCACCCAGCTGGGCTTCTGAAGATTTCAGACGCCCTACTTGTGCGTTCATATCCCCTGCAAGTACTATAATATCTGAACTAGTAGCACTGTATAGTAGCGCGTTCAGTTCGTGATAGAATGTTTCCTTGACAGCATTAGAACTACTGTAGGTGGGAACATAAACGGAAATCACAAACAAACAGCGTTTTGTATTGCTTCGTGTATCCACCTTAGCTGATGTCGTCAAACGGGCTGCACATAAACGGCTGTTCACCGGAATCCAGTCAACCAATGGTGGCTCAGCCTTGGAGCTTAGAATGATATCTACACTAGCTTGAACCGTGAGTGCTGCATCGGCGTCTCCGGATGCATGCAACCAATAATGAGAGGATAGGCCGGGTGCAGTTAATTCAACAACCCCGTTAGGGTCATTGATCCTAGTTACGGACACATAACACATCAATACCCAGTGTGTCCAAGGTGCGTGCGAGTGCAGCCTGTTGACCTGTTTGTCTTAGAGTGCGAACATTGAATGTCGCCATCGAAACAGGATAGTGTGGCCTTATAAGAGGCTTTTGCCGATAGGCGTCCGCTAGGTGGTTCTACTCCAGTGGCACTTCGGTTGCTGTCAATTAAGCTGGAAATTCTAGAAGGTTAGTAATGGGGGTCGGGATGGGAGTAAGAGAAACAGGTGGAAAAGAAAGAAGCAAGGCGCCAACAGTAGCATGTTTTCGCTTATTCGCCCTGCTGTATGCAGCAGATAAGGCGACTCTTGATAATCTGCGCGACGGCCGATGCAGGTTGAAGTTTATGTTGGTTATACGTGGGCTGAGATACTGCCAGGGCACCCAGACCTAGACAGGAGGACGATTAGGGTCCTCACCCAAAACCTTTGCCTCAAAAGCCTGTCCGCAAGGCATCGGGGAGGTGGCAATGATTTAGTTTTACAGAAATGGACGCCGTACCATTTCAAACTCCCTACCTGGAGGACCAGGAGACTGTATTTGTCTGACCTCTCACCATTGACCAACCTGGTAGAAGTAGCTCTCAAGGTGCCCGAAAGCATCACCCATTAGAGCTCAATGGGTCAAGGAGGTACGCAAACCGTCTCACAACGTTAAAGCCCAGTCTCGTTGTGACGGGTGTGTTCATTGCTGAGTCCCCGACCTGAAGTTGTTCTGATCGATTGTAACCCAGTCAAGAGCGGGGTGTATGCTGTCAAAATGGCTGGCCCGTTCAAAGCTTCAAAATCGCGTGGGGACAAACGGGGCCTATTTATCATTGCGACCGACGCCCCCACAAACTAACAGTGACTCGGTGAAAGTTGGCCTCTAGCACCAACTGAATACGCTCGTTTATTACCGAAAAAGTGCTGGCTGTACACCCAAATTGGGGATCTGTTTGTCTGTGCGGCAACGCTCTACGTTTTCCTAATGTTAACTACTCGGTTGCCACATCTGTGTGGAAATGGCATCTCTTTCTCCCAAACACTTACTTCCGACATAGCATTTTTAGTGGTGTTCCATGGCGCCCACCAGCGTCGAACTAACCATGGATGTATATCAAGAACATTGCGGTCAGTTACCACTGGAGAGACCGCGTCCAAAACGGTCTCTCAATTGGGAGCATAAATGTGGACTCCGACCACGCACTTGTGTGTGCCGAGTTCGCTTCGATGGACGCCCGCGATGACGCTATAAGCACATCGACACCGGCCAGCTGGCGAAGTCAAAGGTTCTGAATACCTATCAAGCTGTGGTGGCATGCGAGTTGAGTAAGTGCTCCCTTAACACAGTTGTGGGTCACTGGTAGCATATTTGCTAGACGTTACGCGAAGCAGGCAAATCCTCATGTAGTATTTCTGACTGTACATCTGGGCATTGAGTCTCTACGCAATCTCTGGGACTTCTAAATGCTCTGACATTTTGGCAAGCATAGCAACACCCGAAGAGATCAGGACGAGACTGTATGCTATTTTGAAGTGAGACCACAAAGCCTAGTGCTCTCACTATGCATCGGAGATTTAAATGGCTGCCGCTGTTGGTGGCCATCGGAAGTTATTCCTTCCGATACGCGAAACGGACAGTAAGAGATCTGGTTTTAGTTAAACTATATGGGGCGTGAGTGTGTTGCAATCGACAGTTTGTCAAAACGATTGGAGCGTTGGACTGAACACTTTGAAAAACAGTTTAACCAGCCAGGGTTTCCAGCTTTCTTATTGGTCAATACTCACTCTTATCCTCGCCGGCACAGCCTAAAGGTAACGAACTTATCCTGTAATCTGACGGCGCGAGTTCGAGCCTGCGTAGGGACAGGACGACTCTCGCAGTATCCTTAGTCGGATTGTACTCTTGAAGTGTGTGATGCTGAGTTATCTGTGCGGTAATGTGTACTTGTGGCACGGAGCAGTGAAAGCCGCAAGGAAGCAAGTCCGGCTTATCCTTGCAATGTAGCTCGCTATTTGTGACAGGGTTGTCGACACAAGGTGGCTCTATCCTGAGTGTTTGTTTTGGGGTATTACAGTTTTACTCCAGTCCTCTCTCGTTACGTATTCTTTGTTCCGTAGGTCACTGGTTGTATGGCAGCGACGCATCAGTTCAAATGGCTAATGTACTGCTGCTGGTGATGATTACGGCGCACCTATAACCACTGCGAATGGATGCTCGAAACAAGCAAGTATTCACCGGAGCACGCGGTTACGCATAGGCAATCCTTTGCCTCATCTAGTAACCAAGTTGAATAGAACCATATAGGTTTCACTTTTCTCAACCGGTTACAAACGAAGCCAAGTTATTAATACGGAGCTCTTCTTTTGCCAACGAGGACAATGCTGATGATGATGCCCTACATTATATGATCATCTGTGAATCCGGTGGCGCTCTGGCACTCTTTCTCTTCCCTCCGTTCGACTTTTTTTAAGCTTTGTCTGTTTTACGAGTGGGTTTATATTCACTTCACTACGCTGGACTCCCAGTGCATTATTGACATAGCATTTTATATGACGTTTTGCATCCTATGAAAGACAATTGTTTCATATTTTAATCAGCTTTGCTATTGTACTTTGCGCAGGCATGATCGGTTATGGCATGGCCAAAGCTGCTGTTCATCATCTTACAGCAAGTCTGGCTGCTGAAGGCAGTGGTTTGCCAAACGGATCACATGTTGTGTGTATTTTACCGTGAGTTATAGCACAGTCTGTATGCACAGTTTTTTATGTATGCATGTAACCTGATGCATATATATACAAATACGCATGCACTGCTGGTTAATTAATAAGCTAGGGTTTTTATGTTATTTATATTTCGCTCTCTTCATACGGGTCATAGGCTATGATGTCAAACGTCAAAAACTGCATTGTTTTCGGGCGAGCGACCCCAATCGCCATGTGCTTCCATTGCGATACCAGTGATCAAATTTACTAAGGTTCACTTCAATATGAATCGCGGTCCGCATTGGGATTGCACGTCGCAACCCACTTCAGAATGACCTCTCTAATCAAAATCTCTGTTCTTATCCGCGCACAAACGGCCGGTGGCCGAAAGGATTGAACGTCTGACTTTCAATTCTTATATCGCCGGTACGAATCCGCACAGGGGCAGGCGTCCACTCGTGACCGGTGTTGGCCTCGCGACAGCGAAGCGTCGGTACATTGTACCGGCGTATTGCTGGTGGCTTTTCTTCTACAAACTGTATCCGTTTCCCGAAAATGGTGCTCGACCGATGCCGGAGCTATTGTACTCCTACTCTCCACGCTGTTAGATCCTTTGAGTTATCGAAACAGGAGGCAGTAGACATAATTCTTACCACCACGTACTTTAATAATATTGTCTTATCGTACGTCATATCTAATCTTCTTCGGTCATCAACATTGCTTTACTGGCCTGTCGATCAACGTTCTCTTGGTGCCAGTTGGGTGGTTCAGATTTATCACGTTCCAGCAAATATTTAGGCGACAGCTTTCCAGGACGCGGTGGATTTCACCTAGCGAGCTTTCTCCCTATAATAAGCGACATATCTGTGTTCTGTTCGGTATTCTTTTTGTGGCAATTGTACATTCCTTTGCTTTCCATGATTTTTGATGGTTCTTGCTATATATATATATATATATATATATATATATATATATATATATCATGTTGAGGCAGATGTTGCATTCTGGGTGCTTCTTCACCGCAGTTGGGCTAAACCAACTTACACTTAAACTAGGTCTTTTTAAGCTGGCTAAATTTCATTCCACTTTATTTGGTTTGTTCTGCCTACCTGAATAATCTTCTATTAACTGGACACGTTGCTTACACTAATTGCGCTTATTTTCGGTAACTTTGTTGCGTTCGTATCATTTTTAAGTAACTTGTGGACATTTTTTACTTATCACGGATTCGTTGCCAAGCAAATTACTTCAAATGCTAATTTAGCGAAGAGTTATGCCACCGTATCTGTATGCATTATTGGATTTGTTTTATTTCATCTTGTCGTTTCAGGTGATTGGCTGTTGCTTGATATCCCCGCTGTGGCTGCGCTTTGCATGTTGACAAGGTTCCTACCTGTCTATTACCCATTACCTCGTCCATCCTGGCTCCAGGAGACAGTTGCTCGTTACTGGAGAGGGCGGGTGCACGGTCGTTGTGACCGTGTTAGGCTCGAAGAGCGGTTCCATGCAGTCAGTGTGGAGTGGACTACGGTCCAGCCACCGCCATGTGTGCGCTCGATTCCCCAAATACAGCGTGCTTGTGTTTGCCTGTGAAGGAGTGTGGGCCGGCTCCGTTGATGAAACGTGGCTCCCATCCACATGCCTCCCGGTCTTATTCCTTCGGGTTTACAATGGATATGGGGTGTGTGGTCGGAGCTGTGGGTGGTGCAGCGCAAGCCACCCATGGTCCCTCTGTAGGCGCAGGCGTCCTGTGGCTGGCCACAGTGACAGGCATATCCGAAACCGGATGCCGCCAACCATGACGAGAGAACCCATGGGGCATGAGGCTTGTGGTGGCTAGATCCTGACAAATCCTCAACCCACTGCCGTGAACTCTTGTCTCCGGCGCCTGGTGGCGACCGCTGGATGGAAGTTGGGTTACGTCCTTCAAGCTAAAAGCCAGGACACACCAATCCGCGTGAGTCGGTGAACTGACTAGGTGCTGGACCCCCTGCCTTTCGGGTGTAAATTTAATCGAAGGATTTGGCTGAGGACCTGAGTCGTTCTGTCAGGTGTGGGCGCCCTGTCAGTATCCTAATCCTAACCACATCCTCTTCAGAGGTTAGAAAGTGTTCGTTGGCCCTCCTCCTAAAACCTAGCCATGGGAGATAACAGGTCCGCCGGTTATAAGTTCACAGCTCGACTGGCGTAGAGCACGAGCGCCACACATTGTCTCTGACGGTGGGAGGACACCTCCGGGTGCTCAATGGTTTGTTACTGCCCGCCTCAAGCTAGGTAGCCCCTGGTCAAATTGGTGCAAACCCGCCAAAACCCATCTGCGTCTGGCTGTGGTCGCAGGTACGTACCCCACTGCGGTCGCAAAACACACGAATAAATTTACATCTTCAAAGTATTTCTGTGATGAACCTGAAACAGATCCAAATCTGTCTCTGCAAACACTCCCGGACTGGATCTGCTATCCACTGCCTTGTGGGTCCGGCTATTGTATGTATGTATTCTCAACAGTCTATTAACTAGACACAGAGCCAGTATAAAACCATGGAGATCAACAGATAAGCAAGATTCAACGCGTCATAATCATCGTGGCATGCTAGTTGAAGGTGAGCAACACACTTCAACCAGTATGCCGCAGGAAGAATGGAACATTTCGATAAAAAGTAGAACAGAACATTTTTAGTTGGTTTTTCACACGCCGCTTTTGTTCTTCTTTTGTCATTTTAATGTTTGTAGTATTAATCATGTGAATCAACACAATACTGTACACAAGTCTTCCACTGATTCCGGTTGCGGGCCATATCTTCAAGTGTGCTAAGCCATTGGCACTCCTCATCTTTGGGTCCCCATACTGGAAGACGTACGGATCCAACAGCGGCTAGACACGACGTCAGCGATTTCATGTGCTTCCGCCATGTAGAAGGCTGACCACCACGCGGTCGCCTCCAGCCAGGTCCTTGACAAGCGAATAGTGCGCGACGCGGTAGACGCTCAGGTGCCATGCGTAGGACGTGACCGAGCCATCCTAACTGGCGTAACAAAACCAGTTTGTTGAAGGGAATACTCGCATTCTCCAAGATGCGACGTCGAACGTCATTACTATTTACTCGATGTTGCCACCAAACACGAGCGATCCTCCTTAAGCAACCGTTATCGAAGGCAGAAAGACGACGCATGTCTTCCACGCGAATCGGCCAGGACTTGCACCCATACAACAATATTGAGCGAACTGATGCGCTGTAGACGCGGCCCTTTAGTGAGAATGAGACGTCGCGACGACGCCACAAGTGCCTCAAATTGACAAATGCTGATCGAGCTTTAGCGATACGAAGAGGAACTTCTTTGTTGATAGTGCCGTCAGCAGAAACACAGCTCCCAAGGTAGACGAAACTATCTACCTGTTCAAGTTGTGCACCTTCGAGAGTGAGTACGGGAGCAGGAGCCAAAGGCTCCTTGTTTAGGCCCTCAAACAAACCTCCGAAATACAGTCACCACCACGCGTGCGATTGCCCATCAATGCAATTGTATGCCTGCGCGCAAAGCACTCAGCATCGGGTGCTGGAACATGCGCACACTACTGGACTGGAACTCGAATGAGCGCACAGAGCGACGCATTGCACTAGTCGCGTTGGAACTGTCGCGCTACAACATCGATATTGCGGCGCTCAGTGAAACCCGGCTCACTGCTCAAGGTAACTTGCATGAAGCTTTATTGGCTATACGTTCTACTGCGCGGGAAACGCCACCACAGCACCACGTGGTCATGGGGTCGGATTTGCAATATCCGATCACCTCCATGGCCAGTTGGTGGGTGAACCAACAGGCATCAGCGCGCGACTGATGACTGTTCGCCTACGACTCGTGAGAGGTAAGTGTGACACTCTTATGAACACGTACGTAACGAGCATGTGTTATCCTGATGACACGCGTGCTCTGTTCTACCCTCAGTTATCCTCCGTGATACGGTCTGTGCCGAGGAGCGACCGACTATTTCTGCTGGGTGATTTCAACGCGCGTCTTGGGCGTGATGCATCGGTGTGGACAGATGTCATCGGTCCGCATGGCATTGATTCAGCGAATGCGAACGGCGACAAGCTGCTCTCACTGTGTGCCACTCACGGCCTGAGGATCACGAACACGGTTTGCACTGAGTGCGAGTGATATAGCAACTTGGACTCACCCACGGAGTGGTCACGCTCACCTGCTCGACTATGCCATTGTACGTCAGCGAAGTGCGCATGACACGTGTACTGCGTGGAGATGAGTGTGGCACTGATCACAAGTTGGTGCGCACCAAACTGTACATATATTTTCTTAAATCTGTTTTGCACTCCTGCTGTGAATCGGCGTAAATCTAACATCCTCTCCATCGGTCCTGTGGAGAAGCGTATTGAGCTGTAGAATGCGATGGCTGCACGCCTGTGTGATGTGGTCTGCATAGTCACAGTAGGCGACCTGTGGCACAACATTCGCGACCAGATGACAGCTGCTGCTGAGGAGACCATCGGGCGCGCAAACTGTAAGCGGCCTGATTGGTTTGATGACAACAATGCGACGATTGGCGCATTGGTGTCGGGGAGGAATGCAGCATTTGCTGCACATGTGGCAGATCCCAGTGACTTGGGGAAGAAGAGTCAGTTTCGCAAACTTCGACGGCGACTGACCCGAGAGCTCCGTCGCATTAAAAATGCATGGTAGACGGAGTAGGCGAAGCAGATGGAATGCTACGCCGGTGTATGGACCGATATTGGAGCCGCTGAGGACGCTACTCGATAGTACTTCCGGCGCTGCGTTCGCACAGACTGCGGACATAATGCAAATTTGGAAGAAACACTTTGACGGTCTCTTGAACAACCGTTCGGAGATCGACTGACCTACATTGAACGGCCTCAAGCAGCACGATGTGAAGACGAGTCTGGCGGACATGTCGACCCTGGATAAGACGCAGAGAGCACTTGCTCAGCTGCGAAACGGCAAGTGTGCCGGTGCCGATGGGATCACGCCTGAAGTATTGAAACACGGTGGACCCGCGTTGGTGCGTGCACTGCACCACTTGGTGTAACGCGTGTGGATTGAGGAGAGGTGCCTACTGAACTGAAGGGTGCCCTTGTGCTACCACTATACAAGAGCAAAGGGAGCACGCAGTGTTGCACGAATTATCGTAGCATCAACTTGCTGAGTTGTGTGGGCAAGGTGATTGCCCTAATCCTGCTCAACTGCCTCGTCAGCCAGGTTGTGGAACCTAACATGGTGGAATTGCATTGTGAATCCCGTTCGTTTTGCAGCGCTATAGATAAGGTGTTTGCGGCTCGTCAGTTGCAGGAGAAGTGCAGAGAACGACACCACCCATTGTACTCGCTGTTTGTTGATTTCACCAACGCATTTGATGCGCTGAACCGCGAGGCATTGTGGCTAGTGTTGGATAAGTTTTTTTGCCCCAGTTAGTATAAGTTTGCTTGAATGTCTGCACACAGCTGAGTGGACAGACCTCGGATAACTTTGCATTTGTCTCTGGTGTGAAGCAAGGCTATGTCTTAGCTCCTGCCCTGTTTAATATCTTCATGCCATGATGTATTGTGCTTTTGATGCAGTTTGTGCTTACGGTGTTCGTGTGGAATACCATATTGATGGTGGGTTGCTGAACATCCGTTTCGATGCGAGAATCCTAGTGGGGCCTCCTCGCTGTATATAGCCCACGCGTTACTGGTGGTGTTCGCTCGGCAGCTAAGCACCCTTAAGGTGTACAGCTTATGATTTGTTTATTTATTAGTCTATGAGGCAACAAACCATATGTTGTTATTCGCTGACGACCGTGCGTTATTTGCACATAGCGGATGAGTTGCAGCACATGACTAATGCTCTGGTTTCGACAGCGGCCAAATTCGGGCCCACCATCAACACAAGCAAAACTGTCTGTCTTCCATCCTTCACTGGAAGTGCAATCTGCAGTGGTCCCACAAATCAGCTTTGGTGATGAACTATTGCAAACCACCTCTCGCTTCTGCTACCTCTGGAGTGCCAGGCTCGAAGCGCGGTTCCATGCACTCAGTGTGGAGCGGACTACGGTCCAGCCACCGCCACGTGTGCGCTTGATTCCCCAAATACAGCGTGCTTGTGTTTGCCTGTGAAGGAGTGTGGGTCGGCTCCGTTGATGAAATATGGCTCCCATCCACATGCCTCCCGGTCTTATTCCTTCGGGTTTACAATGGATATGGGGTGTGTGGTCGGAGCTGTGGGTGGTGCAGCGCAAGCCACCCATGGTCCCTCTGTAGGCGCAGGCGTCCTGTGGCTGGCCACAGTGACAGGCATATCCGAAACCGGATGCCGCCAACCATATATATAAACAGCAGTCACGCCAGCATGAGTCCCCAGTACCGGATAGGCACCGTTTCGGAAAACGAATAACCGGCTATCGTGCCGCTAAAATGGTGTTATAATACCTGACGGATGACATTGTGATTGGAAGGGAAGGCTAAGCGGGAGAGGATGGACAAAGGAACTCTCAACACAAACGCTATTGGGGCCGGCTCCGCACCATATCAGCAAGTGTGTCCAACCAAACTTGTTCATCTTCCGTATTTCCTCCAGCCAGGCAGTCTGAATGCACCAACTGACGCGAACTTCAAAGTGAGGGTTTTCGTTTCTCTCGTATGTCATCGCCTGGCCTCCCCTCTTCCAACCGCACCCCCGGCGCGCAAACATTGCATGTCGCGGGAGCGGATGTGCTGGCATGCGCTACACGTGGCCTAGCCATCAGAGTCTGGTGCGTGATATAATGGTGCTGATCGGTTCAATCCCTCTTCCTGCACCAAATACACGACACTGATCATGCTCATCACTCACGCGGTGCTCCCGTCAGACATGAGCTAAGCTGCGAAGGCAGCGATGATCGAACGTGACGAGCCTCTTTATATCTGTCAACCTCATAAGCCAGGTTTCTCAACCTTATAAGAGGGTTGAACGGACAGCTGC
Source organism: Dicrocoelium dendriticum (assembly GCA_944474145.2). Lineage (NCBI taxonomy): Eukaryota > Metazoa > Platyhelminthes > Trematoda > Plagiorchiida > Dicrocoeliidae > Dicrocoelium > Dicrocoelium dendriticum. The sequence continues at coordinate 69,231,324 of OX104067.1, read as the reverse complement.
ATTATGCACTGCCCTTCAGGGAGAAAGTGATGTCACATATGCGCCACAGGTGGCGGAGATTGGCAAAAGCACCTCGAGCTTTTGCTATACGGTTCGTAATCTCAGCCTCGATCCCATAAGCGCTAATATAGCTGCCCAGATACTTGAATTGCTGAACGACTTCTAGTTGGTCACCACCAAGGGTAAGCGCAGAGGTGGGTCCTTGCCAATTTTGGAGAAGGACTTTGCATTTCGATGGAACAAGGCATAGCCCAAAACGCTTGACAGCCAGTACTGATCGGTCAAGTACAGTCTACCACGTTTGGGCGCTGTCACATATGAGGGAAATGTCGTCTGCGTACTCCAAGTCAAGAAGTCGCTCACCAGGAAGTAGCTCCACACCTTCTGGATCGTGTCCAGAGAACGCTGTTTCCATGACTTCATCAATAGCGAAGTTAAAGATGAACGATGACAGCTGGCAACCTTGTCACACCGCTAGGAATATTGAAGAGTGGCAACAGTTTACCATAAACCCTCACTCTGCCCAAACTATGCGCGTACAGCGCTTTGATAATGTTTTCTTATTTATCGGGCACACTTTTTCTCAGCAGACAGTCTCAAAGGGCACATCGATCCACTGAATCGAAGGGCATTTTGATGTCGTGAAACACGACAACGGTGGGTCGCCAGTTACTATGGCGGTGCTCCAACGATTGACGCAAAGGGAAAATGTGGTCGATGCAGCCTCGAAATCCAGATTTCACGAGCGCGTGTCAGTCTACGGAGAATGACAGAGGCAAATAGCATGTACAGAAGTTGGAAGCAAGGGGAATTGCGTTAAACTTATCAGAATGGAAGGAGAATTAACTGTCAGAAGACTGAAAACGAATGCAGGAAGGCCACTGACTGCGTGACCGCGCCATGTCTGATACAGTCTCCTACCGTCGATATGGGCTAACCTGAGACCCCCATCCACGAAGACGGCACGCACCCGCCTAACCAAGTCTTTCGGTCAATTTCTTCATCCCACTATGCCACGTCATGGAGTGGCCATCTTGCGGTTTCGCCCTACCTAGTGGAGCCACGGCGTGTAATGTTCGCCGAGGAAGCCGATCAACGGGCGTAAGTAGGATATGGCCTATCCAACGTAAACGATTAAGTTTCAGCGAACACTAGAGTGAGGCACCTGAAGGCTTCTTGCCAAAAACCGACCGGCGGACCTCAGCATTGCTCACCCGGTTTGGGCAATACTCCGCAAGCACCGTTCGTCAAACTCGGCCAAGCGTTTAATGTACTCGCTGCTAACTGCTCAGGTCTCTGATCCAAACGGCAACATAGGTCTTATCGCAGCGTTATACACCTTTCCTTTCACTGACAGGCTGATCTTCCGCCGTCTCCAGAGTTGCTTGAGTCTCTGGAAAGCCAGATAGGTCTTACTGATACGCGAAGTAATTTCCTCAGTGAAGTGAGCACCAGAGGTGACACAGCTACCAACGTAAGTGAGCCGATCCACCACTTCTAGTGGATGTTTGGTGATAGCTAGAACCGGTAGTGTGTCGGTTCAATCCTTCAGCAGTACTTTGCACTTTGAAGGTACAAAACATATGCCGAACGGGGTGGCGCTAGGCGTCAGTCTATCCAAGGAGAACTGTCGTCCGCATACTCCGGGCTTATCAGTCGGTCACCTGGCGAAATTTCCACTCCAGTAGAGTTTGAAAGATCAGAATCACTCATGATCATTTCGATGGCAAGGTGTAAGATGAAAGGAGATATAGGACAACGCTGGTGAGCATTACTTACCGTGGGGAACCAAGAGAGAGTTTCCCCTAAACTCTTACACGGCCTCGGGAGTCACGGTAGACTTAAGAATAGAAAGGAATTTAGCCGACACATCCTTCAGGTATAGGCAGTGCCACAAACTAGCGCGGTCAACAGAGTCGGTCAGCTTTCAAGTCAAGGAAAACCACCATTGTCTGTCCTCTGTATTGGTGTCTCTGCTCTTACACTTGGCGAGGAGTTAATATGTAATCAACAAACACCGAACAACCTCCTCGTGGGGCCAGCTGGGTGGTTCGGGTATTTCCCCCTTCCGGTGAATGGTTCGGTAGCAGTGTTCAAGGCTTTACTTATGGCAAGCGTTCTTTCTATAAAAAGCCACATGTGTCTGCTTATCAACACTATGACGTGGCAGATGTGACTCGCCACCAAATAGAGTCGCTGTCCCTTGTCTTCCTCGAAGCTATTATATACCAGCAAGCGATCCGTGCATCGGATTCTGCCTTTTACTTCGGGAGTGTTGGGCCTCTGGAATGCCTTTTCGCCCTCCGAAAAGGTATGAACTGAATTTTCAGTCACCGGCTCCCAACGGGTGCGAAACCCTTATCTCGCCCTGCTGCCTTGTAGATTAGGCCCTTTGGCCAATGCCTCGGAGCCGTGGTCCTCTACTACAACCCAACTACTTCGGCCTAGTCAGCCGGGTAGTATCTCGCCCACTGACGAACCATATAACCGAATTTAACTACTCTCGCTCCCTCTGCTAATGGGTTGCGATTCGACTACTGCTACTATTACTTTCTCAATTACACGCCACCTACTTACCTACAATCCCTCTGCATCGTCCTTCCCCGCTTTCATCTGACCCCTCATCTATGAACAGCGTCGCGCTCTCTGATGAAACTGTCGCTATACCAACCACACCTCCAAACCGAGGTAAGACAATCCCATGCCATCCCCCCTCCGCTTCTTCAACCAAAAACACAGTTCAGTTTGGGAGCGTTCAACATGCGTACTCTAATGCAGACTAGACAGCAAGCCGGTCTCGCACGCACTCTGGAATCTCTTGCAATAGATGTGTGTTGCTTATCTGAAACCCAACTTCAAGACTACAACACAGTCTGCCAACTGTTTTCTCCCGTTCACCCATACACCCGTTTCCTCCTTCGCCTTACTGGTGACGCCGAGTCCACTGCAGCTAGGCAAGCTTGTGTTGGGATCGCCCTTAGTTCCCGAGCCGAAGTCGCCCTTCTTGACTGGATTCCCATCAACAGTCGCCTCTACACTATGCGGCTCCAAGGCTGATCTAAAGTTAACAGGCGTCGAGAAGACAAACGCGCTCTTTTTGTCATCTCCACCTATGCGCCCACTGATTGTAGTCCGGATACAGTCAAAGACCTCTTCTATCAGAACCTTGCTTACCTTCTTCTAATGGCCCCCAAAGCGAACATCATTGTTATGGCGGGGGATTTCAACGCGCGTGTTGGTCGTTTGCTACCAATCGAACGCCATCTCGGAGGTCCACATGCATACGATATCGATCGCACGGATTATGGAGAAAGGCTGCTCACCCTACACTCCGACCACCAACTTTACCTATCCAACTTGAACTTCCTGCACCCGAAACGCCACTACGCTACGTGGCGTGCTCCCTCATCGCAACCTTGGTCGCAGATTGGCCACATCGCCATAAGTCGCCAGCGGCGTGACTGTGTTCGAGACTGCAGATCTGATTGGTCAACTTGCATCAAATCTAATCATGCGCTGGTACGTGCGACGGTATGCATGCGCTTTGGTGGCTCGCCTAAGACCAAACAAGCTCGTCTGGACATTGGTAAATTGGAACACCCCACTGCTCAAGCGGAATATCAACGGATGCTCCGTGACAATCTCACTTTTCCTCCACCTCTGGACGTTGACCAACATTGGCTGAGTTTACAACAGATCATATTTTCTGCGGGTCTGTCCACCTGTGGTCTTGTTTGTTCAACAGCTAAAATCTAACTCTTGTTGACATCGTCGGAATTACTTGATCGTCGACGGTCTTTTCCTGTCAGTGCGGGGCACACTGAACTCAACAACTAAAAGCAAGTCTTCACCTCGATTGTGAGTCCCAGTGGTCCGATCGAGCCACGGAAATGGAAGCTGCTGTCGCTTCTGGAAAGACCGCAGATTATTTTACCTAATCAGATCCACATGCCATCAGTTAGACAATTTGCGCGTCAGACGGTACGAGGATCACTAGTTTATGCAAACGTCTGGATCGCTGGACAGAGCACTTCGCTCTTCAATTTAATTACCCGATTAGACTACCGGTGACATTTCGTTTGCTACCTTGTGGTGCATGACCCGTGTGCACAGATCCTCCCACCGAGGCTGAGATTCGGAGAGAAATCCATACTCTGAGACGATACAAAGCCCCAGGTCCTGACAGCTTTCCTCCGGCCCTATTCAAAGATGGAGGAAATACAGTTACTAGCGAACTGCTCTCGCTTTTTATAGAAGGGTGGGTCGATCAGAAGACTCCTAACCGTTATGGCGAATCTATCGTGATCTCAGTTTACAAGGAACGCTCCCGCAACGATTGCACAAACTACCGAGAAATATCACTTATCTCGGTCGCGTCTAGAGTTTTTGTGTCGATATTGCTCCCTAGACTTTCAGCTACTTGAGAGAGTTTGTCTCGCGAGGAACAAGCTGGCTTTCGCAGTGGTCGAGGTTGCATCGACCAGATCTTCACACTGCGTCAAATTCTCGAACATAGTCACATCCACCGAAGACCAACATTAGTAGTGTTTTTGGACATCCGTGCCGCTTTTGACTCCATAGACAAAACATCTCTTTGGAAGTGTCCGCTAAAAAGCGGTGTACCCGACAAAGTCGTCCCATTCGTGAAAGAACTCTATCGCCACACATTCGGCAAAGTTCAAGTTTAGGGAGAGCTTTCTTCATCTTTTGCTGTTACCAACGGAGTACACCAAGGTTGCCCAATCTCACCATTTTTATTCAACTTTGCCATCGATGATGTTCTCCACCGCGCTCTGGAAGGAACCGAAAGCTGCGGCGTTGAGCTCCTCCCCGGGGACAGCGTTTCGGACTTGGATTATGGTGATAACATTGTTTTGCTGGGGGACGACCCACAGGCCATCCAAAACGTTTTGAACCTCACCAATCGAGGCCTCTAATTATGATTTGTACTTTTCCCCATCCATGTGTAAAACTCTGCTTCAAGATTGGCAAGCTCCGGAGCCAACACTCACAACTGCAGGTGATTGCCTATATCAGGTTAATCGCTTCACTTATCTTGGGAGTTGCATCACGGCGGGTGGCGGTGTTGGGGATGAAATGTTTCAGCGAATCGCTAAATCTCGCCTGGCGTTCACTAACCTGAGGCACTTATGGCACCGCCGCGACATCAGTCTGAGGCTCAAAGGCAGGGTGTACAGTGGCACTGTCCGTGCGGTCCTGCTGTACGGCCTCGAGACCTGGCCTGTCCGTATAGAAGATCCTAAACGACTAGCATCTTTCGACAACCGCTGCTTGCGAACGATCGCTCGTGTGTGGTTGCAACACCACGTAAGCAACTCGAAGTTAGAAGCCGAGTACTCGGTACGAACAATCCCAGTCTCCAGGGTATTATTCTCGAACACCGTTTGCGTTAGATTAGTCACGTTTTACGCATGCCAACCAATCGGCTTTCTCGCCGAGCATTATTTGCTGTTCCTGAGCGTGAGTGGAGAAAATACTGGGGTGGACAACTGATGGCATTGAGGTGGAACATCAAGAATGTCACCGCATGTCTGGCTTCATCAGGATCTGTCCGTCTTCCAGGTTGCGGACCACTTGATGGGGACACCAAATTGCTGGAAGTTTTTGAGGTTATGGCTCGTAACGGAAAGCAGTGGCTTCAATGCTATTCAAACATTTTCCTTTCATCAGCATTTCAATTTTAAACACAAATCGTAACGGCGTGTGTGAACTTAAAAAACCCAAAAACAAACAACCAAAATAGGCGTTTTTCTTTTGTTTTTTCAACTAACTTTTACCATACCATTATAGTCATGGTTCTGATGGCACATTTGTCTGTTTTCAGACTTGAATAAATATAATCAATATATACGACACAATCATGACCAGGGCAGAAGCCAACCTGGCTTTCAGTGATACGGTTCTCACGAGGATCAGTAAATCATCGGAGAATGATACCCGTGAGGAGTTTGAAGGCATTGGAAACGAGGATACTGCTTCGATGCTTTTCACACTAAGTACGCTGACCCTTCTTGAAAATAATCACGACAGTTGACAGTCGCCAGTCTGAAGGTATCACTTCACTGTTCCAAATCGTGCGAGTCCAATCAACAGGTGGTCACCACCATCTTTCAGCAAAGTTGGATGAAGGTCTTCGGGTCCATGAGTCTTGTTTCGTTTTACTACAGAAAGCTCATATTGAGTCTCTTCCAAAGTAGGAGGTGTGACACTACTTCACACGACGGCTCAGGTGATTCGGCAAGCGGCAATGTCTCAGCAGGCATGCTGAACTGCTCTTCAAAATGTTCTGCCCAACGAGCTAGTCGGTGACACTGAGAATGGATCAACAATCCATCTTCCTCAGATATTGTCTCGCTAACGAATGTTTTTCTTGGATCCGTATTCGGGATGAGCTGGAATAGCACTCGGCTGTTTCCAATTGCACTAGCTTTCTTCATCTCACGGACCATTGCTATCCACCTACGTCCCCGCTTGATTCGAAAACATACGGTGTGTTCTTTAAGAGAGTTTCGGACACGCTGAAACTCAGTGCCCATTGGAACTTCTTTTCGTGCTTCGATCAAGCTGATTGACGCCTCAGAGATCCATTCACAATTATGACATCGCAAGTTGGGTGCACAGCATGCGTCAAAGGCATTCTTAATCGCTCATTTGATACGATTCCAGTCGGCATTCGATTTACCAATCGCATTCTTCACTGATACTTGGTGGGGCAGTTCATTGTGGTATTTTTGAATCGCGAGTCCAGGTTGCAGGTAAGAAGGTTAGAAGCGGGAAAGGTGCACGCACTAGAGCATGGCCGGAATCCAGACACGTGCTCTAAATTGGCCGACAGTCTTGGACTGATGTGCGCCATCTGTAGCTGATGGCAACCTGGTTGATTAAGGAATTCGGTGGACGCCAGGTGACGCGGTGTGTAAGTTTGTGCTTGAAAACAGTGCTGTTATCTTTAAGGTTGTGGTCGGCGTACACTTGCAGAAATCGATCCCCATTGTCTGTTCGGTGTGCATCAACTCCAAAGCGGCCGCCCAAGTGTTGTTCGAAGTCTGGAAGACGGCCCACTTGGGCATTCATATCACTAGCAACAGTTGCGATGTCAGTATTCTTCGCCATCCGAAGAAGAGATGAGAGCTGTCGATAGAAATGGTCTTTGATACCCTCTGAACTGCATCCAGTAGGTGATGAAAAGGCACCTTGTCTTCATACGGTGCTTATTAACTCCAATCGAGGTTCAGAATCGAACCGCGCACATGCGGCTGTTCGCCGGTATCCAGTCGAGCAAATTGGCTTTAGCATGTTTGCTGAGAGCAATACACCGTTAATGCCTTGAGCCATTGACTTGGTATCGCCAGAGACGCGAAGAGTGTAGCAATCGTCCTCAGATTCAGAACCTGGAATTTGAACGTGCGTCGTGACGCTGTTTTCTTGTATGCGTGTTTCGAAGACAGCACGCGTCAATACCAAGAGAATGAAGAGTGAGAGTCAACGTAGTAAAATGCCCGGTCCAGTACACCCCCTGGCGGTAGCCCGACAATGCTTGGTAACGGATCCATGCCGACTACTTTGGACCGATAAACGGAACCATGTTTCTTCTGCTCATTGACGCACATTCAACATGGATTGATGTGCATCCAGTCACTCAAGCACCGTCAGAAACCACTATTACGCGCTCTTCAAAGCTGAATTTAGGGAGCATGCTGTGTGGTTGGGTTGCGACTCGCAACCTCTATTGAGACCCCGGTTCACTTTGAGGTAAACCTCGGTCATTCCGATCTCGAGGACCGTAACACGAATGAAAATATTTAGGTGTTGCCAGTGTTGGGAAAAGCAACACCCAAATATTTCCATTTTACATACGGTTCTTTGTGATCAGAATGACCGAGGTCTACCTCAAGTGAACCGAGGTCTCAATAGAGGTAGCTTGTAGCAACCCAAGCACACAGCGGATTCTCCAACTCCAACTTTGAATTCGTTTCTGCTGTCTGGAGCGTTGATCATGGATCTCAGTGGCATAGTGTTCAGGGCGTCAGTCGTGAACTACTAAGCTCTGAGTTCCACCCCAGCTCAGGCTATCCACCTGAAGATGCGCTGTTCCTTTGCTACCTTTGGCATCCCGGAAGCCTCTACCAGTGCTGAATTTAGGAAGTTTTTTTACCAACAATGGGATCCAACGTATCAGAACGGACCTGTATCATCCGGCATCGAACGGCTTATCAGAAAGGGCTGTGCAAACGGTGGAACAAGGCATAATAAAGCAGCAAGTTGGAAATTTGCAAACGAAATTGGATCGTTTCCTATTTCCCCTTACCTTTCCAAACCCACTGAGACCACCGGTAAGTCCGTGGGGGAACTAATGTTCGGCAGAAATCTCTGGACGCAGCTTCATTTGTTGTTTCCGAACCCGCGTATTGAACTAGAGTAGCGACAGACAAAGTCTGTGTCATCAGATCTGCTAAAAGATGAGAGCGCATTCAGAGGTGATCAACCAGTATACACTCGGCTACCGCATGATCAATGCTGGTAACCATCAACTGTACTCGTCTCTGCAGGAAACCAAAACGATATGCACTTCTGGATCGTCCGCCGAAATTCGGACCATCTACGCCCCCGGGGCACATACACACCGGCCGAAGCGGAATCTGATTCCCATTCTAGCACTGAGCAGGTAGTGGGGGACGTGAAAACCGAAACAACAAGTGAGACCATACTTCGGTGGTCCAGCCAAATTTGCAAACCGGTAGAACCTTGTCAACCAGGAATGTGACTTCAGCCACGACGATGAAAGATGTCACATGTTGATTGTTGATCAATGACTGACGCTAGCTCAAAATGTATTGATTTTGCATGCTTGCGTAGGTACACCCAACTGCGCTTCTTATGCTGTAACCTGCTCCGTGTTATTTGTTGAACATACCTCACTTCGTACACGTTTTCCTTCTTCTGCCAACTTACTACGGCTAACCTCTAGTCTTGACATACACCATATCAAGAAAATAGCCTCCTTAATTAGAAGCATGCCCTTGGTCGCTTTGATGTTTTATGGATCTGATCGTCGCCCACTTTGATCAATAATAAAACCGAGGTATTTAGTGGACCTCATACAGAACCTTCACTTATACATTCTCAGACAGAATCCTTGCCCCTGTATTTTGCCAAGCGCAATTCTTATAAGTTAGATCCCATGATGTCGACATCATCCAGTTAGGTTGCGCATATAGTATTCCTCATAGCATCGTATCCTTGATCCGCAGAAAAATTGTCGGCGCCGATTTTACCTCAAATGTTTAGCGTGTATGCTGGAACAGTTCTCGGCGGGTGTTTATCCTGGACATTATCCGCGATTTTCGTTATTTCAATTTGGCGTTACACGTCGGACAGGTCGGAACACTTGCCTTTAGGAAGACGTATGAGGTGCTTGCGGTCTTCCAACACAGCATTCAAGCCTGTTGAATAATCTGCACATAAGCAGACCTTTCCTTTTGGCTTCTTGACAATCCTAAGGGCGCGGTCCAGGAAATGTAATTGGTCAGCTTGACAACTATGACCGGCTGTGGCCTGTCACGTTTTTTTCCGACGATTGAAACGACTGCTTGTGGAACCTGCCGTTTTGGTTAAAAGACTGACATTTAACTGCGGGGATATACTGGTATTGCTTATCGTGTACAATCCAAGACCATCCTGTAACACCTACGGCTATTTATTCTGTGGATTCTCCGTCCACTTCACTGTTGTGTCGCTTAATTTGCTGCACTTAGAGTTCAAGAGAACTTCAAGTAGTTTTATATTCTCATTCTAGTCGAGACCGAGTAAGTTCAGATCGGGGTGCCTTATTTAACAAACCTCTTCGAACTGGTAGTCCTCACAAGTTTTACGGGGATCAAATTTCACCGAGTAGTTTCAACCCTCCTCCTGAAACATTGGTTACAACCCATATTCTTCTCTGAGTACATGATTCCAAATTTTATTGGATATAATCGTGGTATTTAATGTAATGTCAGTTTGGAGGCGCAGGCTACTCTAACGAACTTTCTGCGATTTGCGGTCCCGGTGTCGAAGGTATCAAAAACAGTATAATGGTATGGATACAATCATTTGGGAATACTTGTAGGGAACGTTACTTTTGACCCTTTGTGTCCTGGCGGTACTTATAAGTACCACTTTGTTTAAATTGTAATACTGCTTCAGTGCAAGCGTTATTTCTGCTGGTATTCGCGATGATACGTACAATAGCCTGTCAACAGTTTAGTATGGGTCACACCTCCGATACGTTGCTCTGCAGTGTATGTAGTAAACATTTGTGGTTCATGTTGAGCTATTAGTAAATTATTTCAGGACTCTAATAGCTAAGGATGACAGAAGAGCGTTACTTTTCATTGTTGCTTTTTTGTTAACGATACTTTATAAAGTGGCAGATTCTAACGCTTTGCCGTTCCACACGTTGCCAACATGCGTATGGCGGCCTGCTTGGCTCCATAGAGTTCGGGGCCTTCTCTAGATTTCGCCTCTGGACCATGGACTGTGACTCTGGGCAGTTATCTTCGTGCCTTGTTTCAAATTGATCTGGCTTTAGCACTTAGGGGTGATTAACATGAGCTTAATGGAGGTGTCCTGCTCAATTTTCCGAAGTAATCCTATGCCATTCGACATCCCCGGGCGTTTGGAGATCACAAACGAAAATACACGTCTTGAACTCATCGTTTGTCTTTTCCTTGAAATATAGTGACGGTCGGCATTAGTTGCATAAGTTACGATATCTTTTGATGTGCACTCAAGGAGGTTTGTGCAACTGTATCGCGTGCTCAACTAAGAATATTGTTAATCAAAATGTCATTTAACATAGCACAAATTGACCAAAAGTGAGACCTTTGATGCATTTGATTCCCAGCTTTCGTTGGAGCAGATTGAGTCTGCAACTTCGGACCGGAAGATGTCTTTGCATCTTCCAAGCCATGATTCTGAGGTTAAGTCGGCCTTCGCGTCATACTGAAGCGTAAATTTAGCATCCTTAGTGTATCGAACTAATACTGCGTCGGTGACGAATATCTGCAAATAGAAGACGAAAAATTGTAAGCAGAATCAGTTATTAGGGCATCCAGATGCAACAGAAGTGCTGAAGACCGAAACCAAATAAGTGCGGAATTCACACACAGTAGTTGAGCCAGCGTAGTCTCGTCAGCCAGTCGTATGTACTCAGTAGCAGCTACACACAGTCAGCCACAGGCTGGTGGAGTCAATGCGTAATCTAGCACAGCTTGGCATGATGAAGTGGATTTCGGACATAGTGAGACAGGGCATAGCCAAACGGTCACGTGTTGACCTCGCGTTCAGGCGACCGGCATGAGTCACTGCAAACGTATATGCGCGAAGGAATTCGGTTGCTAACTCAAGCACACAAGCTATCGACTAAAGACAGCTGCCTTTTGGCACTTGATCTTGCTTGCACTGCAAAACGCTACAAGATTTTCTCGATCAGCGTTGTGTGACTTTTTTAAATTTTCTCGGTTGATGTATGTGTTCGCCTGTGTCACTCAAAGTGGCATTTTCTGGTTCTTTAATTTCGAAATTTTAATGGTCCACATAGTCGCATTGTTTTTCTGTTTTGAACCCGGCCGCTCGGATTGGCTATTCGAGAGGCGCTGCTTCGGTTACCGGTTCTACAGCCACAAATAATAAAGCAATGTCATGCCACAGACGAGTTGTTTTTATATGCTCCCGGTTACGTCGTCCAATATTCTCAGTTATGTTGCATTCCTTGCTTAGTAATAATTACATCAGTTTGTTCGAGAATGTTCTCCGCTTAATTTCAGGGGTTAAGACTATCTTTTGGCCGATATAGGGTCCACCGATCAATTCCTTAGGTTCTCCTTCTAATAGCACCCCTTTTGGTTATCATTGCCTACATTCTGTTCATATGCTGTGGCTCCAATGTGTCCACACCGAGGGTGTGTGCATGCGATTATTGGATGACGATAGCCGTTGTTCATGTATTATGTGTCCAATGTTGGTTGATAAAACCCTCGGTAGAGGAGCCATCGTTGGCTTGGGCGTTAGACTAAACATTGCTGTTCGCTAGATTGTTTGTGTTGGCACGTACCACTTTTTGTGCCGGAGTACACGCGCCACATTCTGTTCTTGTCTCTAAACCCTATAAAACGTCTCCCCGTGACCGGCAACGTTGATGTGTTTGCCCACCATCTCTTACTGTAACTTCGTTCGCCTGACACTGGAGTACTCACTGGATACACTTGGTTATTTCATCGCAACTGGGGATTTGTTTATGGCTGCATTGTTCGTTTGAACCTGAACGTTTGACTTTACATGTAGATTTATCGTACGACCTCCGTCCTCTTGCCCTTTTTATTTTCTCTCATTACTACTTCTCTGGTGATGTGTGCTTAAGAAGCCTCATTGTATTGTTTGTGTGTTGTCGCCATCGTCGTTGTTATTGACGTTGGTACTAGACAACAGATATCATTTACTGCTTCCGTCTTTCTCTGCTCATGAACCAGATTAACGGTCATTTTACTCTCGCTGCCATCACTCTGTTTGTTGTAGTAAAATTTTGGACACTCCGATGAATCGGAAATGGATGCCCAAGGCTGATCACTCCTCTTGGACTCCTTTGGACACGGTGGCTAAGTGAGTTGTTTACGTTGATGATTACTCCCGCGGTGGTCATGGGTTCGAATCCTGATGGATGCGCACTACTGATGATGCCTAACAGACTGAAATTGCAGTCTAGTGCTTTTCCAGGCCTGTTGACGACTATCTGATTTGGTACTGGCTTCGACGAACCCACAATTAAAAAAAATTTATATTGTTGGTCTATTTGCTGTGCCGATAAACTGTAATCTGCAGCGATGCATCGGCTCAAATCACAGATGCACTGCTGTCGTCAGAAATAAGAAAGCAAATTGTACATTCCTCGACGATGCGAACTGTTACCATCATTTCGTGCTTCGCATAGTAGCATGTTTTGAAATGATTGTGCAAATATGGATCAGATTTACTTGCGAACTGCGAGGTGTGCTAGTAGTTGTGGATCATGACTTGATGTCGCGAAAATGTTGGGGAGTTTCTTTAGTTTTCCATTTCATTGAGAATGCTTGGCACGACTATACAAAGCGATTAAGACTGAATTTTCCTGTCTAGTCAATAGCAGGAATGAGGTAATCTCGGAACAGAATATTTTGGTTTGAAGTTATAACTCACTGGCGAGGTGGGCATGTCATGTACATCAGTGCAACACCAAGTAATTGAAAAGAATGTGCTCCGCAGAGAATTCCAGTCCACTGAATAGCAAGGGGTTATGTATCTCAGGAAAATATGTTGTAATAAATGCGCTGTAAGCTATTCCTCGCTGGCGAGATGGATCTAGTGTGTAGGAAAATTTGACTCCAAGTCAACTATATGCTTGTAGTAATGTTTCTCGAAAGCAGGCAAGGTAGGATGCAGTTGTTCGTATCCGAGGGAAACGCGGTCGGAGGCGGTGGTATTCCCAGTAGGATGTGTTAGAAGATCAACAGGTTAGCCTTCTATCAATTCATGTGAACGTTCCCCGTGTATGTCGTTCTGGTGACGGGACTATCCAAGCATGTTCTACCAACCCTTTTCAGTGAATCTTGTGAGAGGGAATGGCGAAGGAAGGTAGACTAACAAAAGTGCACTGTAGTCAATGAAGGGAGTGCAGAGGACTCATGAAATGACTAATACCTTACTGTGCACTATGTAAACGCAGTTGATTACTGTGTAACCTATATTCATTCCTACATGGAATTTGAGATTGATCGTTGTGAGGGACCACTTTGTCTGGCACGGGCTATGTACCGTGACGCGTAGCATCAGACTGTCACCTTAGAGAAAATGTGTGGAATCACAACTTGACCTGTTAGGTGAGGAGGTCAGAGGTGACTATAAGTTAAGGTAGTAGGCGAGAAGAGAGCATCAGTCCACTGCGCAGGTGGGATGAAGAAATGATGGAGGCAACATGAGGCATTTGCTGCTACGCTTTTCCGCTATCGGGTGATAGTTTGTCAGCGACATCTGCAGGTTCGTCGCTAGCGCCCTCATCCACGGTGACGAACGCAGCCTGTCTCGTTTTGCATAGAACTTCGTAAAAGAATTAGGTCGACCGCTTACATGCAAGGGGCTTCGCGCTCGGATGGCGCAGACTCCCGTAGCCAGTTGACTGAAAGACTCCATCTCGACCTGAGATTCGAAACACAATAGCAGTCCGTCACCGTTTACGCAGCTTGTGCGGATTTTCCGGCTCTATTTGGGATAAGGGTTTTGTTACTCTAATGATTACCAGAATTAGAGTGTGTTGTTAGTGAATTGGCAAGTTCGTGTTTCTTCGCACTTCGGAATGGAGTTTGCACCTTCAATCTGTTAAATATTGTTACAAGAATGGACCAACCTACTGTTTTTCACTACCGCTCAACAACCATTCGAAGTAGTCGATCAGCGTACACAGCTAGGTGAACGTATCAAACCTCGTGCTCATATCACCATGGGGCTACTGCACGCCTCAATAATAGTATGACTTATCAAAGTCGTGTTCATTTACAGAGGCTACGGGATATAGGGTTATTGGTTGAGGGCATAACGTACGACGCCACGGTACCAACAGTACTGCTGTAGGCGTGAAAGACCTGTACACGGCGCGCGGGAAACTTTAAGAGACTGCATGTGTTAACCACTGATACCTTGGCAGTACTACCCATCTCTAGCGGTTGAACCGGATAAGGGGCGCTGCTTTTCGGCATCTAGTGCTTATTAACATGACACCCTGTGCGTTTCTGTGCTGTAGATTGAACTGGAATATATATATATATATATATATATATATATATATATATATATATATATATATATACCATTTCCACTTTAAATTGGACATTTTTCAAATTACATTGGGCATTTTGCAAACCAAATTAGACATTTTGCAAACGAAATTGGACATTTTGCAAACCACATTGGACGTTTTGCAAAACAAATTGGACACGTTGCAATCTAAGTAGCAACTCGCCAATTTGTTGGTAAGAAACGAGCAGTAAGACTGCTGAATGATGTTCAGAATATACATTGTGATGACGCTAATACACCGGCATTGTGTAAGCATCGGGCTACACTATAAAACATTTCCTTGATCGTGAGCAGCGACCGAAGTTCTGAACTACGCTCCCCTCTCCCCATTGACATTTGCCTAGTTGGTGTGTAGTGCCCATACGCATCAACCTGTGTAGGTGTGTGACAATTGGAAAATCGGACGTCCGAATCGTAATTGTGTATCAATTATTTTGTGAGTGGATTGCGATGCGCAATCTCAATGTGCACCGTTGTTCTCATTAGAGGGAACCTTGTCCGATTCGGTCAATGGGACCATGTCGGATGAAGCAGGTAGGCGGTGTCCCAGCTTCGCCCGTCTCTCTATTAGCTTTCGCAACTGCCACGTTATTGTATCAGCGTAGGCTGTAATGACCCCCAGCTAAACCAGTCTAGATCTATAGCCTATTGTTGCAACATATCAACTACTGAGGAGTGGGACGATTACACGATGTTCAGGCCACATTGTGGTCACGATAATGTAACCGAACTGTGTACATAGCGGGTGATTGTGTAAGCCCTTCTCTTGACATGAGTGCCGTTCGCCTCGGTCAAAATCGGTGACCTATTTTCCCCTACACCCCCCCCCCCCAATAGGAATTCGTGTGTTTTGTCTGGGTGTGTGGACCGACCTATGCAGCGGTACCACTATTGGAGCCGAGCATACGATAATGGTTCCACTCAACACAACTTAGCTTTGTTAGCTCCGTGCCGCACGAAACGACCAAAATGAGTGACGAACAACAGGAGAGCTGGTGTCCGACGCGACGGCACTGCAGGCGAACATCATTTGCGCAAAGAGAAATTCTCACATAACTTGTGCTGGTCGACGGCAAAACTACTCGGGAAGCCGCTGAAGTCGCCGGTGTTAACGCGAGTACGGCAAGGAACATCATTAATGCCTACAAGCGAGAAGGCTCAAATACACAGCGCACCTGCGGTGGAAACAATAGGGAGAAGCTGACTCCCATTGTATTGCAGCGTGTCGAAGAAGCGGTTGAACGGCACTCTGAGAACACGTTGGTGCAGCTGCAGATGCGCCTGAGAGAGAATGGGATAAACTTATCAGTATCCTCTGTCTCCAACGCCCTCAGAAGACTAAAGATAACTCTCAAAAAGTGTCATTACGAGCTCGACCGAGTCAACGGTGCCACGACAATCGCTAGCCGACAGGCGTACGCTCTCGAATTCTCGGTGACCGTCCTGCTCTTACACGCTAAGCCAACTGTTAATATGGAAAACGCACATTTTGAAATTGAAATGGTGTATTAACAAAAAATAAGACAGTAACCATAGCAAAGATCAGTTGACGAAGGGTTGTCCGGCTGTCGCTTTCGTCAGGTTCATCATCGTATTGAGAACGCAGTTCATGCAGTCCTGCTGCGTTACCATCCCAACGCTGTCCTGAATGACCGTGCTCAGCGTCTGCTCAGGTGTGGGGTTAATAAGCAGGCGTCTCGCCGACGCTTTCATCTTTGAAAAGACGTGTTCTACCGGGTTTAACATGTACAAGTTGGGCGGCAAGAACTGCATGTGATAAGACGAACCAAGGATCCTGCTTAGCTCATCAGGCATATGGATCCTGGCATTGTCCATGATCAGCCACGCGCCGTTCATCTCCACTATGCAGCTTATACGCGCCACCAGTTCCTCGACGAACGCTGAGAACTTCGCACCATTGCAGGTGCCATCGTTAATGATCTTTGAATGGATGACGCCTTGGTTATTCATTGCAACAATCAGGGTTACCATGCGACCTCTGACTGTGGGTAACACGAAGTTCGCGCGCGTCCCTCTTCATAAGCGAGCCTGAGTTCGCCTCAGATGAAGGTTGAAACCACTCTCATCTATGAAGATGCATTTCTCCTCGTTAGAAGGTGCATGTGCCGAGAACTCGAGAGCGTACGCCTGTCGGCTAGCGATTGTCGTGGCACCGTTGACTCGGTCGAGCTCGTATTGACACTTTTTGAGATTTATCTTTAGTCTTCTGAGGGTGTTGGAGACAGAGGATACTGATAGGTTTATCCCATTCTCTCTCAGGCGCATCTGCAGCTGCACCAACGTGTCCTCAGAGTGCCGTTCAACCGCTTCTTCGACACGCTGCAATACATTGGGAGTCAGCTTCTCCCTATTGTTTCCACCGCAGGTGCGCTGTGTATTTGAGCCTTCTCGCTTGTAGGCATTAATGATGTTCCTTGCCGTACTCGCGTTAACACCGGCGACTTCAGCGGCTTCCCGAGTAGTTTTGCCGTCGACCAGCACAAGTTATGTGAGAATTTCTCTTTGCGCAAATGATGTTCGCCTGCAGTGCCGTCGCGTCGGACACCAGCTCTCCTGTTGTTCGTCACTCATTTTGGTCGTTTCGTGCGGCACGGAGCTAATAAAGCTAAGTTGGGTTGAGTGGAACCATTATCGTATGCTCGGCTCCAATAGTGGTACCGCTGCATAGGTCGGTCCACACACCCAGACAAAACACACGAATTCCTATTGGGGGGGGGGGTGTAGGGGAAAATAGGTCACCGATTTTGACCGAGGCGAACGGCACTCATGTCAAGAGAAGGGCTTACACAATCACCCGCTATGTACACAGTTCGGTTACATTATCGTGACCACAATGTGGCCTGAACATCGTGTAATCGTCCCACTCCTCAGTAGTTGATATGTTGCAACAATAGGCTATAGATCTAGACTGGTTTAGCTGGGGGTCATTACAGCCTACGCTGATACAATAACGTGGCAGTTGCGAAAGCTAATAGAGAGACGGGCGAAGCTGGGACACCGCCTACCTGCTTCATCCGACATGGTCCCATTGACCGAATCGGACAAGGTTCCCTCTAATGAGAACAACGGTGCACATTGAGATTGCGCATCGCAATCCACTCACAAAATAATTGATACACAATTACGAATCGGACGTCCGATTTTCCAATTGTCACACACCTACACAGGTTGATGCGTATGGGCACTACACACCAACTAGGCAAATGTCAATGGGGAGAGGGGAGCGTAGTTCAGAACTTCGGTCGCTGCTCACGATCAAGGAAATGTTTTATAGTGTAGCCCGATGCTTACACAATGCCGGTGTATTAGCGTCATCACAATGTATATTCTGAACATCATTCAGCAGTCTTACTGCTCGTTTCTTACCAACAAATTGGCGAGTTGCTACTTAGATTGCAACGTGTCCAATTTGTTTTGCAAAATGTCCAATTTAAAGTGAAAATTGTATATATATATATATATATATATATATATATATATATATATATCTTGGTTGCAGCTATTCTTCGCAACAAATCAGTCGTTGTTGTGCTGAATTTATTTTCCAATTAAATATTTATTTAAACACTACCGTAACACCATAGTTGGACTAATCTACGTTTAAATCAATCTAGATGATTGTTCATTTGTACTTTAAATTGTAGAAGGAACGTTTGCTCTTCCACACCTTATCTCGATAATAGCTGACTTATCTTAACTTCAGTATGAGCGATGTACAGCTGGAAATATAGCTACACTCATTCTTGTGACTAATATATGAAATGGAACATGTAGCATCAACATCAGCATGTTATTCGCTAGTCAGTGACTTGCCGGGATTATTCAGCTTGCACGTACGAGCCAACGTGTGGACACTTGCAACAAAAGTTGTTGGGTCTTGAACACCGATTTTCCAAACCGCATACCAAAGCGAGGAAGGGTTGTAGAGTACATGAATTCCAGGGATAATTGTTGATCACTACACCCAATTGTTCAGTCCAATGTACGAACGAGTGTGGAATATTGTAAGCAGCAACGCTTGGTACCAGGAGTTAACGCGACCTATGTACTATATATATATATATATATATATATATATATATATATATATATATATATATATATATATATATATATCGCGGGTGAGCCTACGGTGCGCTGAGGCTGGTGGTGGCTAGATCCTGACAGATGATCTACCCACTGCTGCTACTGTTGCGCCATTGGCTCATGTCCTGGACGCCTCCTCGTGGCGACCGCTGGGTGGGAGTTGGTTTCGCCCTTCTCCCTGCTAAGATCCAGGACACCAATCCGCATGAGTCAGTGAACTGACCATGTGCTAGACCCGCTGCCTTTCGGGTGTTCATTTAATCGAAGGCTTTGGCTGAGGACCCGAGTCGTTCTCCTGTCAGGTGTGGGCGCCCTGTCAGTATCCTAGTCCATCCTCTTCGGAGGTTAGGAAGTGGTCGATGGCCCTCTTCCCGTAAAACCTAGCCATGGGAGACAACAGGTCTACGGGTTATAAGCTCACAGCTCGATTGGCGTAGAGCACGAGCGCCACGCATTGTCTCTGACGGTGGGAGGTCACCCCCGGGTGTTCAATGGCATGCTACTGCCCGCCTCAAGCCAGGCAGCCCCTGGTCAACTTGGTGCAAACCCGCCAAAACCCTCCTGCGTCTGGTCGTGGTCGTAAATGCGTATCCTACTACGGTCGCAAAACATATATGAATCGTTCCAGTATCTCAAACGCTGCGTGTGACGGCCGTCAAGCAGATCCCAATCTGTCTCTGCAATCACATTGGCGAGCTGGATCTGCTCTCCACTGCCTTGTGGGTCAGGCTAGTGAGCCAAAGGCTCCGGGCGGAGTCCCTCAAGCACACCTCCAAACCACCCTGCTGTGGTAGCTGCAAGTCGGTGGCCTAAACCATACCCACTGCCTTGTGGGTCAGGCTATTGAGCCAAAAGGCTCCGGGTGGAGTCCCTCAAGCAAACCTCCGAAGCACAACGACCACCTCGCGTGCGATTGCCCACCGATGTGATCGTATGCCTGCGCGCAAAGCACTCAGCATCGGGTGCTGGAACGTGCGCACACTACTGGACCGGAACTCGAGCGAGCGCCCGAAGCGACGCACTGCACTGGTCGCGATGGAACGGGCGCGCTACCACATCGATATTGCGGGGCTCAGTGAAACTCGGCTCGCTGAGCAAAGTAAGTTGCATGAAGCAGGTGCTGACTACACATTCTACTGGTGGGCAACGCCGCCTCAGCACCACGTGAACATGGGGTCGGATTTGCAATATCCGATCGCCTCCATGGCCAGCTGGTGGGTGAACCAACAGGCATCAGCGCGCGACTGATGACTGTTCGCCTACGACTCGGAAGAGGTAAGTTTGCTACTTTTATAAGCACGTACGGTCCGACCATGTGTTATCCTGATGACACGCGTGATCAGTTCTACACTGAGCTATCCTCCGTGATACGGTCTGTGCCGAGGAGCGACCGGCTATTTCTGCTGGGTGATTTCAACGCGCGCGTTGGGCTTGATGCATCAGCGTGGACAGATGTTATCGGTTCGCATGGCATTGGTTCAGCGAATGCGAACGGTGACAGACTGCTCTCACTGTGTGCCACTCACGGCCTGACGATCACGAACACTACAGGCCTTGTGAACTGGAAGCAGAGAGTGCGGAGATGATATCTGAGATTGGGGCAGCACTACACGTCTGCTGGTGGACTCGCACCAAACCGCAATCAGATCCCTCATGTATGAATTTGAAGTTGACGAGCTGCTAACAACTTGTCATGGAGTGTGAGGCATGAATCCAGTAATACCTAGTGAACATCCAGTGGCCCTAGCTTGGCGAAAGCTGCTGCTGTCACACTCGCTTCCGTAGCAGTCATCCTAGGAATACTGTAAACTGGCTTCCATGAAATTACCTGAGCTACAAATCAAGTGGACTGGTCACTACAGCAAGATTAATCTATCGAAGCAATATAGGCAATCCTAAAGGAGTATGGAAAATGATTGTGCGCAAGATCCGTACCCCTCAATTATCAGATGATTGCACTAATGAAACTAAAATGGTTCGACAAGTATATTTTATTTGATTAGACATTGAAGTGTACTAAGGAATAAATTCAGTCCGATGAGTTCTGCCGCCGATTACATGGTGTCATAATCATGGCTGATTTCACGCTACAGCACCAGTGTTCAAAAATCCCAGGCACAACGAAGACGACCCACAAGAGGATCATTCATTAAATGACGCTGCACTTGAGGAGTACAGATGACGGAGCAATGTTAAAGGGTTCAGCCGGACAGTCCCCTGACTTCCAGGAGGGACCATGCGTCGGCACTTGTGGTGCACTTCAATTCCTTATTCGCAAATATTTAGGAGGCGGTACAGAGTTTGATTTGTGTAGGCCCTGCCCATTTTGACAGAAGAATTACGGCATAGTAGATGCTCGCAAGTTATTCATTGGTAATTGGCGGTGCTTCACATGCTATACCTAACAATTCGAATTTTCTTGTCTGCCCCATCTTGACTTCTGTACAGACCTTTCCAAGAAGTCGCTAACCGACAGCGGATTATTGAGCAAGTACTACTGCCCGGTTGGGAAGTCAATTTCGAAGAGTGATGACCGAATAAAGATGGAAAGTGCCGGCTGAGTATGCTAAAAGCTGTTTTAGCCAAAATGACCGAGAAGTTCGTGAAAAAATGCCTGCTGTAGCTGACTGAGTATAAAGCTCTGTTCATACCCGCGCAGCACGGCTGCAGGTCACATCGCTCAAATATAACGCAGTTAATAAAACGCGCTATTCCAGGCCTTCGTTCCAAGACTTATTACTACTTTCATCCTGTGGCTTGAGGTATATAGACAACAAGAACAAATTATACAGAATGTGCTTTCACTGGGTTTTAGCGTCTAAACAATCTTTTGCAATTACTCTGATGCGATTGCAACTCGCCTCTTCTCTCTCATCACAGGAAAATGCTAGAGTATCGACCACTGGTCTTCTGTTCGATCCCACGGAGCAACATGTAGCTACCAGGTTCATACCTAGTCTACGCAAACATCGAGACGGGTGACTAGGGTTGCACAAACTATCGTATCGTCAGTTTCGAAACGACTCAATAAGGACAAACCGGATTTATATATCCATGCTTTTGATTCACATACGCGCAACAAACTGCATTTGAGGGCAACATTACAACCTTGCAGAGATCCATAAATCAATAACAGGAAAACATGTCGACGTCTAGTCAGTCTCACTTGGTAAACCAAACCAATAACAACAACAAGGAACAAATTTCGTGAAATCATAGAAAAATGCACCGTGAGCAATGGGATCATGTAAACACAAGCACGCTCTGGGCGGCAGCTTGCTAAAGACTAGCGCGTGATAGATCATATTTGGTGGTAGTTAGTGCTCTCTCTAAGATATCACACTTGTACACGTTTCTAACTTCTGAGCAACTCATTATACCCCTACCAGGAAATATAGCTTACAGCATGAAAAGATGGCTTTCCAAATTTGCACTGTACTTCAACAGGTTTAAAAGTATGCAACATATAACTAAATCTTGGAAGAATATGGCTATCAGTGTCGAATATTTTTCTTTTAACGGGCGCCTCGTCTTCCGGATTTATTCATCCAACACGGAACAGTCGTTTGCTTGAAATGGGAAGCGGAGTATTTCGACTTGTGCGTTACTCATTCAAGTCAATTCAAGATTGCGTTATACACCCTCATGAAGGCTGCAGTTTCACCTACGACACCCCATTAAACTGAACAACTGGAAGTGCGTCAAATGCCACAGCATTCAAACGGCAGCAGAAACCAATTTTAACTTGTTTCACGGCTCAATAGTAAAGTTTGCCACGTAGTTCTTAGATGCAAACACTATATTCATGCAGAAATCATGCTATATATGCAACGACTGACAAAACGTAGCTGTACGGCATTTGCACCTTGTCAGGGAGTTATGCATTTGTTCGGATTATGAATTTGTTTAGAGGCAAGGGTTTTGCAAGAGTCAACACCAGTAGATCTAAAAGACTGAACAGAAATTTTCCTGGAAAGCAATTACACTTGGACAAGTATACTGTCTACCTGTTAAAGTGTTTCAACTGCGGGTTCCATGGATATAAAATTATTCAAAACTAAGCAATACATCAATTGCATCAGAATTAACGTAACAGTGGACTGCGAGAGCAACTAATGAGAGCAACATAGAATAGCAGACAAAGATAGAAAGTGACAATCAATTAAGTATGGGGAATATTTTATTTGGTATGACTCGTTACAAATAAACTGTTAAGGTTGCGCCTTATCAAGTCTTGCATTTTTCAACAGACCTACAAATTGCTAATGGTTCGCTAATCGTAAATCTCATTGTCTCCAACGATCACTTCTTCCTTCAGAAATGAAGACGAACTGATAAGCCATCAATTTACTTGTGTTGGCAAGTTAACCTGGTTTTTCCAGTTCAGCATTCTACAATGTTCTCATATTAGCCTAAAACCTGACCAGCAATGGTTTGCAAGGACATGCGTCAAACCGACAAGTAGTGAAGCATATTTGAATGGTGGATGCTACCAAACCCCCAATGCGACCCGCAATCTCAATGTGGAACATGATTCGCAAGATTTGAAGCAGACAAGTAGATGGGAATCGTTAGGTATAACATGTGAAGCACCGCCAAGTACCAATGAATATCTTGCGAGCATCTACTATGCCGTAATTCTTCTGTCAAAATGGGCAGGGCCTACACAAATCAAACTCTGTACCGCCTCCTAAATATTTGCGAATAAGGAATTGAAGTGCACCACAAGTGCCGACGCATGGTCCCTCCTGGAAGTCAGGGACTGTCCGGATGAACCCTTTAACATTGCTCCGTCATCTGTACTCCTCAAGTGCAGCGTCACTTAATGAATGATCCTCTTGTGGGTCGTCCTTCGTTGTGGCTGGGATTTTTGAACGCTGGTGCTGTTGCGTGAAATCAGCCATGATTATGACACCACGTAATCAGCGGCAGAACCCATCGGACTGAATTTATTCCTTAGTACACGTCAATGTCTAATGAAATAAAATATACTTGTCGAACCATTTTTAGTTTCATTAGTGCAACCATCGGATAATTGAGGGGTACGGGATCTTGCGCACAATCATTTTCCATACTCCTTTAGGATTGCCTATATTGCTTCGATAGATGAATCTACTCACAGTCTGTGTGT
>OX104067.1:69176427-69206700 GCA_944474145.2 Dicrocoelium dendriticum | reverse complement strand
GACCCCTCGGAACGGGCGCACACTAGAGGGGGGTACGATAGACGCGCGCTAATGACTTAGACGCGAAGGCTGGCCAGCAAACGACTCACACGCAATTACGCGACCCGACCGACTCCCAACTGAGGCGAAGAGAAAGAAAAGACAAGTGGTCCTCTGTAGGCTCTTTTACGACCGAAAAAGGACGATCACAGTCAATGCACTGGGTTATTAAGTTAATAAAAACAGTCACCACGAAGAGGTGGTAGTTTGCAAATGAGCATTGTCGAAAGGTGCGCAGTTGGGACGCGTCGGAGTGGCTGAGCTCTGCTGCGTTGTGGGGAGGAATTGAACCTCGGTTTCCACAGCCATTCTGCCGGGGTTCCTGGCGCGCTTTTGCGGGGATTTTTGACGGACCCGCAACAGTCCTAATGCCTTCTCATATGGATGCCTACCTGTATTCTCTTCTATAAACTTGCACACGTCACTTAAGCGAATTGTAGTTAATTTCGATAACATTTTCTTGTTTGTGGCATTTTCTTAAAATAAATTTTTTGATTTCGTGAACTTATCTCGGATTCTTTTGTAAACAACTTATTTCATATGCTCATTAATTTAAGATTTATGTCACCGTTTCCTTATGCATTACTCGATTTTTTTGTTATCTTTCTCTCAAGTGCTTGGCTGTTGCTTGATATCTCCGGAGTGGCTGCGCTTGACGCGTATGTTAACAAGGTGCCTACTTGTCTATTACCCTCTACATCGTCCATACTGGCTCCAGGAGACAGTTGGTCGTTGCTGGAGGGGACGGAGTGCACGGTCCTTGTGGCCGTGTTAGGCTCGAAGACCGGTTCCATGCACTCAGTGTTTAGCGGGCGCCGTTCCAGCCACCGCTTTGTGTGCGTTTGATTCCCCAAATACATCGCGCTTGTGTTTGCCTGTGAAGGAGTGTGGGCCGGGTCTGTTGATGAAACGTGGCTCCCATCCACATGACCCCCGGTCTTATTCCTTCGGGTTTACACTGGATATGGGGTGTGTGGTTGAAGCTGTGGGTGGTGCTGTGCAAGGCACGCATGGTCCCTCAGTAGGCGCAGGCGTCATGTGGCTGTCTACGGTGACAGGCAAATCCGAAACCGGATGCCGCCAACCATATATATATATATATATATATATATATATATATATATATATATTGCACTTGACGATGAACGAATTATCAGTGTCAAAACACATGGGTAGCAACATCAGAAAAGAGGTGGTAAGGCTTTCTAGGGAATTAGTATCATGACGCCTTCGCCATTGGGTACGATTTCGGTCCACATCAATAGCGTTTCTGTTATAATCTTCTCACTAGACGCAACTCCAAAAATAACAATTCACTGCTCCACAAAACTTCTAGCCCAACCGAAGGAAAAAACAGAACGCCAGTGACCTTGCCAAAATAACGTATTAATCGCCGTCAACGAACACTGTACAACGACTGCAAACCTTGGCTGTATTTATAGGTCTCTACTGACCTTCGACTTCTAGAATTGGAAGGTCAACTACCAAGGTTAGTGGTTCCCCATATCTTTTGCCGAGGGGCCAGGTGGATTTTAATCATGTGCAGAAGAAGCACATTCCGGAACGTTCGAAATCGATGCGATAATCGTTAATAATCGATTAATCGCTAAAATAGTGAATTTCGAAGGCAATTCTTACTTTCTCCCGGACACCTCCCCTCCTGAGATATCGTCCGAGGTATAAGACGAAAGCCTAGGATTAACTTGCAGTCTTCGGGACGGTGTTCTCTGCCTGTCGGTCCACCTCCTTGGCAGAAGCGCCCGAGCACTTTGTTCCGAGGTTCTTGTTCTGGATTCTTTGCTCGACTGTGTGCAGTCGTCCACTGCTTCCTTCGGCAAGTTGATACTTTCCATCAGTAAATCAAACGGCAGGTCAGTAGGCCTTGCTTGTTCTGGTTGGCATGATGTGGGCCGTAACTGGTTTGCATGCCGTGGCCAGATCTGTGCGTCCACCATCACGTCATACATGACGTTTCCGCGCTTGCTTTTGACCGTCCCTGGCGTACATTTCGCATGGCCTTTCCGGTAGTCACGTACTAGCACCTTCTGTCCAAGCGTGAATGATCGCTTTTTTGCTCCATGCCGCCGATTAAAATCCTGTTCCATTCTGCGGTTCCTTTCACCAACAGAGGACTCCGAGCCCGGTCGGATGGCGTCGAAAGGCATGTGGAGCTTCCGGTTCATCATGGCCTGTGCTGGAGAGACTTCGTCTGGCGCTTGTGGATTCGGTGTTGATCGGTAGAGGAAAAGGAACCGGTCAACCACCTCCTCTATACGTCCCTCCCCTCTTGATTTGTGGAGAGCTCGCTTGAATGTATCGACAAACCTTTCTGCTTGGCCATTCGACTGTGGGTGAAACGGCGGCGAGCGAACGTGCTGTACGGCGCATTGCTTGCAAAACTCCGTAAACGTTGCTGTAGTAAATTGTGAGCCATTGTCGGTGACAATTGTCTCAGGACAGCCGAATCTGCTAAAGATTTGGCACAGTTTCGACATGGTGGCATTGGTGCTAGTGTTCTCCATAAGAAATACTTCAAGCCACTTGCTGTATGAATCGACTATAATGAGGAAACTTCGGCCGTTGATCGGTCCCGCAAAGTCGACATGGTTGCGGCACCATGGCTTAGTAACTTTTGGGCATGAATAGAGTACTGCATTTTGTGGCGCTTTCAAGGCATTGGCACACCGTTGGCGGCGTTTGGCTCTTTCTTCTAGCAGTTTGTCCATGAAGGGCCAATATACATAACTGCGGGCAAGCGCCTTCATCCGGTTGGTTCCAGGATGCCGGGTGTGAAACTGCCGAATAAGACGCTCCCGAAGTGCCTTGGGGATGACCACTCTTTCCGAAAATAGTATGCAGTCGTTTACAATAGAGAGCGAGTGTCTCCCCTGGAAGTACTGTTGCAACTCGGCAGATAAACATGAACGTGGCCAACTTGTTTTGTGAAACGGAGTAACCTTCTTGATTATTGGGTCCCGAAGCGTTTCGGTTCGTACGGCTTCTGCGGTAACTGGTAGACCATGCAATGCATCAGTTACCAGGAAATTGATGTCTAGTTCAATCTCGACCGAGGCAATGATTGTGTCCTCATGTTCTTGCTGGCGGGCATCAATTAGGCGTGACAGTGCCTCCGCTTGGCCAATGGAAACTGTGGACTGGTATTGGATCTCGAAATCATACCCCATTAAGGTAAGAGCCCAACGTTGTAGCCGGTTGGCTATGTAGGCCGGGATACCCTTTTTCGAACCAAAGATAGCCAGCAAGGGCTTGTGATCTGTCAGAACCTTGAAGCGGCGGCCGTATAGCATTTTGTGGAATTTCTCGACTGCGTACACTATGGCCAATGCTTCTTTCTCAATCTGGCTGTGATTCTTCTCGGCCTTCGTAAGTGATCTGCCGGCATGGGCGATTGCCTTCTGAGATCCATCGGCATAGGCGTGTGATATTACTGCACCAATCCCATGACTTGATGCATCTGTGGCTAAGGCAGTCTCTTTGGAGGGATCGAAATGTGTCAAAAGCAAGTTTGAGGACAGCAGTGACTTGACGCGTTCGAAGGCATTCTGGCATTCTGATGTCCAGTTCCGTCTTTGGCCTGTGGCTAGTAGCTTGTTTAACGGGGCACACAGGCGGTGCATCTCAGGCAAGAATGCACTGTAGTGGCTGATGCGCCCACAAAAGGAACGCAGAGACTGTAGATCTGTTGGTGGAGGCATGTTTCTAATGGCTTCTATGTTTTCCGGATCTGGTCGACGTCCGTTCTTTTCGAGGATAAAACCGACGTATTGGATAATCGGCGTGAAAAATGTGCATTTATCCTCACGGATCCGGAAACCGTACGACTGTATGTAACCAAGCACTTCATCCAGTCGGTTAAACAGTTCTTCCGGTGTTCGGCCCATCACTATGATATCATCCAGATATGCAGCGCTTCCAGAAACGCCCGCTAGCATGGTGTCCATCAACTGTTGGAAGATGGCTGGCGCCGTTTTCACACCAAATGGCAAGCGGTTGTATTGGAATAGCCCACGGTGAGTGTTGATCGTCAACAACTCCCTCGAGACATCGTCAACATCCACTTGCAGATAAGCATCGGATAGATCAAGCTTTGCAAAGTACTTACCACCATTCAGCTTTGCAAAGATATCCTCCGGTACAGGTGATGGGTACTGGTGGTCGTCCAGCGCGGCGTTGAGGCCAGTTGCAAAGTCAGCGCAAACGCATACCTTGCCATTTGCTTTCTTCACTGCGACAATAGGTGCGGCCCATGATGAGTAGTTGACGGCTGTGATGACTCCGGCATGTTCCAGTCGGTCGACCTCTTGCTCAACGGTTGACATGGCTTTGAACACTGGTTTAGCACCTGGTCGCAAGTTCAGTGTCGCTTTGAATTTTGTACAATGGCCCAAGCCATCCTGAAAGACAGGGGCGAATTTTCGCTTCAGGATACTTGTCATGTCCACGGACTTTGATGATGGGTCTGGACGTGCTCGAACTCGGTTGCAGATCTGATTCAAGGGAACATCGAGGAGATTCAACTTTTCAATCCATTCGTGGCTGAGAAGATTCAAATTCGGCCTGTCTGAAATGTAGCATGTTCCCGACTTTTCCACACCTTGGAAAGCGATCGTGCAAGTAAGTTCGCCCACTAAGTTTAACACACCGCCGGATGCATTATGTGTAACTTTCTGAGTCTCGACCATCTTCGGCCTCTTTATGTGATTCCATGTGCTTCTGGAAATAGTCGTGATGTCCGAGGCCGTGTCAAATTGCAGTTTCGTTGGGATCTCATTGATTAACACAGTGATGAATCGTCGTCTCGGTTTACATTCGCTTTGGAATACGGCAACTATGAACAGAGACTCAGCGCTGTCCCTTCTAGAATTACCCTTTCGATAAGACTTCTGCACTTTCTTCGACCGTACTTGACTGCAGCATTACTTTTTATGCCCACGCTTATGACACGTTTGACAAATATGATGTTTGAAGGGACAAAAGCGGGCGAAATGCCATTCGCCGCATGACCAGCATGCTGTGGGCGGTTTCTTCGTAGGCCTCTTGAAAGGTTTGCTTGCGTTGGCGGTCCTGGCCTTTTTCACGAGTTGCACGGCATCTGGTGGTGCGAGACCATTGCGTTCGACCATGGCAGTGTCGAGTTTTAGAGTGAGCAGCCGTTTGCATTCGCTTATGAGGGCCTTCAGTGTCAGATCAGGATCCTGCTCCAGCTTAGCTAAAAGCCGCGTTCGGATCTCAGCATCACTGGGCGATTGTAGAGCGCTGATGAAAATGAGACACTTAACCTGATCGTCCGTTAGAGCGCGTAGTATGAAACGTTCACACTCACGGTTAATCATGTCTGCTAAGGCCCCAAAGTCATCAGATCCCTGTTTGGCACTTTTCAGGCATTGATAGCGAATACTAAACAAGGATACCGACTCACCAAAAATTTCCTTCCGCTGCGACACTAATTCATCAAACGTCAAATCCTTCGGCTGTTTGGGCAAAATATGGTCTATGAACCTTGAATGTTCACTTATTCCGAGCTTGCAAAGTAGCAATCGCACCTTCCAGGAGTCGTCCTGACGAATGAAGTCCGTCTGGAACATGTCTTCCCAGCGTTTGAACCACGCTTCGAAAGTGCATCCAGAATCCGCATCATAATGGAATTCAGTGATGGCGTTCGTGAGAAGATCAACAGAACTCGCTTGCATGTCCCACGTCGCTGCTTCTGTTGTTTGCAAACTCAAACATTGTGTCAGATTTTCAATCATTTTCATTTGCGCCTCCATTTGAGCTTGCTGTTGAAAAAGCAGCTTTAGAAATTGTTCAGCAAAAGCATTCATCACATTTCCAATTTTCTCCGTCGCCATTCGTTATAAGCTCACTAGACGCGATCCCAAAAATAACAATTTACTGTTCCATAAAACTTCTAGCCCAACCGAAGGAAAAAAACAGAACGCCAGTGACCTTGCCAAAATAACGTATTAATCGCCGTCAACGAACACTGTACAACTACTGCAAACCTTGGCTGTATTTATAGGTCTCTACTGACCTTCGGCTTCTAGAATTGGAAGGTCAACTACCAAGGTTAGTGGTTCCCCATATCTTTTGCCGAGGGGTCAGGTGGATTTTAATCACGTGCAGAAGAAGCACATTCCGGAACGTTCGAAATCGATGCGATAATCGTTAATAATCGATTAATCGCTAAAATAGTGAATTTCGAAGGCAATTCTTACTTTCTCCCGGACAGTTTCCAATCCGGTGTTGTCACTACCTTGTGCTCCTAACCCGACAGTCTGATACGCTCCGCAGTGGCCAATTGCAATTTCTGCGCCTCGATATCCTGGACCCAGGTCATGTTGGCCATTTTTCTGTCGGCGCATGCAAACCAAGCGCGGTGTGACAATCTTTGTTCAGGAATACGACGAACGGGCCTTTGCCACCGGAATTCACGCATGGAAATTATGCAGCTCGTTGGTCGGCGAAGTCTCTCTGGCTTCATGATCTGACGTTCAACGTCGTCTTTACTGATGCGATGTTGCCAGAATACATCAGCGGTGATCAAAGACACAGTCTCTGGCCATCGCTCGAGTGGATGGGCTAAGTCTCTTTGCCAAACAGAAGTACTGTTCATGCCGGCCTTTTAGCGAAAATTTGGAACCACACCGGCGCTAAAGATGTCGGAGGTCGGCAAAGGCTACTCTGGCTTTGGAGATTCACCATTTGATCTCATCCGTCAATCCGCTCATGTTAATGCAACTCCCAAGGTAAACGAAATTGTCGACCACTTCCGAAGAAGAGCCGGATAGAGTGAGGGTAGTGAAAGCTGGTTAAATAGGAAAACCTTGCACCCCCGAACTGTGAAACGGACATCTCCAACTTGCGCAGCATGTCCTGGGCAGACTGCGAGATGTCACCGACTACAGAGATGTCGTCAGCATACTCCAAGTCACGCGGTTCATCACCCGGCCGTAATTTGACTCAACTAGACCCACAATTTTCCTGGAGCACTCTTTAGGATGTCATTCATAGTGAAGTTGAACAGGAAGGGTGGTCTGAGTAGCCCTGTCTCACGCCACTGGTGATACTAAATGTAGGCGAAAATTCGCTGTACGCACGCACTCGGCCCTAGGTTCTAAAGTGAATGGCTTGAGGATGGTTAACATGCTTCTCGGGTTCTCCACCTCAACAAACAACTCCAGGGAGCAGCACGCTCAGCTGAGTCCAACGCATACCTACGTTCGGGAAGCAAACGATGGTAGGCCGGCTACGAGCTCAATGGTGGTCGAGTATTTGGTAGATCGTAAAGCTGTGCTCAATACAGCTCCGACCTTGGCGAAATCCAGCCTGCTCTTCACATATGTGCTGTTTGCCTATTCGACTGAGCCTCCGTGAAAACAGGGAGACAAGCACTTTAAACGTAACGGATAGGCTGATTGCCCAGTAGTTGGCGCAATCCTTTTGAAGACGCGCACGATGTCCATTAAGGCTCAGTCAGATAAGATGGTTCAACTCTCTTGAATGAGGATAGTTAATTCAGAAAGGAGAGACGGGTTTCAATCCTTGCAAAGAATTGAAAGCAAATCGTCGGGACCGGGATATTTGTGACGCATCGGAAGACGAAGCTCATAGGCAACCTCGGCCTCAGATGGCGGAGAAGTGCTCTCGCCCCAGGAAACACCTTGGATACCAGAATGGCCCATGGAGGTTAATAGTGGCCGTGTAAACCAGGCGGCCCTTCGCAAACGAACCTGAGGCACACACTAAGGATACTGTACTTCGGTCAGTTAATGGCCAAAATTGCAATTTTTGTAATTTAAACTGGATAAAAATGCGTCGTTCACAGAAAATAGCATACTTTTCTTTTATGCGGCATGTTTTTACACTTTGCAATAATCACC
The DNA here is from genome assembly GCA_944474145.2 of Dicrocoelium dendriticum. Taxonomy (NCBI): domain Eukaryota; kingdom Metazoa; phylum Platyhelminthes; class Trematoda; order Plagiorchiida; family Dicrocoeliidae; genus Dicrocoelium; species Dicrocoelium dendriticum. Next base: position 69,198,760 of record OX104067.1, on the reverse strand, counting down.
TTTTGCTCGATTTCAAAGAGCACAAGATAACTGGGAATGCAGCTGCGAGGCAAGTTAGTTAAAACTTTTAAAAGTAGCTATGCTGTTAAGTTTTAACACACCATATCGACGCAGTAAGCATGTCCCGATCGTATGTACTTCTGAATTTTTATTGTTTGCAGCAGTAAGCAAATCCTGGCCATGCCCATCTCTCTGAAGTTTGTTCGGTCGGTGGCGCTGCTCGATGTATAACTCTTATGTGTGTGTGTGTGTGACAGTGTGACTAGCCGACTGCACCCGTATTACTATCACCTTTGTCCTCTCGTATAAGTGGGTGGAATGGTTTCCTTGCAGTATACTGAACGCTGTTCAAATTCCACAATATCTTTATAAATGGATAGTGCTCTTCAAGTTAAGAGAAAAAAGACAGTGAACGAATAAGGACGTTTGTCTCAAGAAAAATTGGAATCACAATATTCTTGTCACTGTGGTGAATAGAAAGGTACATTGTGGGTAATTTGCAACAGCGGCATTGCCATGCCAGAGTACAACTTGAAAAGACATTAGGATCGAACCATCGATCGGATGGTAAATATGAAGTCTCATGTATGTCTCATAACCCAAGAAATTGAGGAGTGATTTCAAACAACAACGTACATGGTTTGCAAAAGCAGAAAGGAATGTGGCTTTGTTACTGCGACCTATGAACTCAGCCGAATGATCGCCATGAGTGGAAAACCTTACAGTGAAGGAGATTTCCTGATGCAATGCTTTGCAGGACGGCTGAAGTTTTGTCCGGAATAAACACATATACTCAAAAGTATTTCGAACGGGAACACTTCCTGAACGGATTGATAATGTCAAGTGAACTGAAATAACTGTTGTAGCCCAAACCATCAAGAATTGAACAATTTTCTATTGCTACTAATGAGATTGTGTACATCATTGGAATAACACAGCTTGCAGTTCTCATCAAGGCGTGTGACAGTGAATTTAACGCTAGGATGACCGCTCCGCCTTCCTATCTAAAGCGCTCGAGGTCAGCCAAACTGACCGCATTACTATATCCGTTTATTCAAACTATTATTTTTGAACTACACATTAAGAACAAGATGTAAAATATAAGTAGCTGAAAAATACTTACATTAAACTTTACATTTTTAAAATGTAAATAATCGTACTTATTATTCATCTTTACACTAAACACATGATATCTCTCAATTTATCCACATGAGCCACAAACTATTTTTCACACACAGAGCCCGTGTTTTTTGACTTATTGCTTCTACAGTAACCAATCTGACATTGCCGACGTCTACTTGTCTTCACGACTTTCCTACTGGGCTAAAGTTTTCGACGTATGTCTAGTTGTTATGTTTCTTGTCTCATGCGTATGTTCACACAGGTCTGCCGCTAGGCCCATCAGACACGATCGGCGGGATAGTTTTTTCCAGAGACTTGGAATTAATGCCTACCAAATCCATCACATCAAAGAATACTTGGATTGGCCATCGTCGAGGTGACATAAAAGTCTACCTTGAAAGCTGTGTTTCTGCTGACGGCACTATCAACAAAAAAGTTTCTCTTCGCATCGCTAAAGCTCGATCAGCATTTGTTGCGTCGTCGCGACGTCTCATTCTCGCTAAAGGGCCCCGTTTATAGCGCATCAGTTCGCTCAGTATTGTTGTATGGGAGCGAGTCCTGGTCGATTCGCATGGAAGACATGCGTCGTCTTTCTGCCTTCGATAACGGTTGCTTAAGGAGCATTGCTCGTGTTTGGTGGCAACATCGAGTTAATAGTAATGATGTTCGACGTCGCATCTTGGAGAATGCGAGTATTCCCTTCAACAAACTGGTTTTGTTGCGTCAGTTGAGATGGCTCGGCCACATCCTACGCATGGCATCTGAGCGTCTACCGCGTCGCGCTCTATTCGCTCTTCAAGGACCTGGCTGGAGGCGACCGCGTGGTGATCAGCCTTCTGCATGACGACAGCACATGAAATCGCTGACGTCGTGTCCAGCCGCTGTTGGATCCGTACGTCTTCCAGGGTAGGGACTCAAAGATGAGGAGTGCCAATGGCTTAACACTCTTGAAGACATGGCCCGCAACCGGAATCAGTGGAAGAATTATGTACAGTATTGTATTGATTCACATGTTTAATACTTCAAACATTGAAAATGACGAAAAAAATAGAAAAATCGGCGTGTGAAAAACAAACTAAAAATGTTTTGTTCTACTTTTTGTCAAAATTGTCATTTCTTCCTGCGGCATACTACCTGAAGTGTGTTGCTCACCTTCAACTAGCATGCCACGATGATTATGACGCGATGACCGTCCCTTATCCGCTGGTCTCCATGGTTTTCTGTTGGCTCTTTGTCTAGTTGCTAGACTGCTGAGATTACTACGTGACAGTGAGGGTTCTTTCCATTTGGTCGAGTTTATTCACCACATACTTCATGGAATTTTAAAACAAAACAGTCTCTGGATTCTTATATCCAGAGTCCTTAATAGAACGGTTACTGTGCGAGTATCTGAAAACCGAAGTCTTTTTATTCCTTTTGCACTAGTAGGATGTCTGTGTGTGCTTATTTTTATTCCTCAACTGAACTGAATAGCTCTACTTTGCTTCAAACTTCTTGCTCGAATAGTTCCCACCCTACTTGTATTTTTCTTTGAGAGTATTACTCCAAATGCTGCTGCTGCTGTGACATTGAAGCCTTTTGTGGAACACTTTCTCCACGCTTCCGAGATTCGTCCTTTCCGAGGTATGGCAATCGATCTACGAGATATTTTCTGCCACTTCTGCAAGAATTTAAAACTTGATGCCGGATTTCTCAAGTTTGTTTGCCATGTACTGAAGTAAACGACAGCGAATTTTGCTGGGCAAATATTTCTCCTCGACAGTGTGGTACTCTGCTGGCACATAGCACTGATGAGAATTGCAGACTAATGCATTCCATAATTCAGAAACCAAAGTAAACTTGTCAGTCTGCAGTCTTTCACTTCTGATAATTTGTATGTTAAAACAAAGGAATCTCATTATCTCCTTTGAATCTGTTCTTGAAAAATTGTTCCTCTGAAAACAAGCAATCTGTATTTATCGCGCCACAGTATATTTAATGGCATGTTCTTCAAGCCCATAAAGTCTCTGATGGAAAGTATCCCAATGAAAGCACGCAACTCAGGATCACTTGTGTGTTACTCTGACAAATGACACGTAAAACTCTCCTGAGCTCGGTTTCATCAGTACATGGTTGAATATGTGCCAGCATCTGAGCCGTAATCACGACGTTAAAAGCACTTCAGAGCTCAAATAGAATTTGGGTGCTGTTTGCCCGAAAACACTGCACTCCTGTGACGCGTTTCGGTTTTATTACCTCTCATCAGATAGAGTTAGCAAACATCGAACCCGGGATCATTGAGATGTTAGTTGTGACCGCTGCCCCTAAGCCACCAGGTCACGACGGGAAACACTTGACACAATGGTTACTGAGGGATATCGATGGTCATTTTTGAAGTACACGTCACTTTAGACCTCACCATATTTCACACATTTTTAACGTTAACAGTTGGTCCTGGCCTTGTTTTGAAAACATTCCATGCTGCTATCCTACCAACAGTAGTTGTTTGGGACTCTCTTTGGGTCCACGATGTACCACCTTTGGATACCTGAACATCACTAGAAGATGCAGAAACAGCTGACACTCATGGTTTTCGCCGTCACCACTGTCCTCATGTGAAGTACCACTGTCAGAAATTCGACTATTAGAGATGCTTTGTTCTCCTGCAGACTCCTGGATAATGAAATTATCATCAACATCTTGTTCATTCTCGCCTTCAGACTCGTTATAATCGATAGCTGTGAATTCTCGAGGAACCTCAAAAGCTGTTCTCCTACAAGCCATTGTGAATAAAGGTATCGTCTGAATAGGAAAGCAAAACCGAATTAAAGGAATGCGGTCATTACGACCACTATAGGTTTTCTTGGTAGCAAGAACACAACCCCTTTTCTCCAAAACTATATCAGATTTTAGAGCGAAACTTTACAGTTATAAAGTATGAATAAAAACATTTAATTTCATGAAAAATCTTTTAAATATATTCAAGAATGTAGTAACTGTGCAAATTTAACAACGCTGAGCGCTCAAAATGACTACTCCCGGCTTTCTAGTGTTAATATTTACGAAGACCTGATAGAATTGATCCCATGCACGACGCTACAAACCAGGACATTTTTCAGAAAATCGAACAGGCCTTGCTTGTATGTGAGTAAAATTGCATGCTTATCTACTGACAGTGCTGCGAATATGGTTGATGGACATAATGGTCTTGTTGCCATGTTACAAATAATAGAAAATTCGCACCCAATTTCCTCATCTGCACCTTTCACTGCATAATTCAGTAGCAAAATTTGTGTTCAACGATTCTAACATTGGACCTGTGCGTAGTTTGGTCACAAAGGCAGTGAACTACATCACAGTCGGTGCTGTCATCCACACTCAGTTCAAGCAGTTGTTGGAAAATGTGGATAATCAGTTTACCGGTGTTCCATTTCTCACAGATGTTCGCTGGTTGTATTGTCACAAGGTGCTTAAGATTTTAGTTGTAGAAACAAAAAATAATTATGTTTTTCGAGATAAACACACCATAAAAGACGAATCTTGGCTCCGAGATCTGGCTTTCGGTAAGGACATTAATGCACAATTAACTGACCCCAATTTGAAATTGGAAGGTAAACATGAACTCATCACTCAATTGCATGATGACATTAAGTGCTCCATTACAAAACTAATCTTATGAAGGCCACAATTGTCAAGAAAAATTTAGTTCCTTTTCCTAAGTGCAAAAGTCCGAAAAACACTGCCAATACTGAGTATGTACTTAGCTTTGCTAAATCATTCTCAGTACCATTCACCTTTGGTGTTTCGAAAGCAGATGCAACTGTTAGAATTACACTCGGATTCTACGCTCAGAGCAAAGCATCATAAAATGTGGGTACCTGGTTTCTTTTCATAACTTCCTGAAAAGTTAAAAACGTCAGCAAGTTTTCCACAAGGAATTTGGCAAAATTCGGTTTAACCTATGTTTGTGAGCAGATATTTTACTTCATGAGACTGACGAAAACGTCAGCGAACAAGGCTGACTGGTCAATGTTCGTCATCTATATTCAACATCAGAACGGTATATAGCAACAGTTGTCGTTAAAAAGTGCTGTCAAGCCCCAGAAAAAAATGCAAATGTTTTTTAAATTGTTGTAATATCTGTGCGTTGCATTCCTTGCTGTTGCATACAAGTCTATGCAGCTGTTGAAAATTTATTTTCCTTTTTGTTAACCTGCTTCATTACCTTGCATTTGTGAATGTGTCTAGCCGCTGAATCTTTTGTATACACATTGTATGTTACCAAGTTAACGTTATAACAACTTTGTGCTATATATATATATATATATATATATATATATATATATATATATATATATATATATATATATATATATATATATATATATGATTGGCGGTATCCGGTTTCGGATTTGCCTGTCACTGTAGCCAGCCACATGATGCCTGCGCCTACAGAGGAACCATGGGTGGCTTGCGCAGCACCACCCACAGCTCCATCCACACACCCCATATTCAGTGTAAACCCGAAGGAATAAGACCGGGAGGCATGTGGATGGGAGCCACGTTTCGTCAACGGAGCCGGCCCACACTCCTTCGCAGACAAACACAAGCACGCTGTATTTGGAGAATCAAGCGCACACAAGGCGGTGGCTGGACCGTACTCCGCTCCACACTGAGTGCATGGAACCGATCTTTGAGCCTAACACGGCCACAAAGAGCGTGCACTCCGTCCCCTCCAGTAACGACCAGCTGTCTCCTGGAGCCAGTATGGACGAGGTAGGGGATGATAGACAGGTAGGCACCTTGTCAACATACACATCAAGCGCAGCCACAGCGAGGATATCAAGCAACAGCCAATCGCTTGAAACGCCAATATCATAAAATACATCGAATAATGCATACAGATACGGTGACACAATTCTTCACAAAGTGAGCGTATGGAATAAATTGGTTGCAAAATATCCACCATAGGTTCAATACGTCAGAAATTATATTTTAAGAAGATGCCGCAACTTCAAAAAGATTATCGAAGTTAACTGCAATTATTTTAAACAAAATGTGCAGGTTTAGGGAAGATAGTTCAGGTAGGCAAAAGGAGATAAAAAGAAGCATAAAGACAATATAGCAAACTCACCACCTGCAACAATGAGACTCAGCATGCAAGCACGTGGTTAGTAAATCGAATGAAGCGTACCTACAAACGCTGCACCGATTCTGCTTTCCTCTGCAGGACCCGTCGTCGCTTCGGTAGTGGTCCCGAGTGGCCTCGCTCATGGCTCACAAGGCCTGCCTGACTCAGGCACTCGCGACCGCATGTGCTACAGCACCATGCGCTAGATGTCTATGGAGTACAATCCAACGGCGCCGGTCGCTTCCTCAATTATCGCTTCTTCTTTGCATGCACGAGGACTTTCTCTGGCAAATGCCTTCGTGATCAGATCGCGCCATGCACGCCGATCAACCGATTTCGTTTCCCATAACCTGTAATCAAGATTAGAACGTGAAAGGCTCACTTTGATCATGTCCTGGTAACGTAACTTTGGTTTCCCCACATGCCGCTTCCCAATACTCAGCTGACCATATAAGAATTGTTTCGGTATCCGCGTCGAATGCGTACGCCACACATGACCGAGCCACGTCAGGTGTCTCAGCAAAAGTATGCAGTCCACTGCATACATTCCACTTTGTCGCCACATTTCCGTGTCAGTAACTCTGTTGTCCCAACCGATGCGCAAAATCCGTCGCAAACACTGCTGATGGAACCGCTCGAGATATCGCAAATCTCGCCGGTACATCGTCCACGTTTCACTGCCGTATAGAAGAACGGACAGCACCATGGATTTGCACACCATCAGCTTCGTGTCACTGGTAAGCTGATGGTTGTTCCACACTCGGTACTCAAGCTTCCCGAATGCCGCTGCCGCCTTCGACACGCGGATACGCAGCTCATTGTGCAGCTGCTGATCAGTCGACATCACACTCCCAAGGTAGCTGAAGCAGGAGGTGGTTTCCAATCCTTCAGAACCAATGCTGATTTGCGACAATATTAAAGGTTGCACCTCTGGTGAAGGCTGAAAGATACAGACAGTTTTGCTTGTGTTGATGCTGAACCCGAATGTGGCCGCTGTCGAAGCCAGAGCACTAGTCATGTGCTGCAACTCATCTGCGCTCTGTGCAAACAACGCACAGTCGTCAGCAAACAGCAACATACGGATAGTTGTCTCACAGACTAGAGTTCTCGCACCGAAACGACGGATGTTCAGCAACCCACCATCAATACGGTGCTCCACACGAACACCGTAAGCACAAGACATCATTGCATGAAGAAATATATTAAACAGGACAGCCTTGCTTCACACCAGGGACAACTGAAAAGTCAGCTGAGGTCTCTCCACTCAGTTGCACCTGCCCGCGTTTTACCGTATCGAATGCCTTAGTTAAATCAACAGAAAGGGAGTACAAAATATTGGAGTCGTTCCCTGCACTTATTCTGCAAGTGACGAGCCCTAAACACCGCATATAATGCAGTGACTCGAACGGAATCCACATTGCTCTTCCGCCTCATTTGGTTCCACAACCTGACTGAAGAGGTGGTTGAGCAGGATTCGGACATTCATCTAGCCCACACAACTCAGAAAGTTGAGGCCACGATAATTCTTGCGACATTTCTTGCTCCCTTTGCCCTTGTACAGTGGTAGCACAAGGGCATTCTTCAGCGCTGGAGGCACCTCCGCCTCAATCCATACGCGTTGCACCAAGTGGTGCAGCGCACTCACCAACGCGGGTCCTTCGTGTTCCAATACTTCAGGCGGGATAGCGTCTGCACTGGCACGCTGTTCGTTTCGCAGATGAGAAAGTGTTCTCTGCGTCGGCCTGTCCGTCAGACTCATCTTCACATCTTGCTGCTTGAGGCCGATCAATGTTGGCCAGTCAATCTCCGAACGGTTGTTCAAGAGAGTCGAAGTGTTTTCGCCAGATCTGCATTATGTCTGCAGTCTGTGTGCAGGTAGCGCCTGAACTACGATCGATCAGCGTCCTCAGCGGCTCCAATCTCGGTCCATACACCGCCTTCAAGGAGTCAAAGAATTCCTTGTGTTGACGGCGTTCGGCGTAGCATTCCATCTGCTTCGCCTTCTCCGTCCACCATGCATTTTTATGCGACGGAGCTCTCGGGTCAGTCGCCGTCGAAGTTTGCGAAACTGACTCTTCTTCCCCAAGTCACTGGGGTCTGCCACATGTGCAGCAAATGCTGCATACTTCCCCGGCACCAATGCGCCAATCGTCGCATTGTTGTCATCAAACCAATCACGCCGCTTACAGTTTGCGCGCCCGATGGTCTCCTCAGCAGCAGCTGTCACCTGGTCGCGAATGTGGTGCCACAGGTAGCCCACAGTGGCTATGCATTCCACATCACAAGGCGTGCAGCCATCGCCTTCTCCAGTTCAGTAGGTTCCGCCACAGTACCGAGGGAGAGAATGTTAAATTTACGCCGATTCACGGCGAGAGTGCAACACATAGATTTACGAAGATATATGTACAGTTTGGTCCGCACCAACTTGTGATCAGTGCCACACTCAGCTCCACGCAGTACATGTGTCATGCGCACTTCACGCTGACGTACGATGACATAGTCGAGCAGGTGAGCGTGACCACTCCGTGGGTGCGTCCAAGTTGCTAGATCACTGGGACTCATTGCAAACCCAGTGTTCGTGATCGTCAGGCCTCGAGTGGCACACAGTGAGAGCAGCCTGTCACCGTTTGCATTCGCCGAACCAATGCCATGCGAACCGTTGACATCTGTCCATACCGATGCATCACGTCCAACGCGCCCGTTGAAATTACCCAGCAGAAATAGTCTGTCGCTCCTCGGCACAGACCGTTTCACGGAGGATAGCTGAGTAGAATTGATCACGCGTGTCATCAGGATAACACATGGTCGGACCGTACGTGCTTATAAAAGTGGCAAACTTACTTCTTCCGAGTCGTAAGCGAGCGGTCATCAGTCGCGCCCTGATGCCTGTTGATTCACCCACCAGCTGGCCATGGAGGCGATCGGATATTGCAAATCCGACCCCATGTTCACGTGGTGCTGAAGCGGCGTTGCCCACCCAGTTTAATGTGTAGCCAGCACCTGCTTCATGCAACTTACGTTGCTCAGCGAGCCGGGTTTCACTGAGCGCCGCAATATCGATGTGGTAACGCGCCAGTTCCATCGCGACTGGTGCAGTGCGTCGCTCTGTGCGCTCACTGCAGTTCCGGTCCAGTAGTGTGCGCATGTTCCAGCACCCGATGCTGAGTCCTTTGCGCGCAGGCATGCGATTGAATTGGTGGGCAATCGCACGTGAGGTGGTCGTTGTGCTTCGGAGGTTTGCTGGAGGGACTCCGCCCGGAGCCTTTGGCTCAATAGCCTGACTCACTAGGCATTGGGGAGCAGATCCAGCTGGGGAATGTGATTGCAGAGACAGATTTGGATCTGCTTGACGGCCATCACACGCAGCATTTGAGGTACTGGAACGGTTTATATATGTTTTGCGACCTCAGTAGGGTACACTTGCGACGTCGGCCAGACGCAGGTGGGTTTTTGGCGGGTTTGCACCAATTTGACCAGGGGCTGCCTGGCTTGAGGCGGGCAGTAGCAAACCATTGAACACCCGGAGGTGCCCTCCAACCGTCAGAGACAATGCGTGTCGCTCGTGCTCTACGCCAATCGAGCTGTGAGCTTATAACCCGTAGATCTGTTGTCTCCCAAGGCTAGGTTTTACGGGAAGAGGGCCGTCGACCACTTCCTAACCTCCGAAGAGGATGGACTAGGATATTGACAGGGCGCCCACACCTGGCAGGAGAACGACTCGGGTTTTCAGTCAAAGCCTTCGATTAAATGTATAGCCGAAAGGCAGCGGGTCTAGCACATGGTCAGTTCACTGACTCATGCGGTTTGGTGTCCTGGATCTTAGCAGGGAGAATGGCGAAACCCAACACCAACCCAGCGGTCGCCAGGAAGAGGCGTCCAGAACATGAGCCAATGGCGCAACTGTGTCAGCAGTGGGTAGATCATCTGTCAGGATTTAGCTACCACCAGCCTTAGCGCATCATAGCATCTCCCGCCATATATATATATATATATATATATATATATATGCATACATGCATGCATTAAATGACTTCATTTGCTTGTCGTGGTCGGCCCTCATGACTCCCGAAACCTTCCCATGCAGTCTTCGCGAGATCCTAAATTCCTCGTGCGTGATTTAAACTGCTGTTCGATGTGCTGTGCCAGGCTTACAAGCAATTGTTTGCAATTGTGAACTCGTTCATCGCTGGTTTCACATGTAACTTCACTTACATTTGGCTTCTTGTCACCGGTATATCTGATAAGAGAGGAGTCTGCGAAAGTTGCCTGTTGATGCAGCTTGTTTCGTCTCCATACCACGCGTCTACCAGGTTTCGCGATCACCACTGAGCATTTGTTTGAGCTCGGCTTGGTTTGCTCTGTGCAATGGGTTATATTCAACACCAGCGTGAATTGTCCAGAGCTCTTCCATAAGTTGAACAGATCATGCAGATATTCGTCGATTGATGGTGTGCGAAGTGAATCATCAAATGACGTTGCCGGACTTGTGCATGGCACTCCTGATGTGTGTCCAGTGCGCCTCGACATCTGTGAGTGGAGAGCTCTTCGGATTAGAAGCTAAGGAATTCCGAAATACACCGAGAATATTTGGAGCGACAACACTGGTTACCTCGAGACATTTTTGACGACGCAGTTAGGTGCTGCCAAAGCGAAACTCAACCCTGGCCCACACAATGACGTTATCAGAAGCGAGATAAGCACTCCATATTGGTTTGCAGTCCGTTATACAGCCTCGCCTACGGTGATAAATAATGATGTTGTTATTTTGCGTTCAGCGCTGTCCAGACGAACAGTGTCGCAAAGTTAAGCACTGGCGTTAGAAGCGCCGAAAATTTGTACCGGAGACGAGTAAGCCGTGATCAACACAGAGCTGTAGAAGGCGATCTTCGTTATTCGTCCTGCAACTGCCATGTAGACCACCAAGTTTGTGTCATCAGCTTCGAACCTACCAGCCTGTGCGTTTTAGTCCCTGCGAGCACCGGTGAGTTGACGGTAGATTTCATCTTTAGTCGACTCGGGGCTCCAGTCCGTTTAAGCATACGTCACTACGACAACCAAACAGCGTTTGCTAGCCTCGTGGCTAGACAAACGTTCAGAGGTTTCTAGCCGAATTACTCAGAGACGGTTATTAACTCTTCTGCATGCACACTTAACACGATTCCTCTACCGACCAGGCTTGCGGCTTCAGCAGTTGTGTCTCCGGATAAGCATAGTGTGAATGTACCGTGAGAGGATGCAGGTGATGTCAGTAGTAATTCCTTTGGTAGAGTCCTGTAACCGGGTGTCAGCGAGACAACAGGTATCGATGGTGAGGATTTCTCAAATGCGAGCAAGTGCTGTCTACGATCCCATTTGCATGAGCGTCCGGATATTGAAAGCGACCAATTAGCATTGGGAGCTAAAAAACCTGTCTTCACGATTGCTTGGCACACGAGCGGTCCTGAACCGCTCATCCACATGATTAGAACTGTCCCCCAAGGCGGCACGTTGTCGGAGACCCGGCTTTAGATGTGGGTTACCAAGAATGGTTGAGTTCACAAACGCGGAACAAAACATATAGTAGGTGGTGCGGTAGAAAATTGTTTTGCGAAACCGGCCGCCAGCACATCGGCTTAAAAAAACGAAGACTGAGAGCGTAGAAAGAGAACAGCGTTACGTAAGTTCAGATTTATATGTATTATACAGCCAGAAACCTTCCCGGTTGCTCAGTCCGAGGAAGAGGACTGACTTTGGGGACCCCACCCGAAGTCATAGATCGTATAGACCTGACGCGCATGGCAGCGGAGCGAATGACTTAGATCCCAAGCCATCTGGATTCGATAGCACGACTCTTGTGTTGTATCAAACTAGTATGGCGGTACATAGGTCTGAAGCGGTTTCTTGGAACGTCCAACGAGCCGCTGAATACAAAGACGACTGACAGCCATGTGGCTCATGCGCTTTCTACCCAGAAGTCGGTGGCTAATAAAGTTGTTCATCCGCCTTCCGTTAGATACACACCTCTGGTTGTAGAAGCGAGTGGTCAGTGCTTTTATAACCGGTCACATTGGCTTTAGCACCACTTTATGATCTGTTGTGGTACCAGATAACCAGCCCAGAACCACGCACACTCTAGGAGATTGCCGCTGATTGTCCGCGATTGTTCATTCATCTCGCTTACAAATCAAACAAGACTTGTTCACAGTTACCTTCACAAAGAAGGTATTCCTCGATTCGCAACCATTGAGTGCGCATGATAGTGTACAGCTACGCCACAGGAAAATGACTGCTGGTTGCTTGTGAATTCAAGAGAAGTTCCCACGCGCGATCTCCTACGGTCCAACCTACGGGTGCCAGCGGACCTCCGCTGACTCGACAGTGTGCTCCGCATACCCACAGCTGATTAACTCAGCTTGTAGTGTGTACCCAGCAATGCGGATGTTTGGGTGCTACTCCGAGTTGGTCATTGGTATAGCAAAAGTTCATGAAGCCGATCATCGTGCTCCTACGCTAAATTCTCTCTTGTTGTGTTCCTGGACGTGGGCCTCTTGTTGGATCAAACCGCTGGTTGGATATCTTATCTTGGCGTAGTCGCTAACTCTACTCTCTTAAATGTGTTCTCTCCTTTATACCTGTTTCATCCGATGGTTCTAATCCATCTTCATTTCTCCTTGCTTATGATTTTTTTCCTAATGGTAGTCAGAACTGCTGGATCCATCGCACCCTGGTGCACGAACTGTAGTCGATAATCTTAAATAGACCGAAATGTTCTATTTTCGGTTAGTCAGTATTCATTATTGTGAGTTCACCCACTTTTCCAACGGGGTGATGAAATGAGGACATCGTGGACACCTGATGGGAGTCGATTCCGGTGGTATCAGTCAGGGATAGTTACCGTAGCATTTTCTCTGGACACGAATATCATGTTGGCGCCAGTAAGATCAATGTCAGTGGTCCGTCCACCGCCTTGCTGCAGAACTGGGATCTGGGACGAAGCAAGAGCGTACCGGATTTAGACCATGACCTAGTTGCACGTGTTCTGCAAACCTATCATGTTCCTTTATTTCCATTACGCTTTTGACTCATTCGATCGCCCTGTTCTTACTGTTGTACCAAGTTGGACAGGTATTTCTTTAACTCAGAAGCATTTGTGCTAAGCGCGCTCACCTCGCTGCACATCATAGTCCACAGGGAGTTGCCGAACAACTCTCCGACAATAAGTGGCGTTCATCAGGATTTTTCCCTTTCTATCCACTTCCGTCATTAACTTCGGTATGTAGTGTTCCGGGGCCGATTCCGTCTGCGAGTCGCGATGCAGCACATTGAATCCCTTCTGAAAACTCTTGCATGGTTCAATCCATTGGCAACCCCTCTGAAGAGTGCAAGGCGCTGTTGCATACCACAGACGAATTCCTCAGTGTTTGATCCTCTAACTGACGAGTTCAAATGAGTGCGAGACCGTTCGTGGCATGTGGTGTCATGCACGGATAACACACTTTACATTAACCCAATGGTTGTTCTTACATTCTCATAACTTACGTGTATATGTACGATCGCTTTGGCCCAAACTAGGTTTATCTCTTTATCTTAAATACTGTGTATGTGGGACCATAATGATGGTCGCTTCTCTGTGCGTTAGTGGATCCTAACCCGTGCGATGTAAAGGCGCTTGGCACTTCTACGTGTTAATCGTTGTCTGCTGCGGAGCATTGTTCGTGTTGGTTTGTCGCGACTTATCTGCAATGATGTACTACGCGAGCGAGTGCTATTTGTAGAGGTCCAGTTTGAGTGATTAAATGACTAGGTAAAGTTAAATAAGCGCTTTTACTCAGGTAGTGATATGTGTCTACCTAACGTTTGATGGGATTAGTTCTACTTCGTTTACTGGACGTTTTCTCGACGGGATAAGTCATCAGATATCAACAACTTTTCCAATGAACTCGTGTAACCAGTCATCTTTAGTTAGCATTCTTCCAGTAGATATCTCATCTATCGCATTTTTGCCGTATATTCGGCGCTTGAACAGAGCCATACTTTTATACAGGTTGTGACTCTACTTTGGCAGCGGGTCATTTTTAGGCATTCATTGCGGAGCAGCATAGCGACACATCTCCATCAGGACCACAATTCATTTTGAGGACAATTTTCATTCACTAGGACCGTATCTGATGCAGATAAATAAATGTGAACTGTTGCCCAGTACTGGTTTTGTGTTTCTCTGCACTCGTCCGAACCTAAGCCAACCAGCCGTCGACAGCGCTGGTCACCACGGCCAATGAGTCACTGGAGATGCAATCGGGCAGCATGCAACCTCATTCTGAACCACGATTTATTTGTTATAAATCTCCTTCGATTCGATCACTTGGACTGTTTTAGGAACAACGAACTGCTTGACGAGTGGAAACGAGTATGCAACCGGTCTGTAGTTTATTGTTGCAAACAGGTAGCTAACACTTATTAGCCTGCTCCTCTGTTCTCCCTTGAATTGAATGCTGTTTTGACCCCTTTATTCCCAACTTTTGTGAAATCTCTTAAAACATCCCTCCCTAGTTCTGCATAATAACGGGACCCCGTCGGGTCTTCTCTTTCCCCTGTCGTCATTGATATCGTCCCTACTGATTCTTCTGGGTTTCGAATTTTCCCAATTGGACACTGACAAACTTAGAGTTGTTGTACGAGACATCTCATTTTAGATCGTCTCCACTACTGATCAACCTGGCGCAGAACAGTTTCTTTCAGGTTGTAAAATTCCTTTCCAAGCGATTGGTGCTACCCGTCGGTTCACTTATCCAGTTACATGTCGGAGATGCACCTGCACACGTCGGGGATGTGCCAATGACTTTACAACATTTAATAACCTGCGCAGTGGTAAGCTATTATCCTGTTTGCCAGCTACCAGGGGTGGGGCCAACTCGACGCCGTAAATCGGACTAACTCCACTGAGGGCAAGCAAACCACCTACCGTGGCATCTGCATCCGCCGAGGTAGGCGCATAACCGCTGAAGTCCATTCACGTATTGCGAAAGCTCGAACCGCGCTCTTGAATCTGTGGCGTGAGAGGGGGTAAGCCCGGTATGAAATGCCGTGTGTACAAGGCCACATTAAGGTTCGTAATGCCCCATGGGAGTGAGAATTTGCACCTTCGGTCTGAAAATCTGAAGTACCTTCAAGTCTTTGATCACCTCTGCATGCGAAGCGTTGCTGGCCCCTGGCGTATCCGCAACGATGATGTGTGTAGGCGGGCACGTGTGGTGATAACCACATCACATGGCAGCGTGGAACTCACTGCTTTGAATACTGTTTCATGCGTCATGATTTTTTTTACCATGGTTTTTTTTGCTCGCTTCAGTAGATTTTTCAACATGCTGGTATAACTTCAATTGCGCATGTGAACAGTAATTACATACGACGTTGTAGCGTTTACAATCCCGTTTATGTACACATCACCCCTTTTTGCATTAATTGCATTTTCTCATCGTTCTCAACTTACGGCTTTCCATTGTTCAGTGTATTTGCTAGTGAAATTATGTTGACATTCGCAGTTGGGTGTGACTGTTTCTCTGGCATTTCGAATACCATGACATTAAAATCAGGAATGCGATGGGAACTTGTATGTTGGGATATTGGTTAGTTGACGAGGACTGCTGAATTTGTCTTCATGTCCTTTCATAGCCTTGCTGAAATGTATGCATCTAACCTGTTCACTTTTTCCTTCACATTTAGGCTACTTGTGAGTTGGATCGAAGGGCAGAATCGCCCCACATCTGGAAGTCAAATTCGACTGATCACCAAAAATGGCGAAACTGAATTGAGTCCCATTCCATAGGAAGACACTTACTATTGCCTACTCCACAGCATCCATTATTTTCTATACTTCACATGTGCTTACGACTAGGCGCTGTCTTTCTTGATTATATACACAATACTTATGGATGAGGTAATCAATTTCTACTTTCATTCGATGATTTGGAAGCTCCAAGGAAGCCTCTTGCGGAGCGCCTGTGTCGACAAGAAGGAACAACACTTTGACAGGACAATCTGATTTCAGTCATTTCGTGTTTTCTCGTTAGTCGTTTACGTTTCACAGCATGTTCCGCCCAATCTGATCATGAACGGTCCGAAACTGCCTGCTAGTTCGATCGCCCAACACATACTTGACTGCCCCATGTGTGAAAATCCACGTGAATCATTTAGAATAATCAACTGGCAGAGCGCCACCCACCTGCTTCGGTAATTAGGCAACTGAAACCCGCTCTCTGTAAATAGACCAAGTCCGTCTCCAGTCTCGACTTGCCTTGGTATGGCCACATTCCTCCAAGCTGAATGTTGGCCAGCGTCAAATGAACTTGTAGAGCTGCACTTGTACTAGTTACCACGAGAACCACTAGGAACCAATAGGGATACCAATTATTCAGAAATGTGAACGTAGCTTGGCCCATCATGTATTGTAAAGAGTTGCAATGAAGTACAAGCAAATTAGCAAAAGCACTGAATAAGGTAACGTGCAAATCACAGGGATTCGAAAGTGAACCAGATGTGCAGTCAGTAAAACAAATAGACGATCTGAGGACACAAACCAACATAAAATCCAATGTCATAAACTATTTGAAAGCGCAAGTGTTTCATGTTCACTACAGGGGTCTGCTCCTAGAAGGCTGAATGAGGGAAGCCTTCGATAGAGATGTCAGGTTGGGGGACAAAGTGAGGATGGAAAAGTGGAATAGTAGTTGTACTAGGCGTACGCAGACAGAGAGTGCGCGCGTAGAGTTCATTGGGTTCTGGCCTCTGTTATTTTTATTATTTGGGTGTGGACTGGAGTACATCATCAGTGGACCGTCGGAACGGGCCGGTCGGACTGCAAAAAATGGCTATTCCAGAAAAGGGCCTCCGCTGCGGCCCAACGTTTGGGAGGTGTCACACTCTCCCCCCCCCACCGCACTCGGAGTCCACGATAGTAACGATCCTCGTCCTACGAAGAATCCCGGTTGTCGTCTTTGCGGAATCATTTCTCAGAATTCGCTGGCCAGACTAGTCGTTGTCGCACCGGTAGTGGGTAGTCACAGTCGCTTGAAGCTGGGATTATGGGGCCCGAGGCTTTGGGCAGATGGGCCAGGAGATTCAGCGGTTCTGGAATATATCAAACTCAGGGAGGGTGGGACGTGGTCGGGATAGGCGACGTGATGCCGTATGGATAACGAGGCAAGTACACGAAACAAGTGTACACTTTGGTTTTTATTGTAAAAAAGGTTTTAGGTTTTTGTCGTTTTTCAAAACGTTTGTGAATGAAAATACGCATGTTAAGGAATATAGCAAACCTTAACGAAATCTGAAAAGCGGATCGGACGTTTGCCCTGTCTACCCCGTCTATCAGTTGCGTGGGTGGCGGAGAGCCAAGGATACAGAGGGGTCTAGGGTGCCTGGTGTGGAAGATGCAGCTGCGAATTAATTTACTTTTACGGCTGTACCAATTAAGGTTGGGGGTGGATTTTCGACGAATGCCACCTTAAGACGATCGATGAACACCGTTGTTCGGTGACCATGCTTGTCTTAGACAAAATGCGTAGGAGTTCGTTGGAGAACTCTGAGGGGGGTGATGTATGTGGGCACACTGCGTCTGTGCGTACGAACACGTGAGTGCGGGTAGAGAGTCCACTGTGCATTTGCGCATCCCTGGTCTGCTCATGAGGAGGGGTCGGTTGTAGCGAACGCATGCGTTGAGAAAGGGAGGCTACGAATTCTGCCGGTGGCATACACGATAGAGAGGGAGGCGAAATGAACTCTCCTGGTTGCTTAAGTGTTGTACCGTAAATCAACTGAGGGTGCGCACTGCAGCTCAGCTTTGATGCTGTTGCGAACACCTAGAAGCAATAGCGCAATGTTTTCGCTCCATCTGCATCTGGGAAAGCGAACTTACCTCCTTTCCTTTGACAACATCAGTTAGAGGCAGCATAATTTGTGTGCAACCGGGGACGAAGCGTCGATAGTAGTCGACCAGACCACAAAATCGGCGGAGATCCTTGGATGAAGTCGGAGCTGGTAAGCATTTAATAGCCTAGAACCTGTCCGCAAGTGCCTCGATAACAGCTGACGAGACGAGATGGCTTAAGAATTAACCGGCTAAGTTGCCAACTTCTATCTTCGTCAGGTTAACCATGAAGCCGTATTGGGTCAACCGCGGGAAGAGTATTTGTAAGTGAGTGGGATACCCTTCGTCGAATGAAACTGATACAAGCATGTCCTCGCGAAGGGGTAAGTAAAGCCTAGGCCACGAGTTACATCGTGGATAAAACGTTGCATGGTCTGCGCAGTCCGAAGGGCATGCTTAAAAATTCGTACAAGCTGAATAGAGTGATAGCGACTGTTTTCGACATGTCTTTTTTTCTCAGCTGGTGATAGCCACGAACAATATCTATCTTGCTACAGACCGTCTTACCTGTGAGGCGTGCAGTGAGGTCCTGCATGTGTGAGATATGGGGACTGTAAGTTTGTTTAGTGCCCGGCAGTCACCGCAAGCATACCAGTCTCCAGATGTCTTTGGGACCATCTGGAGTGAAGAAGACCAAGGACTCTGAAGGACGGATTATTCCAAGTTCGATTATGTGCTCGAACTCCGTCCTAGCTAGTTTCAGTTTCTCCGGCGAAGTCGGCGCGGGCATGATGAGACAGCTATGCCGTTAGTCCGGATATGCTACGTGAATTGAGACGCCACAGGAAGAGCTACGTTCATTGGCTGAACGAGCTTAGGATAATGAGCGAAAATTCCCGGCAAAATAATCAGAGATTTGTGGGACTACGTAGACTGGGGTGATGGCTGAGATGTCGGCATTGTTGCCAGTAACACTGAGCGTCGTTGTGAGGTCGACCATCGTCATTTGTTTCACCTCGATCAAGAGGTTGAGGTGTCTAAGGAAGTCCATTCCGATAATGGCAAACGGGACATCGGAAATAATGAACACCCGGCGAAATGTTCTGCGTACTTTATGGTTAAGGAACGTTGTCCGTAAGTAAGGATGAGGGTGCTGTTGGCAGCACGAAGGCTGAGGGTGCTCGGCGTAGTCATCACTCCAGGTGCGGGAGGAACCACGCTTACTTCAGCCTCGGTGTCAACCAAGAACGCGGTTCCGGCTTTTCAGTCCCGAAAGTAAAGAATGCGACTACTTTCGGATGAGCCAGTGACCTTAGTCGCCTTCACGTCCCGGCCCAATCGTTTCCCTGTTTTGTGGAATTGAACGTATAGGGTTTGGTACAATGTGCGGCTTGCGCACCGAAGGGCATATGTTACCATCAGTATTGATTACTAACTGCAGGAATGTTACTGCTAGATGCTATTTTGCGTGTGCGGCATGCGTTATAGTTAGAAGGCTTACTGCTAAATTCACGGAGTAGAGCTGTTATCTCCGTTAAGACAGTTGTGTTAACTCTTGTGATGCTGCGGCATATGGCGTGGCGTGTAAGCAACAAGGGGTACCGTGTTGTGGTTACATATCGGTTGTACCAAGGGTGCAGCGAGGCAATTGAGCTGAGTGCGCAAACGGTTTACTGCTGCTGCGTCGGCTACATGAGGAGCATCACTAGGCGATTGTAGTTGAATCGCTGGTATAGGTTGTAACCAGAGTTCGCGTAGTGATGATTCGTTCATGGATGATGTGCCGCACATCTGGCGCATTTCGCTTAACAACGTGGAGGGTTTCTTGTCAGCCAATTTCAGGCTATGAAATAGCTGCCGAATGCGTGTCCGCTCATAGGACGTGACTGCTTATAGCGGCCTGCTTGAGAGTGTCGTAACGGTGCTCAGAAACAGGGTGTATTAAGAGCTCTCTGAGTTGCAGTTACGTTATTGGGCAAGCAAGAAGTAGCTGACTGCCCTTTGATGAACTGGAGGTGATCTAATGGCGAGTGCATTTCGACTCCAACAGTACAAGTCAGAAATGATCCTCAGTGTTTATAACTGGCGAGACGAAAATCGTAACGGCATTACAAACAGGGTCAGAAAATTTAACTTCGAAATGTGGCATGAAATAATACAACATAATGAAAGGGGAAGAACAGCACAGACGCAACTGTGTTCGGTGTCGCCGGGATGCGGAATTCAAGATGGCTGCGATGGAGTTTGCAACCGAGGTCACCAGTTGTAGAGCGGAACTCACGTACTGATTGCGACGAGAATCAGTTAGAACCAATCCGGATATCAATTAGTTCAGAGTGAGAACGTAACCAGGTCCAGCGTGTATTGTAAAGAGCTGCAATGAACTACAGGCAAATTTGCAAGAGCACCGAAAGGTAGCGTGCCAATCACAGGGAATTCGATAGTGAACCGGATGTGCGGTCACTACAACAACTGAACGATCGGAATATACAAACAAAAACAAAACTCGATGTCACAAAATACTGAAAGCGTAAATGTTTCATGTCCCCTACAAACTGTCTGCCACCGATTCACCTGTGACTTCACACATTAACTGCATCTGTATTCAACCTAGTGATTCAGCCGATTGTATGGAGACGGTTGGCGAGAATACGCGGAATAGCTGAATTCAGTTTATTTTGTCGAACCGCTTTTTCGGACCACTTTGAAATATGTCCATGGGTGTATTTATGGAAATACCTTTCCCTCCCTCCTGTCTTCTTTTCCTTTTTGGTCATTCCTCAGGGCAGGCTCTTATCCGATTGCGCTTTTGCCCCTGCTGAATTAACTATACCCACCATAATTGCGGTCTCATATTTGTATTGCTTTTTTTCCTTGCACAATTGTACCATGTCTGCTATGTGTGGTGCTGTTTACGACAGATGCACAATGCCTTTCGGTCCACGAATGGTTCTCCGTCCAGACGCTAGCATTCTTCTGGACCACATCATCATCATTATAGGCAAGAAAAACCTCAGCTATTGTGCTGCAGTGTACTAAGATATATGCAAATGCGAAATAGTAAACTGGTTAGGTCATTTACAATATTCATTGTGTGATTGGATCGCGACGCGCAATCTTAATCGGGGCCGTGATTTGCATTGAAATGAATCATTGTTAAATCTATCGCCAGGACCGTAGCTAAAGAAGATGCCGATTGCGCGTTGCCCGCCCGAAAACTGCACTCCACAACGCGTTTCAATCTTATTTGATCCTACTAAGTAGAGCTGGCTGGTCTTGAACCCGGGACCATTGGGATGTTACTCGGGACCTCTATCCTCTTAGCCATCTGGTCACCCTTGATACTGCTCGATACTTACCATCTCTATTTGAATAGGTCAAATAAGGTCGAAACGGTCATTGAGTTCAGGGTTTTCGGGAGGCCAGCACCCAGCTTCCATCTTCCTCACGAGATAACAAACACTGCAGAATACAAAGTGAAAACGAAAACAAGCAGTTAATGGAATGTTGTGTCATATTAAATATGAGATCAAGGTTAGAAAGGAAATCTAAGCTGGGGGGAGGCACATAGGAACTCAAAACAAAAACACGCCTCTTCGCCATGTCAGCAGGTATATCCAACCAAACTTGTTCATCTACTCTCGGGCTCCAAACCGGTACTTGGGAAACACTGACACCAAGTTCGAAGTGATGGTCTTCGTTCCACTTGACCAAGCCATCGCTTGGCCTCCACTCTTTCCATCCAAATTCCGGCCGCGCAAACAGCACACCTCGTGGGTGTCGGTGTGCTTGCTTGCGCAGCACGTGGCCCAACCATCGAAACCTGCTGCGTGATATACTATTGCAGAGAGGTTCTCTCGCTCTTCGTGTACCAAATACGCGACGCCAAACACGCTCATTACTCAAGCGGTGTTTCCACTAGACCTGAGTTAAACTGCGAATGCTGAAGAAGACTTATCGAAAACATTTTTGCTAACAATGACTTGATATCTAATGGATTTCCTTAAAAGCTGCAATAGTCGAATGTAGTCAGCCTCTTTGTGTCTCTCGTTCTGATGGGCTAGGTTTCACAGCCGTACAAGAGGTCTGAACAGAAGACTGCATTGCAAAGTCTACTCTTTAGGGCGAGAGTGATGTCGCACTGGCGCCATACGTGGCGGAGATAAGCAAAGCACCTCGAGTTTTGGCTATACGCTACTTGACCTCATTTTCTTATTAAGTTTCTGAATGACTTCTAGCTGATCACCAGTAAGGTG
>OX104067.1:68495205-68541548 GCA_944474145.2 Dicrocoelium dendriticum | reverse complement strand
TCGCACGGTAGTAGTATCGGCCGTATGAATCGTTTATGTACACATAATTCCGGCTTCAGATGGTGGATGTAAATAGCCTCGGCAATAGACAAGATTTGCTTTCGGAAGCCTTGCGAGAAGCGTTCAGGTAGTGAGTAGATGACTTTAAAGTCATTCTCAGATGCAGTATGGCCACTTTCGAGGAGGTGCGACATGATTGAGCTGTCTGAGGACCTCATTTCGCCTTTGTAAAACCACGCCGGGATGTGCTCGCGAATCCTCTGGGATAGACGTCTCGTTGTGCGACCCACGTATCGTGCACCACAGGAGCACGAGTACTGATAAACGAGCATTGAACGGGTCAACGATGGCAGACTATCTTTCAAGGGTTTTGCAAGCAATGGCTTGTTGTGGTAAACAATTCTTAAGCGGGCTGCGAAATAAGTTTTCTCAACAGCATCTTTCAGACGTCGAGATAAGATATCAGCTGCAGTATCGCCCTTAAATGGCAAATGTATGAATAGCTCTTTCTTGGGAGCAATGCTTCTAGGTGGCTTTCGCTTTCGTTCTTTCATATGCTTCAATGTATAAACTTTATCGGGGTACCCTATTTTCACGAAGAGGCATTAATCTGGCGTCGCCGGTTTATTACTTTGCTAGAAATGACGGTTTTTTTGTTTCTTCACCCTATCACTCACACTTTCTTTTTATCCTATGCATGACCGTCACGTCTTCCGTAGTTCATTCGTGGTTGTTCGCCATCCAGAAACCTATGGATACAAGTCCCGTTCTTTCGTTTTAGCAATTTGAACTTTTATTCAGTCGTCTACGCTGGTTTGTGCTACACTGTACTCCACTTCTTTCCTACTCTGCGCCGTGCTTTCCTGTATTATCACCTCACGCGTCACTGTAGCACCTTCCCTTAGCCTCTACACTTGCCACAAGAGGCATCTCAGCCTTCAAGGCACTTGTAATTTTTAATGTTTTGTGTTGCAGGTGCGGTGTTTGCACGATAGCTCAATCGATCCATTTGCCATGGTTCTTGCTGTTGTACTCAGAAAAATAGCTGTAGTATAGAATTGAAGTGAAAGCAAACAAATCTGCAAGCAATAGTCGATTTTGTGTGAATGAATTATAGTCGTCTAACTTCTAAAGACCTTAGACCGAATGCAAAATCTTCATTAACTTTGTCGCAACTGTCGATTTGGCTGATTCCAGTGCATTTATGTAAGGAATAGGCAATCATTCAGACTTTGGATCCTCTCTCTGTCCGTTTTTGCTGTGTCATCGACTGACCCAACCACGTTATGTTAGCAGACGATACGCAGCGAAGTAGGTGGGCATACGAAGGACAAGACCTTGTCTGCTGTTAAGGTTCACACGCTCGAACGCTACCTTATAGTGTTCACTGCTAGAATTCTCCACTTCGGACGCAGTCACAGTGATTGAAATGACAAAAGTTTGCTTCAAAGTAGCCTATGACTCCAGTTGAGATTGTGTATGGCAATTAGGACAGCGCGTGCTCTAAAAACTCAACAATATGACCGATATCCTTACCAACTTAATCATTTTGCACCGCTTTCTTATTTAATCTCGTACTCCTCGTTAACTCGCCTTAGCGTCAACATCCACATAGCCACTGACTCTGGAGATTATACTAGCCTCCTTTTTTCTGCTAATATTCCACTATTTCATGTGTCTTGCTTCGTCATATAAGGGATACGCTGTGTATTTAGTTAGTTGATTTGTGTCTCTACCCGATTAGTTATCGACTAACAAGAAACCGATTCCATCTCATGTTTCCACCTCTGCTTGCAACCTATGATTGAGTCACTTCGCATCTTTCTCATCGGGTTTGCTTTATTTGCCGATCGCGTGTAACGCAGACGATGCTTCAGCTTTCCCAACCAGATTTTTGTTATTCGGTTCTTTCATTTGGGTAACTTCATTTTTACTTAGGAGATCATTTCCATTTTGATTTTTCATTGTGGTACTGTAACACCTCGGAAGTTAACCACCTCTAGATTCTGACCACCTGTTCGTCGATCAATTTTTCTTCATTTTTGAACGAGTCAGATCAAGTGAAAAGGGGCTTTATACTCCTAACTGGGTGCATTATCAACGTTTACACTGTCACTGTGGGCACACTAAATGAATAGAACCAGTTAAAAATACGTAAACATAGATTGAAGCATTAGGTGGACAAAAGTATGTGGATGTCATTCAAGAAGCCGCAAACGCAATGCATTTATGGCTTTAGGATCGACAAGAAAGCGTGACAAACAAGTCAGGATTGTGTTACGATACGAAGTAGTGCGAGAGAATGAAATCCTAACTTTTTAGCGTATGTGTGTCACAGCTAAGGTTTGTGAAAGAGCATTATGTAGCGGATGAAAACGGTCACGAATGACCTTAAAAGAAAATTCATGCAGGCCTCGAAATGCTTACGAACAATAAAATCAACAATGGAATCTCTAGGCAAGCCACCACATCTGGAAGTATGTTTAATCGATCACACAATCAAAACATAGTTCTTTTTCAGTAGTTCAGGGAAAATTACTGGGGAACGGTACAGTTACACATCTCAGAATTAAACTTGGCGGTACAGAGAACCTTGTGAAAATTTTCCAAAATGTGCATTGACCAAGAGAGGTTTCGGAAAAATTAGACACCGCGATAGTTAACAGTGGAAAAAGGCATGGTTTTGTCCTCCAAATTTAATATGGGAGAGACATCTAATATTACACGCAATTTATCGGGGCCTAAAAATGAAAATGTTGCATCAGTACATATCAAAGCATTAAGGTCAATGGACCTGTTTGATGGCCAGCTCACAAATTCGTCTAAACCACATTGAAGCATCAGTGGAGGGAACTCTGCACCCCAAGACAACATCGTCCGCATATTTACATCCAATGAATGTTGATGGTGTGGAGAGAATTTCGACATTTAAAAAGCACAAAAAGGATGAAAGAATCACGCTCTGCAAAACGCCACAGTCGGCAAGGAGCATAGAGGAGCTTTTGCCGTTTAACTAACTGGGTAAAGTGCGTACGTTCAGTGAAATACTCACCAATATGTTGCGAACACCGGGGTGGACTCCGTTCAAATTAACTTGGTTAAGCGGAACTAAACGGTCAAGACTCCCGAACTCATTTGAATAGTCAAGAACAAGAAGCCGTATGGACCCGCACTTTCCATCCAACGCAGAAGCTATTACTTCCACAAGCTACGAAACTGCATCTAGCGTAGAGCGCTAGGGTCTGAACGCAAATTGGTAGACATCATCAGCACGAGTGGCTATGAAACTCCTTGGAAATAGTAGCTTTTGAAGGACTTTTAAGCACACGGATATACACACAATTGATCGAAAACGTTTCAGCTTACTTTTTAGGAATTGGCGTTATTCTGATTGACCTCTAGATATCGGAGATGGCACCGGTCGTGAGACACTTGTTAAAAAATATCAGTTATGTATAATGTAAGGGAATCAGTTCACACCTTCAAAACCACAGATAGCAAACCATCAGGGCCACTAGCTTTATTTGAATTTAACTTCTTAAGTCCTCTGTTGACGTCTCCTTGGTCGAATAGGGCGGCTGGGCTTGAGCTAGTGGAGAAGGGTAATGGAAAGGCGTTCGACGGGGACGAAATAAAATATGAATTGTATTTATCAACATCCACTGTTCCAGTACAACCGATGGTACATTTACCATGGATTTGCGTCAACAGTCTCCAGAGATCCCAGCAGTTACGGTTTCCCAGTACTGATTTAACATATAGCCTGTTCAGTATTGTTATTTCAGCTTTAATTACTTATGACGCGGGTGATCATTTTGAGCTTATAAGCACGTTCTTTTTTCCTTCGAAGTTGTTTCAACGGTGGGTGAAAAAATCATTCTGCTCAATAGGACAGTGTAGTTGGAAAAGTTAACGGAACTCGCGCGATGATCGCAATGAAGCGATAACTCTTAGTTGGAAAAAGCGTTGCGTCAAGTCGTGCGATATTTTTCACTTAACAATTACGTCGTCGGATGGTCCTGAATTGTCGTTTCGTATGTGAGGCATTGTTGATTTGACTGTAGATGACGGCAAATCTTTAGAGTACAATGGTCCTAGTTACTTAGTGGTGCACGCTTTTGAATGGAAAACAGGAATTTCGTTTGTGTAAGCAATATCAAGCTGTATCTTGTCTGGTCGGGAAAGTTACTTAATTTACATGACCAAGTGACTTACAGAACGTTGTCACATTTATTAAGATCACTGATAACAATGCAGGCGAGCATTTTGGTTTCGGCAGCAATACCAAAAAAGTTGTCCAACCAAAAGCCTCAGTTCGGACGATGGTGTGTCCTGGGCAATGTAGAAGTTTCCGATAACAACGGATTGAAATTCACTGCGAAATTTAGGCTTGTATTCAAGTGAATGACAGCTTGTAGAGTGAGTAAATTGTTGATTGACTCAGTTGCACCAAAGTTGGCTAACGTACATAGTGACGCCGCCATAACGATTCCTTGGCCTATCTGGGTGATCTGACCTAATTGCACGGTATCCACTGATGTTTATGACACCATCTTCAATGTCGGTGTGTGACCATATTCATTGTAACCTAATAATACCTATGTTTGCCTATTGTTATATAAGAGCTGTGAGGTCAATGCTTTTTCCTAGCAATGAACACGCATTGCTAGAGTGCATGAGTGGTAGTTGCATTTTCTCCAGAGGACATCGTCTGAGGCCAACTTTCCAAACGACGTGATGTTTCCTCGTGTTGCCAGAATGTTTTCTCACGATCCGTTTGACATTGTTCCTGGCTTTATGACCGTAATCGACAAAAGGCTTTTTACGTGCCGCACTTCGAAATGATTTCAAAAAATCGGCGGAGTTGGATAACCTTGGTAGCTGGGATGTAGTTCAGTTAAACAAAACTGGTAAAGTAAAACAACAAAAGTTTTAGGTCCGCAGTATATAGCGTAAAATAAACCAGGTCTTAAGGGGCAACAGCAACGACCAGTTTGAAGCCCCCGCCAAACCAACGTTCACCATGTAAACCTTATGGATCCATACCTCTGTATGTTGACCTCTGGTTCAATTCCTTTATTGGTCAACTTATGGAGGTTTTACTATACTTTCTGCTCAACGATAGTCGGCGGCTGGGCTATCTTTACACCTTAGTCCCGAACATGTGAAGGTCACTTCATTTGGTTGCATTAGTTTTATAACGTGACTTGGAGTACCCGCTACTTATGCGGACCACACATGCAATCTAAGGAAAACTTCGGTGATTTCCTTTACTAATCTGCAGCTGAAATATATGGATTTTTGCCGTATACACTGATGTTGACATTTCGTGTACGGATAGCCGGAGGTCAATTCGAACCAGCAATACAAAGGCCACTCCCCAGATAACATTTTCTGCATCCGTTAGAATCCGTTCTAGATTTTTCGACCTACGCGCGTTCGACTCGAAACTCCGGATTCTTTACATATCACTTTACGAGATGCGAAAATTGGTAACGTGAACAAGAATGATAAACAAAGTGCACCTCACCTCTCTGCTTCGAGCATGATCTCTGTGATCACCGGCCGTTACTTACTTCACAGCGAATCATGGTGCAACTCGTGATTATTCGCAGTCTGCTCACACAGTCCCTGCTGCAGGTGCGGATATACACGCGTAATCGTTTTAATTAACCTATCACTCGAAACTTCATAATCCGATGCTGTATCTGCCAGGTGACAATCTTCCAGGTTCGACTCCCAACTCTATCTATCTCCGTCTGAAGCGTTCAAACGTGGACGAAATCAGTCGTGGTGCGTAATGTCGCACCATCTGAGCAAGACATCTTTATTACCACCATTTTCTCGCCTATGTGGTGGTCAGTTTATCACCACTACTCACGCAATCAAATTTTCCGCTGTTTTACCTCCTATCCTCCGTTGTTTTTCTTTCAATCAACCCCTTATCCCTGCTCCCTTAGCTCACCTCAGCCTTCCGGCCGCTACGAGTACCTTGACTTCTGAACCTAGTGGAACCGACGATTTGGGCGAACCTGGGGTGAGTTCATTTGTCCCCTCATTTTTTCAACCAGCGGTTTAAGTTAGTGCTTCGGAACGAGTTAACACTCACTTCTTAACACATCTTGAATATACTGATATTCGTGAACTGAAGGAGTGCAGGAATCTTTGTTAGTGGCAATCAGTCTGCCTCATCGATGCCCTCTACCAGCCGTAATGCTATTTGGTTTACACTGGGGGGTATATGGGTTTTAGATCGGCCAATGAAAGCGTCAGCAGCGCTCTGACTTCTATAACTCGTTTTCATCCACATTGTCTGCGACAGTTTTACTGTTCCTTCTCACACACACTCCGTGTCGTTATTCCTTTCTTACTACGTCTGTTAGTCCTTCTCCGTCGAACGTGCTCAAGTGTAATCAAGTGGGAATAAGTCTCACTTTTTGGTACATGCACTCACAACACTTTTACCACTGGCGTAATGTAAGGAGATCAGCCAATACCATAGTATCGAAAAAGTCAACTACAGAGCGCGTGCAACAGTCGCTCAACCATGCGATCACGCAGTACAGTAGTTAGCAATGCTTGTAATACTCAAAATTTCACTCATATATCAATTGATAGTGGTTATTCTAGCAATAGTCGGGTGGAAGGGCATTTAGTTCCACACTTGAAAATATTTATTGACGATAAAACCTACGAGAGTATCTCTTGATAATCCACCACTTCTAAGAATATACTTTTTCGACCACGTAGTCGAGCTGTAACACTCTTGGAAGAGCCTATTTGTAACCCTAGAGCAAATTATTTTTGTGAGGTCAGTAGCAAACGCTCACTAGCTTAAAGTTTTACTTTTGTAATGTCGAAAGCATTCTATGTTCGTGAAAAGTGAATTCTTCCGACATTTTCTCTCCAGCACATATATACCAGGTTCAATCTTCAAAAGGTCATCTGGTACTACTTTGCCCTGCATGGACTAAGTTTACTTCGGCCACTTGATATCTCGTCCTCCACTCGTGTGTGTTTACTTCGAGAATACCTTATCTTTCCCGATCCGTGAGGACTTCGTTGTGATGGGAGTTATTTTCTTTCTTGAGATAAACTTACATCACCAATTTTTCGGTTTACCATTGTGGTCGTATGCGTTTTATAGTGTTATCTTTCACTGGTGTCGCTTTGTACTTTTATTTCCTTATACCAGGAACAGCGTAAAAAGTCAAAGAAGCGTTTCATGCTCTTCTCGCTGTCTCGCTCGAAGCGTAAGGGCAAGAAGAGTAGTTCGTGAGCGAAAACCGCTGGAATGCTCCAATTGCTGCGCAGCATTGTACTGGAATTTCAACTCGATTCTCCCGTGATCGTGCTTCTCGGATTCTTTTGCGGCGGTAACTGGCTGTGTCCTTGGCTATCTGCAATCGCCCCTTTGCCAGCGGTTTTTCAGTCCTGTCTAATATTTTTTGCTTGTAAACCGCTTTCATTTGCAGCCTGTTCCTCCTTATTGCTTATCTGCCGCCCACTCATTGCCTTTTGTCAAATGCTTGTTGCTTAAAGAGGCGTTTGTAAACCCACTGCTTTCCACCACATCCTTTTTTTGATTCACTATTCATGCCTCCCCCGGTTTCATACTACTTCTGTCTGACCACCAATTTCATGCCCCCAGGTAGACAACTACTTGTCGCTAATACCGAGGCTTCTTCCCCTTCTGCGTCGAATGAACTTTGACAGCTGATAGTATTTCATGCGTGTCCAGTATCCCCGTATTATGTGTATTTTCTTCCGTTCACTTTCGTTTCACCTCCGTGTCCAAAGTGTATTGCGTTACCTGTTATTTTTCTTTCCCATACCTCGGCGCCCGAACTACTTTTATTCTTCAGTTCTCCCCAGTGATTCTTCCACTCCAATCTCGTTTTGTTTTATCACCCTGTTTAACCGGAGCCGCGCTTTTGTGTTTCTCTTCCGGTCGCGGTCTGAGTTCATTTGCGATTTATTGGTTTTTCCGTGTCATGCTTCCCACATACGCCTGTCAGATCAGGATAGGATTTTACAACTGCGGCACCGTAATACCTTTTTTACTGGTCATCATTACCTAAGCAGACGTCTCCTAAATATTTCCCTTTCCATCCTTCAAAATCTACCTACTGCTGCATTTTTCGATTTATCAATCTGACTTGCAATTTGTTAGCGTTCTACTTCAGATCACCTCCACTTGAACAACACATGTTGCCTACAATTGTCTCAGTGTTTTAAGCTTTTCGAACGAATATGTATACCTATAGCAGTGAAAACTGGTAGCTCAGGTTGTTCAGATGGCTGTTGAACTGTGCGCTGAGCTTGGCAATTTTGTTGCAAACGTTTCGTCACCAATCGAGGTGACATCATCAGTGCGTAGTGGAGTGGCATGCAATAGCGTAGAGTAGCGTAGAGGAGCACTCTCACCGAGGCTCCTCTACGCTACTCTACGCTATTGCATGCCACTCCACTACGCACTGATGATGTCACCTCGATTGGTGACGAAACGTTTGCAACAAAATTGCCAAGCTCAGCGCACAGTTCAACAGCCATCTGAATATGTATACCCCACTTGTTGCGACACGACTGACTGTCACGGTCTCCTAGTTTCCTTCCAATATGTTGCCACTATTGACGATGCCACCACTCTGTGGAGTTTGTGCATTTCTTGATGATTCCTAGTTTTCATAGCAAACTTAGTAGGAATGGCTGCTATTAACCGTTTATGTGATACTTCGCCTATGGAGTTGAGTAATTCTATATATATATATATATATATATATATATATATATATATATATATATATATATATATATGGTTGGCGGCATCCGGTTTCGGATTTGCCTGTCACTGTTGCCAGTTATAGGACGCCCGCACCTACGGAGGGACCATGGATGGCTTGTGCTGCGCCACCCACAGCTCCATCCACACTCCCCCATATCCAGTGTAAACCCGAAGGAATAAGACCGGGAGGCATCTGGATGGGAGCCACGTTTCATCAACGGAACCGGCTCACACAAGCATGTTGTATTTGGGGGATCAAGGCAGTGGTTAAACCGTAGTTCGCTCCACACTGAGTGCATGGAACCACTCTTCGAGCCTGACATGGCCACAAGGACCGTGCGCCCCGTCCCCCCCCCCCCAGCAACGGCCAACTGTTTCCTGGAGCCAGTATGGACGAGCTAGTGGGTAGTAGACAGGTAGGCACCTTGTCAACATGCACATCAAGCGCAGCCACAGCGATAATGTCAAGCAGCAGCCAATCACTCGAAATGACATTGCCAACTAAAATATCTCGAATAAAGCATACCGATATGCCGGCATAACTATTCACTGAATAGGCATATTAAATAAATTGATAATCGACAAATCCTCGATATGTATAAAAAGGCGGAAAGTTGTTGAAAAAGGTCAAAAACACGAAAACGTCAACGAGGGTAATCACAGTTAGCTTTAGCGAATAGAGCATTGTTCAGGCATGCATTATAATTACGTAAAAAATAGGCATTAAAACAAGATGGTAAACCAACCACCAGAAATAAAGACTCAGTACGCAATCACGCGGTTAGTAAATCGAATTGAAGCGCATGCGGCATACCAACGTTTGCGCCGATTCTGTTTATGTTCTCGGTAGCCTCCGTCGTCGTTTTTTTACTGGTCCCGAGTGGACTCGTTTATGGCTCACTAGACCTACCGGACCCAGGCACTCGCGACCGCATGTGTTACAGCACCATACGCTCGACGTCGATGGAGGACACTCCATCGGCGCCTGTCCGCTTTTCCGCACTTCGGCAACTGCTTTCGTGATCAGATCGCGCCATGCACGCCGATTAACCGTTTTCGAGTCCTAACAACTTAAATCCACATTAGAACTTGTAGACTCTTTGATCACGTCGTAGTAACGAAGCTTCAGTTTACCCGCATGCCGTTTCCTCACGCTCAGCTGACCTTATAACAGCTGCTTCGGTGTCCGCGGCGAATATGCCTGAGCCACCTCAGGTGCCTCAGCAGAATTATCCAGTCCGCTGCATACATGCCACTGCGTCGGAGCACCTCCTTGTCTGCAGCTCGGACTCTCCAGCCGATGCGTTTAATACGGCGCAGACACTGCTGATGGAAGCGCTCCAGATAACGGACATACTTTCGATGAAGCGTCTAGGTTTCGCTGTCGTATGGAACAACAAACAGCACCATAGACTCGTATGCCAACAGCTTCTTCCCAACAGTGAGCTGATGGTTGTTTCACACAAGACATTCCAGCTTGCCAAATGCAGCAGCCGTCTTCGCTACGCGGCTCGCTCATCGTCTACATGTCGGCTGATATAACACGCCCAAGGTAGCAAAATCCTGGAGTTTCCAGCACTACGTCAGCAGCCTGGATTTCGTGGAGGCCCACAGATTCCATTCCGGGTGAAGGCTTGTAAAGACAAATAGTCTTGATTGCGTTGATGGTGAGCAAGCATTTGGCCGCTTTCAAGGCCAGAGCACTAGTCATGGGCTGTAACTCATCCTCACTGTGTGCAAACAACGCACAGTCGTCATTAAACAGCAATATGCGAATAGCTGTCTCACAGACTACAGTTCTCGCACCGAAACGACGGATGTTCAACAACCCACCATCAATACGGTGCTCCACACGAACACCGTAAGCACAAGTCGCATCAAAAGCACAAGACATTGCATGAAGATAAATATTAAACAGGGCAGGAGCTAAGACACAGCTTTGCTTCACATCAGAGACAACTGCAAAGTCATCCGAGGTCTCTCCACTCAGCTGCACCCTCGCTCGCATACCACTGTGCAGATATTCAATTAAATTTACAAGCTTATGCGGGCAACCATACTTACCCAACACCAGCCACAAGGTCTCGCGGTTCACCGTATCAAATGCCTTTGTGAAAGCAACAAAAAGCGAGTACAATGGCTGGTGTCGTTCTCTGCACTTCTCTTGCAACTGATGAGCTGCAAACACCATAACTATAGTGCTGCGACCCGAACGGATTCCACACTGCTCTTCCGCCACGTTCGGTTCCACAACTTGACTGACGAGGCGGCTGAACAGGATTCGGACAATCACCTTGCCCACATAACTCTGCAAGTTGATGCCACGATAATTCGTGCAACATTGCTTGCTTCCTTTGCTCCTGTACAGTGGTAGCACTAGATCATCCTTCAGCTCAGGAGGCACCTCCTCCTCAATACACAAGTGGTGCAGCGCAGTCACCAACGCGGGTCCGCCGTGTTTCAATACTTCAAGCGGGATCCCGTTGTCCCCGGCACACTTGCTGTTTTGCAGCTGAGCAAGTGTTCTCTGAGTCTCATCCACTGCAGGCGTATCGGCAAGACACGTCTTCATCTTTTTCTGTTGCAGCCCGTGCAACACAATTCTGTCAACCTTTTAACGGTTGTTCAAGAGACAATCATAGTGATTGCGTTAGATCTGCAGTTTGTGCAGGCAGCGCTTGAACTACCATTGAACAGCGTCCTCTACGGCTCCAACCTTGGTCCATACACCGCCTACAATGTGTCAAAAAATCGTGTTGGCGGCTTTCGGTGTAGCGTTCTATCTGCTTTTCCGTCCAGCATGCGTTTTGAATGCGACGGAGCTCTCGGGTCATTCGTCGTCAAATTCGCCCAATATTTCTCTTCTTCCCCAAGTCACTGGGGTCTGCCACATGTGCAGCAAATGCTGAAATCTTCTCAGGCACTAATGCGCCAATCGTCGCATTGTTCTCATCAGACCAATCGGGTCGCCTACAGTTTGCGCGCCTGATGGTCTCCTCGGCAGCAGCTGTCACCTGGTCGCAAATGTGGTGCCACAGATCGCCCAGTGTGGCTATGCATTCCATATCACACAGGCGTGCAGCCATCGCCTTCTCCAGCTCAATACTTTTCTCCACTGTACCGAGGGAGAGTATGTTTAATTTACGCCAATTCACGGCAGGAGTGCAATACATAGAGTTATGAAAATATATGTACAGTTTGGTCCGCACCAGTTTGTGATCACTGTAATGCGCACTTCACGCATATCACGCTGACGTACGATGACATATTCGAGCAGGTGAGCGTGACCACTCCGTACATGTGTCCAAGTTGCTATGTCACTCGCACTCAGTGCAAACCGAGTGTTTGTGATCGTCAAGCTCTGAGAGCAGCCTGTCACCGTTCGCATTCGCTGAACGAATGCCATGCGGACCGATGACATCTGTCCACACCGATGCATCACGCCCAAGGCGCGCGTTGAAATCACCTACCACAAATAGTCGGTCGCTCCTCGAGACAGACCGTAACCAGGGGGGGCGGGGTGGATAGCTGAATTCTGAATTTATCAAACCTGTCTTCAGGATAACGCATGGTCGTCGGACCGCACATGCATAGAAAGGTGGTAAACGTACCTCTTTCGAGTCGTAGGCGGAACAGTCATCAGTCGCGCGCCGATACCAGTGTGCTCACCCGCTAGCTGGCCATTCAGGCGATCGGATGATGCAACTTTGGTCCCATGTTCGCGTGGTGCTGAGGTGGCGTTGCCCACCCAGTGGAACCTATATCCAGCACCAGCTTAATGTAACTTACTGCTCAGCGAGCCGCAATGTCGATGTAGCGCTCCAGTTCCTTTGCGACCAGTGTAGTACGGCGTTCGGGACGCTCACTCATATTCCGGTCGAGCAAATTGCGCACGTTCCAGCACCCAATATTGAGTGCTGTGCGCTTGGGCATAAGATTGTGTTAGCGGGCAGCCGTATGGTTGGTGACATCCTGGATTGGAGGAAGTAGTGGGTTAGGTAAAACGGGAAGAGTATGTGCGTGGGAAGAAGAAAGATGGGATGCGTCAGTAGTAGCATGTTTTCGCTTATCCACCCCGTTTATGAAACAGATAAGGCGACTCGTTTCCTAGTGCCACTGCGCGACGGCTGGTGCAGCATGGATTGATTGTTATTGGCGTAATTCATGGTTAGGGGTCGGACTGGGGTACTGCCAGGGCGCCCGCATCTGACAGGAGAACGGCTTAGGTCCTCAGTCACAGCCTTCCATAAATACCCGAAAGGCAGCGGGCCTAGCGCCATGAGTCAGTGAACCGATTCACGCGGAATTGTGTTTTGGATCTTAGCAAGGAGAACGGTGTAACCCAATTTCCACTCAGCGGACGCCACTAAGAGGCACCCAGGACATAAGCACACAGCACAACTTTGGCAGCAGCGGGTTGACGATCTGTCAGCATCTCGCCACCACAATCCATATATATATGTATATATATATATGTGTGTGTGTGTGTGGTTGTCGGCATCCGGATTCGCCTATCACTGTGGTTTCCATAAGGCAATCACAGAACGCCGGCGTCTGCAGAGGGACCATGGGTGGCTTGCGATGCACCTTCCACAGCTCCATCCACACACCCCATATCCAGTGTAACCCCGAAGGAATAAGGCGGTGAGACATGTAGATGGGAGCCACGTTTCATCAACAAGCACAGAAACAGCATTCCTGTCTATCTACTTTGGGCTCATGCTTATCAGACATACACAAGGCATTAGTTAGATGAGAATCCACTCCAAGCTGGATGTAATCACTCTGAGCCTAGCAGGACCACGAAGACTGTGCACTCGGTCCCCCCTCCAATAACGTTTCAAAGCCTCCTGCAGCCACTAATTGAGATGGATGGTTATCGACCGGTAGGTACCTTGTCAGTATGCGCATCAAGCAACACCGGGGATATTAAACAACCAATTCAGAATGGGAAAGCAAATAAGCACACGGATTATGCAGCAGAATAACAGAACTGACCAAATCAAATGAAGTGGAATACTTTTTATCCAGCTTTCAGATTACTTCCTTGGGTTCTGTCGTCATGGCAGTAAATAAGACCCACACAGCGCTTGAGACTGAGACTGTATTTAAGAGCAAGTGGAAAGGTTTCTGTACAGCTCTATCGAATTACGAAAAATCAAAATTTACTTGTAAGTTATCAGCAGTTGTGTCTGGCCCGTTAATCGTTTATCCGTGTTCGGTTAGAAATTTGTACTAGCGTCATTATTTCCGGACATACAATGTCTTCTTTTGGCACTGTATGTGCATCGTTTCACAAAAGCACAGGTTTCCAAAATAATCGTCGATACGGGTTTTAAAACACTTCACAGAATCGGTCTCTATTAATCCTTCAGGTAGTGTATTCCATAAGTTTACGATTCTTCGTTCGATACAAAGCTAATGTGATACTTTGTTCATGCTGTCCTCGGGTGTTACATGGTTCTTGCGGGTGAAATATTGGCCGCAGTATGGAGAAGTGGCTCAAGTGTAGTACTCGATGGGTCATAATAAGATCAATTCTTACTCGGCGATAGGATAGTGTGTAGAGTCCGAGCCTTTCACAACGTTTTTCATACGGAAGCCTTCGTAGACTTGGTATCATTCTAGTTGCGATATGCTGTATTTTCTCCAGCTTTTCAGTTTCGCATTGGGTTATCAGATGGTACGCTGGGGCACCGTATTCAATGATTGGTCTAATGAGCGAGGTGAATAGACGAGGGACGGTTTCTTCGGACCATGTGGAGAAACTGTGTCTTAATGCCCAGAGCATACGAAGTCCCGCACGGTACAATTTCCCTGTATTTTCTAGTGATCTTAAATCATGTCGTGAGAGAACTCCTAAGTCTCTGACAGATGTGTTGGGATGGAGCAACTGGCCGTCCAAGGTATATGATCAAGTGGCTGGACGTCTGGTGATACTGATGAACTCCGACTTGCTTGCGTTAAGAGGGAGTTGCATTTCAGTGGACCACGTTGACAGTCGCTATAAGTCATGCTGGAGGCGAGCGCAGTCGTCTTGGTTTTCAATGATCCTCCAGATTTTCAAATCATCTGCAAACAGGGCACATGGTGACTGGAGCTGCTGCGGAAGATCGTTGATATGAATGCGAAATAATACTGGCCCAAGTACAGTTCCTTGAGGCATGCCACTGGTCGATTGGAACCATTCTGTCAGATAGTCATTGACCTGTACTCTAAACCTTCGTCCCACAATAAACTCTTGTATCCACTGAAGTAACGTGCCACCGATTCCGTATGTCCTCAGTTTACGAAGGAGTACCTCGTGGTTTACTCTGTCAAACGCCTTACTAAAGTCGATGTAGACCACGTCAACATCCTTCTGTTCATTGAGAGCTCGAACCCACTGGTGGTTTGCGTACATCAAGTTGGTGATGCAGGATCGCCCTTTCGTAAAGCCGTGTTGCGCTGGCGTCAATACGTCCATCGATTCGAGGAACGACAGCAGACACTTTTTCACAACCTTCTCGAGAACTTTGGATAATACCGAAGTCAAACAGATCTATCTATAGTTCTCTACTTTACTCGGATCACCACCCTTGGGAAGCGGTTTCACTATCGAGCATTTCCAGTCGTTCAGGACGGATCCTTCAGAGAGCGATCTATTGAAAAGGTTTGTCACAGCTGGTGAGATGATGATCGATAGGGACTTGAGTATTAGTGGGTGAAGTCCATCTGGTCCGGGGGGGCTTTGCACCATCGAGGTTGACGAGTAGCTGGTACACTTCGACTGCATCACATTATAGGCTGTCCAGCAAGACTTGCGCAACCTCTGCCGGTACTGGAACAGCCGCCGGTTTACTGGAAAATACAGTGAGGAAGTGCGTAGCCAAGGCGTCCGCGCTTGAAATGAGTGTCTTCGCGTCTAAGCTCTCTAAGACCGGTAGGTCGTCCCCAGGTTTCAGTTGACGTTTCAAGTAGGCAAATATTCGCTTGGGTGCAGTTGTGGGCGAGAATGCCAGCTCCTCTTCGAACTGCCGGCGTTTCTTGATCTTTGCGGCGTTACCTAAGTTACGCTGTTTCTTGTACACCGTGCAATCTTCATCACAACCCGAGCTGATGTATCTATCCCAAAGTTTACGACGTCGTCGCGCTAACTGTCTGTATTCCCTATCAAACCAATGCGGTTTGACAGGTCCGATTTTTGGATACTTAAGGGGAACGAACCGAGTACAGAGCGAGTTAAGCTTCCCCTTTATTAATGACCACCAGGCCTCAAGTGACGCATCATGTGGTAGTGTCCAATCAGTCTGACTTGCGGCTTGAACGAGTCCGTTGAAGTCCGTCTTCCAATAGTTGAATGTCGGCTTCTGTTGATTGTAATATGGTAACGACAGTTCTAAGCTTGCTACAATAGAGCAGTGGTCACTGTTCGCCAGAGGTTCGATGACTCTGATCTCTTTTAGCTTCTGCTCGCATCTCGTAAACATTAGGTCCAGACAAGATGCCAAGAACGGAGTTACGCGCGTCGTTTGGATGGCTATAATTTAAACCTACCTGTTTTTATGGATGTGTTGCGGCAGCAGCAGCTTGGCTTTAAGGTGTAAGACGAAAACTGACAGGTGTTAGCGTTTCGAATTGTTTCGCCTGTCAGTCCATTAGCAGATAAGCGTGTGACCGCAAAGAAGACAACAGATGGGTCTATCATGACGTCCATGAGAGCCTAAAGCTTACCATTAGCCGGCTGATCGTGACAGCCCTGGTATCTCCCAAGAAGCGGGTGTAAGCATGTCTCGACAACGTTGCAAACATTGTTCGAAGTTCAAACGGATGACAGGTAGCCAATAAGTGTCTACCTATAGATGAGGCAGGGGATTTTCATAAGTAGGTGATAGACGAAGCCGAAGACTTGGTGATTTCATGTTTTTTAAACTGGTGAATGTCGGTCTTTATTGGGTTTCTACCTGTAACGCCGTCCAAATGTGCATTGTGTAAACTTGTTGGTTGCTGCCATATTCAACCATGACTAGTAACTTTCCGTAAGTTTCAGATATCGTCGGAGTAGGCCTGCAAGCCGCCGGCTACTGCTTTTTACCGCTTCAGTGGCATACTACTGGCTCAAAATCGAACATTGCTATTTGTCAGCTGAACACTAAGGGAATAGTGCTTCCGAATGGTATGTTCCACTTCCGATCTTCGTCCTTGTTGACGTGGCTTTACTGGCAAGGGACATCGTTATGCCAATCGCGATGTACTATACTTGCTTCACTTAACTAATGCGCTTTGCGATTCCAGATCGGCATTCGTATCGACCAAATGGTGATGGTGAACAGGTACGTTCACTGTGCGTAACTCGCTTTGTGACAGTTCATCGATCGAACCGGATTCCATAAGATAGTTGTGCAGCCACCTTATGTCAACCTTTAGTCCATCTAATCGGTTTGCGTAAACAAATATACGCATCACGTAAATAAAAACACACTATATGTTTCTGTTGGGCCGCACAACGAAGCTACACTGGCTCGGGTTAGGACAGAAAGAGGTGGAGCTTGATAAGTACAGCACAGGAGTAAGCAGATGTAATCCTGAATCTGTTGAAATGGGTTTTGCTTGAGATCCTTGGGGTTCAGTGGGACTTCTGCATTAGGTTCTAAGCATGATTCTTTGCTGTCATGGTGTACTAACTTACACCCTGATAAAATGAGGGGCCCATTCATTCAGTCGACGATAACCCGGGGCTTTTAAACACTAGAACACGCACTAGTTTACCTGAGCAGTGAGCTAGTGTGCGTCCGGTAGTTGCATATTGTCCATATGATGAGTCGCCTTGTTCATTCACCTATTTAAAAATTCGGTGTTATGCGCGAATTAACTAAATAGATAGGTAAAGCCACCCAGAAATTTATCAAACAGCCTGACTCAAACACTTACAATGACGTATCGTGATCGCATTCGCTTGCACTGACGCTTGATGGAGCGGAAGGGGGGAAACTGCGTAACCGGTTCAACCTTCCAAATGGCTGCAAATTGCCCAAAAGTTGGAGCGCACTCTGTCCCAGCCGCTCCACCTGGTGGGTGAGTGCCAACACTGTCAAAACTGGTTCTTTCGTAGATATAAAACAGTGAAGTCCGCTGTAAGGGCGTAAGCACCTCACTTTAGGCAAAGAGGATTGAATTGTGCGTGTGGCAGTCGATAAAGACGAGCGACCAAATTCTTCTCCTCACCGACTGTATGAATCAGGGTGGGGTGTTTTAGTTGGGTTGTAGCTGATGAGGAGGAAGGCGCTCCACTCGTAGACAATCTTTGGGTGTTCACATTCGATGATAGGCCACTTCTGAAACAGTTGCTGGTGTAGTTAGACAACTCACCCGTACCTACAGATAAAGGTTAATCTAATTCATTCTTCCTACTCTCATTGCGACTGATTACTGGTTGAAAGCAGCAAGTAGACATTTCTCTGTGTAGCTGCATCTAATGTCACTCAGGGACAAAGACCCATTATGTTGTGGTACGCTCGATATATTTTGTCGGCAAAGTGTTTGTCTAGGAATTTCTTAAATTCTGACACAGACTGCCTCAACTGCATGCTGCGGCAGGTCGTTCCATACATTCATCACTCTGCGTTCGAAACATTGGTGAGCGGCCCGCTTCAAATCCTGTACGACAAGCTAGTACTCTAGTGCTACTTGGTGTGCGTAGATGAAGCAGCGGCTTCAACATGTTGCGGTGTCCCTTCTTCCTCCCCTTAGAAAAACAAGCTGAAAGATTTTCGAAAACTGAGTGGTAAACTAGACATAAAACGCTTTTGTTGTTGTTGCTTTTTTCACATTATTCATACTGTCTTCCTATACAGCCATGATTCCGATGGCGCAATACCTGTACCACAGATTGTGTTATATATATATATATATATATATATATATATATATATATATATATATATATATATATATATGATTTGGCGGCGTCCCTATCCGGATTTGCCTGTCACTGTGACGTCCATGGGGACA
Source organism: Dicrocoelium dendriticum (assembly GCA_944474145.2). Lineage (NCBI taxonomy): Eukaryota > Metazoa > Platyhelminthes > Trematoda > Plagiorchiida > Dicrocoeliidae > Dicrocoelium > Dicrocoelium dendriticum. The sequence goes on along the minus strand of OX104067.1, from coordinate 68,522,773 downwards.
GTTACAGGACGCCTGTGCCTACAGACGGACCATGGGTGGCTTTCGCTGCACCACCCATAGTTCAACCCACACACCCCACATCCGGTGTAAACCCGAAGGAATAAGGCCGGGAGGCATGCGGATGGGAGCCACGTTTCATCAACGGAGCCGGCCCACACTCCCTCAACAAGCAGAACGGAAGCATTCCAGCCTAATTGGGAAATCATACACACCAGACGTACACGAGGCGGTGGCGGGACCTTAGCCCGTTCCACACAGGTTGCATGGAACCACTCTTTGAGCCTAGCACCGTCACGAGGACGGTGCACTCCGTCCCCTCCAGCGACGACCAACTGTCTCCTGGAGCCAGTGTGGACGAGGTAGTGAGTAATAGACAGGTAGCACCTTGTCAACATTCACATCAAGCGCATCCATACCGGAGAGCTCAAGCAACATCTACTTCTGAAATGCAAGGTTCCTCATCACGCATGCAAACGTACCACATACGCCGCCTTATTGGCCTGGATTAGTAAATTGAATGGGAACATACTCATCGTGCTTCTATAGTGCCTTCTTCGGCAACTTAGAAACCGCCCTTTTAAGCAGTCCACAGAATTCGCATCGATCAAATTCACATTTGCCTTGGATTCGCAGCACCTGAAATCAACATGAGTTTGTCATAAACTCACTTTCTTCGTGTTCTGGTAATATTATTTTCGATTTGCTCGAATGTCGTTCTACTGCACTAAGTTAGCCGTACAAAAGCGGTATGGCTATCCTCGTCGAATTCATTCGGTATACATTTATACATAGATTAGTGTTATCCGTGTTCAATGGCAGTTCGAATACAACGTATGTACATGCGTTTATCCAAACTGAAGTGTGAGCTGTCATAAACTGGATAGAGACACATTAGACATCATCATCATCAATGGTACGACAAACATGTATGGGTTTCGTTTGAAGGTCAGGCTAACAACCACTTTCGCAGGCATGAGAATTACTACCCAATACGAACTGTTGATGTTTTCTTCTACATTTAGACGTAACTGCCTTAAATCTTGGGCATCCATATTTGAAGGAATCCGATGTGGCAATAGTAAAGCAACTGCTAGGTAGAATGATGACTGGACTACTGGTACAGTGAAATAGTGTGCACTTAGGTGTTGCCTTCTACACGTACAGTCTGGTTTCAGTAGTTGATGGAGGAGATCACACAGCATGCGAATGCAATGCAGTGCCCACTTCTGGCTTTCTGTGTCTCCGACCGTTTCAGTCATTTGCCGCCCGAGGTATGTGCACATACTCAAAGAACGATTGCTGCGCAACCTTTGGTATTGACATCAACTAAGTCCCGTTGCCCACTGTCAAACATGCGACTTTCCACACAGTGTTCGCATTTATTGTGCAAATGTCCAAGTACTCAACCGTTTATACCTACCGACCTGTACTCTACTGTGGCCATAACCTATTGTTAACCGTCTATCTCGTACGTTTCGGTGCAGCCCATTCGGTGCTCATAAAACCATTGTCCCTATGCGCCGATTCATTTCCGATGTTATATAATAACACACTGACGTACCATTCCCGTTAGATGCAACCTTTTACTTAATCCATCCAAAAGATTGGCCATGTGCATTGCAACTTCTGGTAGGCGTTTCTGCATGTCTGCCTTCCATCCGGTTAGTACGTATGTTTTCATAAGCCCCGATAAATTCAGTATGGCTGAGGAATAACTGGAACTATATCTTTACTCACTCTCGTCACTAGCCTGCGGAGTGGAGCATGAAATGGCGACTTCGTGATAATCGCTAGTCGGTTAATTGTCGGGATTGTTCACTTGACACAGATTTTCCAGGGAAATTTCTCTTCGAATGCATACTCGAAAGTGGTCACACGAAGGACAATCGTTGAGCATTGTGTTACAAATGTCAAATCTGACATTTTATGCGTACTGTAAACAGCCAAGCGATGATAACCTTTTGATTCAAACGTATCCATCGAACTGGAAACATACCCCATAATTTGCGACCCTAGCATTGATCCGTAGCAAGCACACAAATCGCTCGGAAATACCGCACTCACATCAATTACGAATGAGCTCATGGATGGACTGAACCATTATTCTGCGATGCACCGGCTCTCTAAGCATCATGCAAGTTAGCATTGAGCAGCTAGTCAAGCTACAGTTATGGTGAGCAATACCGTGGACCTGACATAGTGATATGAATCGCGGCCGAATAATAATACGAAAATGAAGATGCCATAGCTCACTGTCTCGGTATATAACCATACTAGACGCCGCTTGAGAAGGTAGCAAGAATAGCATAGCATAGATAATGATGAGTACAATATCGTAATGTGCAACACGTGAAGTCATCGCGAAATACAACCGAGTTAAATAAGCCTAAAATAGTTAGGTTACCTGTGGCTCATCCGTTCTAGGCAGGTGCAATAAAGATACCACATTGCATCAATTCAGTAGTTAATCATTCTAGAATGAAACTGCACCCAAGCTCGACTTACATGCGGTATATAGAGTAAGGATGACACCAAAAGGAATGACGGAGATGGCGCAAGCAACTTGTCAAGTTAGCAAGGAAATGATGCGATTATGTCCACTGCAGGCTATCCGTGTCGTAAGATAAAACCAGAGCCGGTTATAATCGTCTGTTGTCCGAGGTGAGCGAGAGTCAACAGGGAGGTAGAACCACCAAGCAGTCCGTCATGCGTTACTATTTATTTCCCCCTGGTCATTCGTTCGGACCGCTAACATATCTCGACCAATCCATCAGTGTCTAGGATACTACCCATGCCCATGCATTTCGATTCGGATGTTACAACGTATTGCCGCTGCTCCGGGAATCAACCTAGATGACTTGTCTGAATCTCAGTGCGTTTACCTGAAGGCGGCAGCAGTACAAGGGGGCGTATAGAGACACTTGAGATGGGATACATTGACTTCATATTGCAAACCCTTATAAGTCACGGTGTCACATGAGAAGAAATGTAATAAGATCCATTTGTCAAGTGGGAATGTATCGAGACACGAACAGATGGTAGCGGGATTTGTACTTTACGCGAGTCTCATCGAGCCAGCAGATAATGGTGTTACGCGAGTGAAAATGCCATCAGTCTGTCAGCCTGAAGTGTGGTGCATATAAGTGTTTCCAAATGGCTTCCACTTAGTCATTCAACGTGAGATATCAGTTGACATACCAAAGGTTCCTGGTTCGAGTTATAATACTGCAGTGTTGCGAACGAGCATTTGTTCACACTTGTGCATGGACTACCACAAACTGGAAGAAGAAATAATAACCCTCATGAACCATAACATTAATTATAAGTAACCAATACCACTGTCAGTGATTAGTTATCGTTTGGGTGAGAAGCGAAATGACAGCCTTAAGTTTATTCAGAATTGTAGGTCTCAACAACAGATTGAGACAGATATGAAAATACCGAAGCAAATGCCGTGAGTATGGCTACCAGGTAGAATGATGCACAAGTAAATGTACCGTAAAACACAGACGACTTATGGTTCCTGTGTACTGTACATGCTCTATTGCTATAAGCGTTAGAAGACGATAATATCATACATTTCCTGATGGTCCCCTTGACGCTATCATATCACCAACACATGTGGTAAATTCCGCTGCTCCCTGTTCTATCATCGATTTTCGGAAGAGTGTGCAAACTGGTTTAGCAAACTTACAAGAAGTACCTTGCACAACATTTAATTATCTAATATCTCAAATGAGTATGTCGTGGCACACCTGGGCATGATGATATCTTCACAACGGGATTTGAAATGGAACCACTTAGACATGGTTGAGAAAGCAATGAACGATTAGATCTCCATACCCATGGAGTGATTTGCAATGAAAACCGTGAGCGTTGCATAGTTAATCATATGAGGGTAGACAAATACTGGGTATCAAGAGCCTAGGCAAATGGCGCAGATAAAATGGTTAACTGAACGTATGATATTCTCATGCGAACTGGATTTCCCATCATAATTTTATCACTTACAATTTACTAACAAACTGTCAGCATACATCTGAGTTGCAGCTATTCTTTGCAACAAGTCAATTGTTGCTGTGCTGAATTTATTTTCCAAATAAATATTTATTTAAACATTACCGTAGCACCATAGTTGGACTAATCTACTTTAAAGTCAATCTAGATGATTGGTCATTTCTAATTTAAATTGTAGAACGTTTGCTCTTCCGCACGTTATGTCGATAATAGCTGACTTATCCTAACTTCAGTATGAGCGATGTTCAGCTGGAAATATAGCTACACTCATTATTGTGACTAATATATGAAATGGAACATGTAGCATCAACATCAGCATGTCATTCGCTAGTCAGTGACTTGCCGGGGTTATTCAGCTTACACGGACGAGCCAACGTGTGGACACTTGCAACAAAAGTTGTTGGGTCTTGAACACCGGTTTTCCAAACGGCATTCCAAAGCGAGGAAGGGTTGTAGAGTACATGAATTCCAGGGATAATTGTTGATCACTACACCCAATCGTTCAATCCAATGTACGAACGATTGTGGAATATTATGAGCAGCAACCGCTTGGTACCCAGGAGTTAACGCGACCCATGTACGCTAACGACCGTCACCATTACCGCAGGCCTTTAAGATGGGTATGCTTGAGGATGGGCCACCAATCGAAGGGATTTATTAGTGTGCCTTTGAATCTGTCACACACACTCATACACACACCCACACACGTTTGTGGCCTTTCAACTGGGCATATAGAGGAGGGCCTATGTGTTGCGGACATTGCAAATGAGCAACACTTACATGGACACTGGATGACTATTCGAGATCATTCCCAATACCACTAGGTCTGCGTGGATTGTGTGACCCTGGTGATTGAGAGTGCAAAGCACTGTCGTTCGAGAAGAACGAACGTGTTCCCATGCATTTGAGTTCCAGTCACTGTGTGGGGATACTGACACCACCTAGGAAGGAAAACTCCTAAAGTGAATGGTAACCTGTATTCATGCGTCTGGTTATTGAGGTTGTAGTCAGCAGACCCTTAACAACTGCGGAATGTTCGCGCCAATGCACTGGAATCAGGTGGGCTCACAGTTGTGCATCATACATCACCATTCCAATGAGAGAAGATTTATCCTCAAGAACCCTAATGAGGTGAATATGTACCATTTCCATTTGTAGGTAAGAATAACAGCCAAACTTTCCGTGTTACGAGCATTTGTATGTCGAATAGTAGGTGCGCAATAAACGGCAATTTACTGGCAATTTCAAACGTTACCTCCTTTCCGGCGGGCTCACTACTGGTATATATATATATATATATATATATATATATATATGCCACAATGAACCTCTACCCGGTCGGACAGGATGCAACGAACCCGCACATTCAAGCGTAGTTGGAGTAGGAATGGATGAAACAAGCTCAATATAGGGTAGTCGACCGCGTATCTACGAAGCTTTGAAGAAGAATCCGATGAGTAAGGCGATCAAATACCTTAGAAAGATCATGGTAAGCGGCGTCGACTCATTCGCCAACATCGACGGATTCCGTCCAGCTAGCATGGGCTAACAAAAGATGCGTGGTACATGATCGATTTTGGCTGAATTCATGCTGCTCTTGCATGTTGATGTCGCACCTTTCTATGTAGCCCATGAGTGCATCTGCAACGACAGATTCTATGTATTTAGTAAGTACAGGAAGAAAAGTAATCCGGCGTTAGTTTACGGACACTATACGATTGTCTCCCTTGTAAATGGGGGTAACGATTCCACGGTTCCACATAGTTGGAATCTTCATCTCGTCTAGACAGCGCTGAATATCGGCATCTGAGAAATTTCCACATGGTGTACCTAACACTGGCGAATTCAAATCAAGCCTGTCGCAACAGTCAAAATACTAGCCTGAGAAGCCACCAGCTCAAACATGCCAAACAATACGATTGACGCGATTGCCGACAGAAGGTTTTCCCTCTACCTTTGTCGCGAACATGGACTGCCCTTCTAACACAAATCGTCTTTCAATACGCCTTGATGAAACGCTATCGCATTTCTACTACGTTATGTAATCCGATACGGTCAATTGAGGAAATAACGCGAACCAAACAGTGTGATCACCATACCTCATCGTAACGTAGAGGTGAGGGAACCTGCACCAGATTTAATGTGAATAGCGTAATGTCAATTAAAATTCGAACTTCCCACTCGTCACTTTTTACTTTCGGTTTTGTGATCCCCACTCCGGTCGTGCTACGGGACTTGTCAACCACACATTTTCCCCGTTAGAAAGTATCGTCCATGGTATCAGGCTGAATTCGCCAACTTTAGGCTGGCCGATGAAGTGTCCATTGAATAGACGGCTAAAGATTGGCTAAACCACATGCAGATGTTTTACTTCCTAGGGCATATAACATCAATGTGGAAGTTTGACGGTCTCGGTACAACTTAACCGCTTCGTTCATTCCCTCAAATGGCTGTCACGTGCCTATTAGACTGGTTGGGCCCCATGAACCTTGATCATCTTTTAGAGGCACAAGACGATGGGTGCCAGAAACTGTCCTTGAATGATCAGAGAATAATGCGAGACACTAGCCTCATGGTGGTAACCAGCTTTTAACACGGCTAGCAGATACAAAGATTGTAAGTTACACAGCCAACTCATCGGCATGTTATTCTGCGGAGCGTAGGGGTAACGGCCAATCTTTTACGACGTTCCACTACCTATTTCCTTTGCTTGCAATTTTAACTACCAGTTCCTACTCATGGGCGATTTCAACTTACCCTGAATACAGTGGCCTGAGGCTGAACTTCTCCCTGGCCATTGTGAAGTCAAAAGGAAGTTTACGGAGTTGATATATGAAACTGGGGCCACACAGCACATCAAGTGACCGACGCGCATAACTGCGCGCGCGACTCCATCGTGATTAGACCTGCTTTTGACTAGCTGTGAGCCACGTGTGCATGATATACAAGCCTTGTAGCCCCTGGGAGCGAGTGACCACTCGATGATCATAGCCAGCTTGGAATTGTCACTGCCGTATGCTCCCCCATTGGAGCAAGCCTTCAACTATTGGAAGGCGGACTTCAATGGCCTCACTCGAGAAGCGAGACAGATGGACTGGTCTTTACCAGAGGATTCGACTAACGAAACCTGTTGGACTATCATTAAAGAGGAAGTGAAATTGTTGGCGCCCGATTTGTACCCCTCAAGTATCAGAAAGTTGGGCCAGTCAAAATACATTGGGGGAGGTATAAAAGATTGAGCGAGTGCAGCATGTAGCCACCAGACTGATTCCCAACTTAATAGGTGTGCCGTATGAAGACCGGTGTAAAAAACTAGGGCTATACACCCTAGCTTATCGTCGACTGAGGTTTGATCTCAACATGACACACCGGATAGTACATCTGGGAGTATATATATATATATATATATATATATATATATATATATATATATATATATATATATATATATATATATATGACCACACCCCCTTTAACCTAATTATGTCGACTTCTTTTACTTTGAATTGCCCAGTACTCTCTCGATCTCTTCGCCGCACATACTACTGCGGTCTCCTTCGTATGCCTAGTCGTGACATACTCTTGGTCCAGCGCAGTGTTATCGCTGAGGTGCTGTCAATGGCCGAGAATGATGCAGAATTACTACGACGCTCAAACGCAGTGTTCCATGCATTCTGATGGATAGATGATGCAAATCAAATCTATGCAAACATGCGTGGACCCACAAGGGTACCAGTAGTGAGCCCGCCGGAAAGGAGGTAACGTTTGAAATTGCCAGTAAATTGCCGTTTATTGCGCACCTACTATTCGACATACAAATGCTCGTAACACGGAAAGTTTGGCTGTTATTCTTACCTACAAATGGAAATGGTACATATTCACCTCATTAGGGTTCTTGAGGATAAATCTTCTCTCATTGGAATGGTGATGTATGATGCACAACTGTGAGCCCACCTGATTCCAGTGCATTGGCGCGAACATTCCGCAGTTGTTAAGGGTCTGCTGACTACAACCTCAATAACCAGACGCATGAATACAGGTTACCATTCACTTTAGGAGTTTTCCTTCCTAGGTGGTGTCAGTATCCCCACACAGTGACTGGAACTCAAATGCATGGGAACACGTTCGTTCTTCTCGAACGACAGTGCTTTGCACTCTCAATCACCAGGGTCACACAATCCACGCAGACCTAGTGGTATTGGGAATGATCTCGAATAGTCATCCAGTGTCCATGTAAGTGTTGCTCATTTGCAATGTCCGCAACACATAGGCCCTCCTCTATATGCCCAGTTGAAAGGCCACAAACGTGTGTGGGTGTGTGTATGAGTGTGTGTGACAGATTCAAAGGCACACTAATAAATCCCTTCGATTGATGGCCCATCCTCAAGCATACCCATCTTAAAGGCCTGCGGTAATGGTGACGGTCGTTAGCGTACATGGGTCGCGTTAACTCCTGGGTACCAAGCGGTTGCTGCTCATAATATTCCACAATCGTTCGTACATTGGATTGAACGATTGGGTGTAGTGATCAACAATTATCCCTGGAATTCATGTACTCTACAACCCTTCCTCGCTTTGGAATGCCGTTTGGAAAACCGGTGTTCAAGACCCAACAACTTTTGTTGCAAGTGTCCACACGTTGGCTCGTCCGTGTAAGCTGAATAACCCCGGCAAGTCACTGACTAGCGAATGACATGCTGATGTTGATGCTACATGTTCCATTTCATATATTAGTCACAATAATGAGTGTAGCTATATTTCCAGCTGAACATCGCTCATACTGAAGTTAGGATAAGTCAGCTATTATCGACATAACGTGCGGAAGAGCAAACGTTCTACAATTTAAATTAGAAATGACCAATCATCTAGATTGACTTTAAAGTAGATTAGTCCAACTATGGTGCTACGGTAATGTTTAAATAAATATTTATTTGGAACATAAATTCAGCACAGCAACAATTGATTTGTTGCAAAGAATAGCTGCAACTCAGATGTATGCTGACAGTTTGTTAGTAAATTGTAAGTGATAAAATTATGATGGGAAATCCAGTTCGCATGAGAATATCATACGTTCAGTTAACCATTTTATCTGCGCCATTTGCCTAGGCTCTTGATACCCAGTATTTGTCTACCCTCATATGATTAACTATGCAACGCTCACGGTTTTCATTGCAAATCACTCCATGGGTATGGAGATCTAATCGTTCATTGCTTTCTCAACCATGTCTAAGTGGTTCCATTTCAAATCCCGTTGTGAAGATATCATCATGCCCAGGTGTGCCACGACATACTCATTTGAGATATTAGATAATTAAATGTTGTGCAAGGTACTTCTTGTAAGTTTGCTAAAACAGCTTGCACACTCTTTCATAAGCCGATGATAGAACAGGGAGCAGCGGACTTTTCCACATATGCATTTAGTACATTTACTTGTGCATCATTCTACCTGGTAACCATACTCACGGCATTTGTTTCCGTATTTCCATATCTGTTTCAATCTATTGTTGATACCCACACTTCTGACTAAACTTTAGGCTGTCGTTTCGGTTCTCATCCAAACGCTAACTAACCACTGACAGTCGTATTGGTTACTTATAATTCTACTTGCGATTTTCTAAAACTAGAGCGATCTGACTGTTCTTCTTTCGTTCAATCCAAACTCATGCACGTACGTTGTGCTATGGTTCATGACGGTTATTATTTCTTCCTCCAGTTTGTTGTAGTACATACACAAGTGTGAACAAATGCCCGTTCGCAGCACTGCAGTACTGTAACTCAAACCAAGGACCTTTGGTGTGTCAACTGATATCTCACGTTGAATGAATAAGTGGAAGCTATTTAGAAACACTTATAAACAACACACTTCAGCCTGACCGACATGTCATTTTCAGTCGCGTAACATCATTATCTGCTGGCTCGATGTCTAAATGGGACTCACCTAAATTACAAATACCGCTAACATCTGTTCGTGTTTCGATACATTCCCACTTGACAGATGGATGAACAGTGAACAATGATTTATAACGGGTAAAAAAGCAGGTGCTTGACATGTCCCGTAGGGCGTATAGCGTGCTAAAAAGGATAGCGAAGGGATAATGGAATCCCTAGTTCGGGCGGTTACAGATGTAACTGCACTGTCGTATAGAGGGAATTTGAAATGAGAATGTTCTCTCACAAAGCAACAGGGGAGTGGTTATTGTTCACATCATAGGCAAGAAAAATAAAAAAGGTAGCATTGACAACGCTTACTCGTGTGCAACAATCTTGGGTCGACAGGATACAGTAATCCAGTTTCTGTAGTAGTAGCGTGCAAGGAGTTTGGAATGACTCATTCTCGAGTAGGGTTATGGCACTATCCCCTGTCTGTTGTGCATTAGTGCCAGCATCTGGTGATCATGAGCTATAGCACGTAGTGTAAATGTGACATTGTATCGTCAAGGCGTTTTTTGAAAAGGGATAGGGTGGGTGCATTAAGTACATGTTCCTGGAGGGCGTGCCAAGGCTGTGCCACTCGAAGGGAGAAATAGTTTCGCCGACATTCCAGGCGGCTGTACTGCGTGACTAACTTAAACCGGTGACCTCTTAGCGAGGTGTTTTGACTGAGTATTAGCAGAAAATGGTATGGGTGGTTGGGGTCTCTCAGGATTAGGTACACCATTATGACATCGCCCCTTAGACGCCGATAACGTCCACTGTATATTTTAAGAGTCTTCAACCTGAGTGGGTAGGGGAGGCTGGTCAAACCTCTGACGCTCTTCGTTGCCCTACGTTGTGCAATATCGAGCGCGGTGAGATGGTGCTTGAGCCAGGGTTGCCACGCTTGAATAGCGTACTCCGCGTGCGGCCTCACGTACGCACTAAGCATTTTTGGGAAGACTGAAGGGTCAAACTTCCCGAAGGCCCTACGAAGAAGGCCGAGGTACTGGTTTCCTTTCTTAGCTGCCTTTTCAGTCTGCCTCGAACAACCGAGGTCATCTACAACTATCACACCGAGATCGCACTCGTGAGAAGCCCGCTGTAGAATTTGTGGTCCTAGGCGGTAGTTGTGCATACTCTTGTGCCGTATACTGAGAACTTTGCACTTGGTGATGTTGAAATTCAGCATGTTCTCGATGGACCATGTGTACGCTTTGTCCAGGTCCTCATGTAACAATGTGTGATCCTCCACTGAAGCTATAGTGCGCCATACCTTTGAGTCATCAGCAAATAGCAAACAGTTAGAAGATAACACACTCTCGAGATCATTTATGAAGACCAGGAACAGGCGGGGTCCAAGTACCGAGCCCTGAGGTACGCCGCATTGAACTTCGATGGATTCTGATAGGTTGCTTCGAACCCTCACATTCAGGTGACGTTGAACGAGAAAGTCTCCTATCCAGCCCAGAACAGGATCACCGATTCCATATTTCTGGAGTTTGTGGAGGAGAATGCGATGGTCTATGCGGTCGAATGCCTTTGAGAAATCCAAGTAGGCCGCGTCAACTCCTACACCAGCGTCCACGGATTTCGTCCAGCTTGCACGAGCAATCAAGAGATTAGTTGTACAGGAGTGATTTCGGCGAAAGCCATGCTGTTGCGAAACGAGAATTTTGCTGTTCTCCAGGTACCCCATCAAAGCTTCAGCTATAATGGACTCCATAACCTTGGATATCACATGAAGTAGTGTTATCGGACGATAGTTTGCTGGTTCAGCACGGCTACCACTTTTGTAGATAGGCATGATGATTCCGTGCTTCCATATCGTGGGGACATGCATCTCGTTCAGACATTGTTGAAAGAAAATTGCTAATGGTCCTGCCAAACTCATGGCAGCAACTTTCAACGCCTTCGGTCGAATGTCGTCCGCACCCGGGGAGCTGAACTCGCGCAGAGACATCAGCCTCTTCAGTACAGCTGCGGAGGTAAACGATATGTGATTAAGCCCTGATGGCGGCGTTATCTGCTTAGGCAGGATGTATGGTGATTGCGCGCTTTGGAAGGTACGGCCAAATTGTTGTCCAAGAACGTTGGCCGCCTCTTGTGTGGTTTGGGCTAATCCGCATGCTGTGTGCAGAGCAGAAATACCGCGCTTAACACGGCGCAAATTGTTTACGTGTCTGTATAGCAGTTTGGAATTGGAGCAAAACTTTTCCACCAAACCTTGTTGGTTCTTAAGTTTATCTTCCCGGACGAGTTTGACACAGTGGTTCCTTTGTATCGTGTAGACCTCCCAGGTATGGTCGTTCGGGGAGGCTATGTAAGTTTGCCATGGCAAGTCCCTTAATGCCATGCACTTACATGTCCTGCTCCTTACGAAAGGCTTCATCGTTTTGGGTCGGTAGAGTTTGGCTTCAGATGTCCTTGCCACGAGCTTGGTAAATATGTTGACGAATTCACCGCAGGCCACCTCAGGGGTTAGTTCGGCTAAGAACGACCAGCTTGTTGCATCAATGAGGTTGGACAGGTCATCATACTTGGTTACGACATGATATTCCTCGGCATGTTTAGGATAATCTGCGTAGCACATGTAATGAAACACTAGGATTACCGGATCGCAGCGGCTCAGAGGAGTATCAGTTATCACTCTCTCGACCGTCAGTTCTTTATTAGTGAATATTCGGTCTACTATGGATGGCCTGTCAGTTCCCCTGAATCTGGTGGGCATAGTGACGTGGCACTAAAGCGGGGAGTCTGAAAGCAGATCTTGCAGGTCTGCTTTGAATTGCTCTCCTGGTGTGGCCTGGGATTCGAGAGCATGTAAGTTGAAGTCACCGGTGACTAGAATGTAACTGTACTTCCTGTTTATCACTTGCCTCAACGCAGCCATCAAATTGCAGTCCATCTCAGGAGTAGACGATGGTGGGCGGTAGACAACAACCAATAGGCCAAGATCGTTCCCTCTCAGCCGGAAATTAGACCAAATGGCGTCAGGTACATCGGTTTCCGAATCTTGTATATGTTCGCATTGCATGTTGTTACGAAAGTAGAGGCTATCCCACCACCTTTGCTGGTTCGATCCTTCCGGACAACGGACATGCCCGTTAGTGCAATTTCAGCATCCGTTATCCCGCAGCGCAACCACGTTTCGATGACAGCGATGAGGTCCCAAGCTGCAGACGCGTGTCGAAGTCGTAATTCTGCTAATTTGCTGAGTAGATCTTGGGCATTTGTGTACATGCATGAGAGCTTCTCGGAGACCAAAAGTGTGTTAGAGTGGATGGATGACGCAAATGAGTTTACGCCAACCAATAAAAGGTCGGCGACTAATCGTTTTTTGGATGGATTGCATACTCTCGAGAAGTATTTGATATATAAGCAGGTATCAGATGTCCCGAATCCCGGTGTTTGCACGTGCTCTGCTCTGCCCCTCCGGATAGTATGGCTACTCTTGAAACCGTCCCCTAGTCGGTTCCTGCAGTTGGCGTTTTCCCTAAGAGTTGTGCCTCTACTGAATTATCGTTAGAAGGTATTGGTGTTCCTGCTGCTTTCAGCCGAATTTCTGTTGGCAATCTGCTACGGAATTTAATCCAGTTCGCTAGTAGGGTTTGTGTCATTAGTTCTGACTGTAATACAAGTTTTAACAGCCTGGGACCGCACCCCTTATAGTTTGGTGAAATGGGGATCCTTGTCAACGAGGTGACCACCACATTTTCGAGAGAAAGAGCCTCCCGGATGTAGTGCCATTGCTCGCGGTCATGCATCTGGGCATCGTCGGAAGAGGAGTCAGTAAGCTCAGGAACACCGTGAGCAATCACTGTTTTCTTATCTTGACTTATACTGTAACTATCTTTGTTGGCGCTATGTCCTGAACGTTCTTTCCACGGGATTTCGGGTAGTATGCGCACTCCACTTGTGTCGTTGCGGAGACGATTCGCAGACAGCAGAACGGCCTCAGTCTCGTCCGCCGAGTTTAGTGTTACCCGATGTAACCGGGGTTCGCTGTAGTGCAACGCGTTTGGGTGGCGCGAGATTCTTCTTAATTTCGTGGGATTAGCATGGACACCGATCGACGTACAGATGGAACCCCACTGATTTCGATCGTCCGTCAACTTACCCTTAATTGTATTGGATTTGGATTCGGGGACATTAGTGCATACAATGTTTAGGGCACCATGGTTGCGCCTGGTGGCTACTGGTTTTGGATTTGGAGGCTCAGTATCCGGTGTTTTTGTTGAATTTGTGAACGGCATTGGTGTGTGCCATCCGTGCTGCGGCAGTTTTGTTTTCTCTAGTTCGGGCACAAAGGTTACCGGTGCTCTTTCCGGTGTTTGCTTGGCGGCAACCGATGCGTACGTTGCCGGGTTGTTCACTATTGCTGGTTGACTGTAGCTTACAGTCTCGAGTGTAGCGAACAGACTACTAGGTGCAGCACACAGTACAGAAGTTGAGGCAGGCGCGCTGCAGGCACTGTTTTTACTTATAGGAGGGAGAGTGAATGGAGTTGATACTGCTGGAGGCTGAGTCGTTGGGGTTGGGTTGCGACGCCTGGCTCGCTTCTTCGGCCTGACTTGGGAATTCGGGGTGTTATTTCCACTCACAAGTGCAGGCCCGTTTCCTCCCATAGGAGTAACTTGGGCGCTCACCAGTTGCTCGACCTCCTCGGTTAGTCTTTCACACCTCTTCAGTAGCACAGATAGACAGCTAACAAATGGAATAGACTTGCATACATGGCAGAACCAAAACGCCTCTGCGGTGTTTGGTTTCGTCGACTCCTTCCCAAGACAGGTAGTGTGATAGGATTTCAAACACATGGTACACATCAGACCACTTTTTACCACTTTAGCACATGATTCGCATTTGCTCTTCATACGAGACATGTTCTCAGCAGGGGTAGGAAAGGGTTAGAAGGAGGATAGAGATACTGACACACCGTTGCGTGGCGATCGGCGTTGGTTTGAGGTCAGCGGGTCCAGACATGTCGCGGCCAGATGAGTCACGCGTTCTTTAGGTTAGATAGGCGAGGTGCGTGCTATCGATCCAGACGGTAGAGGGTACGCAGTGATGCGACGTACGACTGAGGCGAAGCAAGGTGACTTGGAAAATACTGTCTAATGACGACAGTGGCAGTTCCAAGGGCGGATCAAATTGACGACTATCGCTTTGTAGAGCGACTTGAAGGAACGGTAGTAAGCTGATCGGGTGACTCTCAAAAAGATCTTTAAAATAAGACCACAAGAGTTCTTATGCGACACGAGGAAAAATAAAACCTTCTATAAGGTTCAAATGCGGTTGACTTCGAAGTTGCAAGAGCACCGTTTGCTGGTGATCCGTGAATGATCGATCCAATAGATGAACAGTGGTAGGAGGAGCTCGCGGAGGCAAATCGAATGATGGCACGTAGGTCTCTGTGAGAATAAATCCAAAGATTTGGAGGCGAATAACGCAGGAGAACAGTTTTTTGCGAACGCTCGCGTGCGTGTAAACCGCGTGGAACATTTCTTCTCGTGTGACACCGTGACTTATTAGGGGTTGCAATATGAAGTCAATGTATCCCATCTCAAGTGTCTCTATACGCCCCCTTGTACTGCTGCCGCCTTCAGGTAAACGCACTGAGATTCAGACAAGTCATCTAGGTTGATTCCCGGAGCAGCGGCAATACGTTGTAACATCCGAATCGAAATGCATGGGCATGGGTAGTATCCTAGACACTGATGGATTGGTCGAGATATGTTAGCGGTCCGAACGAATGACCAGGGGGAAATAAATAGTAACGCATGACGGACTGCTTGGTGGTTCTACCTCCCTGTTGACTCTCGCTCACCTCGGACAACAGACGATTATAACCGGCTCTGGTTTTATCTTACGACACGGATAGCCTGCAGTGGACATAATCGCATCATTTCCTTGCTAACTTGACAAGTTGCTTGCGCCATCTCCGTCATTCCTTTTGGTGTCATCCTTACTCTATATACCGCATGTAAGTCGAGCTTGGGTGCAGTTTCATTCTAGAATGATTAACTACTGAATTGATGCAATGTGGTATCTTTATTGCACCTGCCTAGAACGGATGAGCCACAGGTAACCTAACTATTTTAGGCTTATTTAACTCGGTTGTATTTCGCGATGACTTCACGTGTTGCACATTACGATATTGTACTCATCATTATCTATGCTATGCTATTCTTGCTACCTTCTCAAGCGGCGTCTAGTATGGTTATATACCGAGACAGTGAGCTATAGCATCTTCATTTTCGTATTATTATTCGGCCGCGATTCATATCACTATGTCAGGTCCACGGTATTGCTCACCATAACTGTAGCTTGACTAGCTGCTCAATGCTAACTTGCATGATGCTTAGAGAGCCGGCGCATCACAGAATAATGGTTCAGTCCATCCATGAGCTCATTCGTAATTGATGTGAGTGCGGTATTTCCGAGCGATTTGTGTGCTTGCTACGGATCAATGCTAGGGTCGCAAATTATGGGGTATGTTTCCAGTTCGATGGATACGTTTGAATCAAAAGGTTATCATCGCTTGGCTGTTTACAGTACGCATAAAATGTCAAATTTGACATTTGTAACACAATGCTCAACGATTGTCCTTCGTGTGACCACTTTCGAGTATGCATTCGAAGAGAAATTTCCCTGGAAAATCTGTGTCAAGTGAACAATCCCGACAATTAACCGACTAGCGATTATCACGAAGTCGCCATTTCATGCTCCACTCCGCAGGCTAGTGACGAGAGTGAGTAAAGATATAGTTTCAGTTATCCCTCAGCCAGACTGAATTTACTGGGGCTTATGAAAACATACGTACTTACCGGATGGAAGGCAGACATGCAGAAACGCCTACCAGAAGTTGCAATGCACATGGCCAATCTTTTGGATGGATTAAGTAAAAGGTTGCATCTAACGGGAGTGGTACGTCAGTGTGTTATTATATAACATCGGAAATGAATGGGCGCATGGAGGAAATGGTTTTATGAGTACCGAATGGGCTCCACCTGGAACGTACGATTTAGACCGTTAGGAAATAGCTTATGGCCACAGTAGAGTACAGGTCGGTAGGTATAAACGGTTGAGTACTTGGACATTTGCACAATAAATGCGAACACTGTTTGGAAAATCGCATGTTTGGCAGTGGGCAGCGGGACTTATTTGATGTCAACTGTCAACACCAAAGGTTGCGCATCCGTTGTTCTTTGAGTAGGTGCACATGCCTCGGGCGGCAAATGACCGAACCGGTCGGAGACACAGAGAGCCAGAAGTGGGCACTGTATCGCATTCGTATGCTGTGTGATCTCCCACATCATGCTACTCAAACCAGACTGTACATGTAGAGGGCAACACCTAAGTGCACACTATTTCACTGTACCAATAGTCTAGTCATCATTCTACCTAGCAGTTGCTTTACTATTGCCACATCGGATTCCTTCAAATATGGATGCCCAAGATTTAAGGCAGTTACGTCTAAATGTAGAAGAAAACATCAACAGTTCGTATTCTGTAGTTATTCTCATACCTGCGAAAGTGGTTGTTAGCCTGACCTTCAAACGAAACCCATACATGTTTGTCGTACCATTGATGATGATGATGTCTAATGTGTCTCTATCCAGTTTATGACAGCTCACACTTCAGTTTGGATAAACGCATGTACATATGCTGTATTCGAACTGCCATTGGACACAGATGACGCCAATCTATGTATATATGTATACCGAATGAATTCGACGAGGATAGCCATACCGCTTTTATACGGTTAACTTAGTGCAGTAAAACGACATTCGAGCAAATCGAAAATAATATTACCAGAACACGAAGAAAGTGAGTTTATGACAAACTCATGTTGATTTCAGGTGCTGCGAATCCAAGGCAAATGTGAATTTGATCGATGCGATTTCCGTGAACTGCTCAAGAGGGCGGTTTCTCAGTTGCCGGAGAAGGCACAATTGTATGCGGAATAGAAGCACCATGAGTATGTTCCCATTCAGTTTACTAATCCAGGCCAATAAGGCGGCGTATGTGGTACGTTTGCATGCGTGATGAGTAATCTTGCATTTCAGAAGTAGGTGTTGCTTGAGCTCCCCGGTATGGATGCGCTTGATGTGAATGTTGACAAGGTGCCTACCTGTCTATTACCCATTACCTCGTCCATACTGGCTCCAAGAGACAGTTGGTCGTCGCTGGAGGGGACGGAGTGCACCGTCCTCGTGACGGTGCTAGGCTCAAAGAGTGGTTCCATGCAATCAGTGTGGAACGGGCTACGGTCCAGCCACCGCCTCGTGTACGTCTGGTGTGTATGATTTCCCAATTAGGCTGGAATGCTTCCGTTCTGCTTGTTGAAGGAGTGTGGGCCGGCTCCGTTGATGAAACGTGGCTCCCATCCGCATGCCTCCCGGCCTTATTCCTTCGGGTTTACACCGGATGTGGGGTGTGTGGGTTGAACTATGGGTGGTGTAGCGAAAGCCACCCATGGTCCCTCTGTAGGCGCAGGCGTCCTGTAACTGTCCCCATGGACGTCACAGTGACAGGCAAATCCGGATACGGCACCGCCCAATCAAATCATATATATATATATATATATATATATATATATATATATATATATATATATATACAATATGCGGTACAGTTATTATGCCATCGGAGTCATGACTGAACAGGAAAACACTATGAATTATAAGAAAATAACAACAACAAGGGAAGCTTTTTTGTCCAGTTTGCCACTCACACTTTTTGAAATTTTTTCAGTTTGCTTTTTAGGGAAAAGAGGGATACCGCAACACACCGATGCACACGTCTGCCACAAACATCGATCTTGAACCATGGCTTTCAAAGTTTTCAACCAGCAAGTATCCGCATCTCTCGGACCCCAACCAGGTAGTCGGCAACAACTTGCCGAGGCCAACTGTTTCGTCAGCTTTTTTATGCGGCTTCTCCGATTTGCAGGCTGTCCACCAGACCGTCTCTTCCATCTCTGTCCAGCAACCGCAAAGGACTTGGATAACGCTGAACAGGTATGCGCAATACGTGTCTCAGCCAACGCAGTTGATGCAGTGAGACAAGATCCTGGAGCGGGTGGATTACTCGTCCCAAGACACGCTCTCTAACTCCCACATTGCCTACGTGGTGCCGCCACCACACCCATACACGGTCAATGGACCGCAGACAGCGGTGCTTAAAGACAGATAGCCTGCGCAAGTCATCTTTACTAATGGGCCGGGTTTCGCATCAGTACAACACGAACAGTTTCATTATACACCCGCCCTTTGATGGAGACGAATGTCGTGGTGCCGCCACAAATGCCTCAGCCTAGAAAAAGTGAGGCGTGCTCTCGAGATGCGCATTGTGGTTCATTGTGGTGTTTCTCAAGGCTCACTACTAGGACCATGGTTATTCCTCATGTTCACTAACGACCTCGCGGAAGTCCTGACGTTGAACTTCCTACCCTTTCTTACCATCTCAAGATTTGGCGGGCAATCAAGCGAGTAGACGACCAAACGTCGTTGCAACATCGTTGTAATCTCGACATGGCTTACGAGTGGTCGACCCAGAACATGCTTGAGTTTAACCCTGTCATGTGCTAAAAATAATAAGCATACGACACCAGGTCAACTACAAATATCAACTGGGAGAACACGTTCTGCAGTGCGCTTCTCCTGAGAGCGATCTTGAGTTGCTCATGCATGACGATGTTGGATGCTAAAAAAAGCCGAGAATGCAGAGAAATAGCCAGACAGCACTTAGATCTAGTGCGGAGAGCGTTTGGCTGATTTGATCTTACCATCTTTTCGGAAATTCTCAACGCTTACGTGAGACAACACGTTGAATACGCCATTCATGTGTGGCGCACTTGGCAAAAGCAGGACGTCACTGCTCTTGAGAGGCCGCAACGGAGGGCGACAAAATGCTCGCGCATTTCTCCACCTCCCTTACAAGTTGAGACTAAGAGCTTTTAGTGGACGATTTCGTTTTCTGCGAGGTGATATTCTATTCACATATCAGTTCCTCAAGTATTCTAACCACCCATGCCAACCTATATTGAAACAGCCAAAATACCTCACTGAGAGAGAGCTAGAGACACAGTATAGCCCATTGGAATGTCGCCAGACCTTTTTCTTATTTCGTGTGTCCCAGTCATGCAACTTGCTTCCGCACTTTGTTATATTTCTTCCTACGTTGTTCGAATTCAAAACTCGACTACATGGTGCATTGCATGATTTAACCCAAGCTACTGGGATTTGCGACAACGTAACCAAATCATGTGTATACATGGAAATTACGGTAAGTCCACCGCTGCGCTACTTTGTTTTACTTTGATATTTGCATTTTTAATCGCACTCTTTACTTACGGAAAATATTGAATGTTCCCTTTTACATCCGTGATAAATCCATTGTTCCATAGTCTGGGTTGATAGGGGAAGTGAAACAATCCCCTACCGATTTCGGTCGCCCTAAGTTGTGAAGCTTCAAGCGCATCAACATTTTGCTTCCACCAGGCGCTCCAGGCTTGGATAGCATATACCACTTGAGGTATCACTTTGGCGTTCAACATTTGCAGAGAGCTAGAAGGCTCGAACGCCCTCCGTAGTAGACCAAGGTGCTAAGTAGCCCCCTCCAATGCTTTGTTCGATCTGTTTCGAGCAACCAAACTCATTCTACACAATTGCTCAGAGACCGCCTTGTGTGGCACTTTGCAGCTGCTGGTCCCCGAGTCAACATTCATGAGTACGCTGATAGCGCGTGAATCCGGAGCCGGTACTTAGATGAGCACAAATGGGCCATATCGCAATCTCTTTGCAGTACTGTGTAATTGTCCACTGCCTTAATGTCATACCAAATCTTAACATCGTCTGCAAATAGTGTTAAGTTTAACTGGAGTAGCCAATTGCCAGAATCTCTTCACAGGAGTCATGGTTTTCACCTGAGATCAATGGTCTCAGATTCATTAAAACAATGCACAACTGCCTTACATGACCGATACAATGGGTCAACGTGCGACCAAGAAATTTTCAAGTGGGCCCATTCAATACTACCTGCACGGACAAATTAATTCACCACCAATACAGTCTTTTTTTATCACCTTTTGTATTATGATCAGTTACATGAAATTCCGACCTTATATCCCTTTCTTTCGTAACAGTACAGTGTTCGGTGCTGGCAACTAGTACGTAGTCCACTAAAGGAGGCTTTCACCAGGTGCTGGCGACTGGACACCTTAATCAGTAATTGAATGTGAGATATCCCTGGATAAAGTATCACCTACCTGATCTGTCCATCTTGCCCTGAATGCGTTGCTTACTATTAGAAACGCTCCGATTGATCAATTAGACCGACGGTGTTTGGCCTTTTGTATATGGCATCAGGACCAACTTCGTTGGGCCTCGAGCTTGACACGATCAGCTACGCTTTTCTTCGATCATTAATGGTTGGAGTCTTCGTATTTTGGGGAGCCTCATTGGGTACAGCGCGTCGTCAGTGTTGGGTGCAATACCGACGGGCATACGATTGGCGTTATTTGCGAATCCGGAGTATTTCATACACTAGTTACAGAGTTCCAAGAGTACGGTTGGTTAGGAGTATCCGATTCCGTATTTGCCTGTCATTGCGACCTCCATAGGACAGCTATAGGACGCCTGCGTCTACCAGGGACCATGTGGTACGCTATGCCAGGCCGACTGCCATAGCCATTGATTGATACATTGGTCCGAATGCCTTGCACTCCCTTTTTGGTGTACATTTGCTTTTGACGTTTACGTGGCTAGCCGTCTTACTACGTAGCTGTTTTCTGATTTCGTCTCAGGGTCACAAATTGGCCTCGGCCAGTGGCCGAGTGGTCTGCGCGCCTGGTTTGCAACCATAAGGTCGCCGGTTCGAATCCGCGTACGGGTGGGCGTCCTCGCGGTATAGCCCGCGCGCAACTGGTGTTGGTCGCGTGGTAGCGAAGCGCCGTTACGACGTACAGCTGGTACTTACTTATTTTGTTTTGTAACCAATTAACGTCCGAACTTATTACGATCAATAATGGCGAATTCCATTACCTCACCCCAGTCGTTCTGGAATTCTTCTACGGAGAGGCATATTACTCAACATTGTCTGCAATGGAAACCTATCTTCACTAATTACGCGGATCTACTTGTTCACTTTGGTGGTGGATGAAGCATCAAAATTAAATTACTGCGTCACCTTCTATACAACGAAAGGCAGCGTCATTTCGATAGCCTAAAACTACATACGAAATAAAACTGTTTTCCAGTTTCTTGATCGCCTGTGGGCTGAAAAACCACATGTGTTTATAGCACCTTACAACTTTAACACTATGCAACGCTCCTACAGACTGCAGCCCGGTTGCAGTCAAAGATTGCTCCTACCAACAGCTACATTAACTTCTGCGTTCCGCTAAGAAGTCTGACATTGTCATTCTCGTCAGGGATTTTAACGCACGAGTGGGCGGCCTGCCACTAAACGAGCACCATCTTAGGGATACTTCTAGCCTCGGTAGCAGCCGATCAGACAATGGGGACAGACTACTGACTCTTTGTTCTGATCATCGCTTGTTTCTTTCGCCTACAAGTTTTCGTCCGCCTTCTCAAACACAAGAACGGTCCCAGTTTGATTACATAACAATAAGCTACAGATGACGCGGAAGCGTAACAGACTGCCGTACGTACTGGTCAATTTATCTGGATTCCGATCACGCACTGGTTCGCGCCAAAATTTACATGCATTTCGGAGGATCATCCGGACGTACGCACTACCGACCGAATGTCAAAAATCTGCAACATCCTGCGAAGTTAGCCAACTACCAGGCTTCGCTGTCAACACTACTTGCTTCATCCTCTGACGATGGTCGCAATTCGCAATGGATGCGCATCAAAGACGCTTTACTTTCTGCCTGTACTGTCAGTAATGGATTTGCTTGCACCCCGCCGAAAAGCTGGATCACCACTGCCTACTTGTCGCTGATGGACAGACGCTGTTTGATCCAGCCAACACCAGCTGTAGTGAGGAACCCCGGTCCCTGGATCGAGGGTTGCGCAGGGGCTTACAGAATGACCGTGAGACCTGGTGGTGTGAACAAGCTAGAGAGCTTGAACTTGCTAATCTCTGGTAATACCAGCAAACTGTTCCACCTCATCCGAGTCACCGAAGTCTTCCGATCAGGAATAAGTGCAACAATATGCGAAGATGATGGCTCTCTGATCACTAATCTTCAACGACGGTTGAAGCGATGGGCCGGACGTTTTCGCTCGCAGTTTTCCTGGCCGCTAGCTCCATCTGTTTCCCCAGGGCGCGCAATGGTGCTGAGTGGACTATCGCTACTGCTCGTCCCTCACCCGGAAATCTGGCTGGAACTCTGCTGCCTAAAGCCTTATAAGACACCCGTCCCTGATGGTCTACTACTCTATTTAAGATAGGGCTCTTCGGTGGCTCGAGAACGCACCGCTTTGTTCTCAAAAATCTGGGCAAAAGAGGAGGTTCCATCATCCTGGAGTGAGTCGGTACTCGTCCCCATCTTCAAAAATGATCCGCGCACAATTTCCTCCAATTACAGGGGCATAAGTTTGGTTCCCGTCGTTTGCAAAATTCTGGTGTCCAGCATATTTCGAAGGCCATCCCCGACGCGTGAATCACTACATCGAAAAGAACAGGCTGGATTCCGCCCTGATCATGGATGCATCGATCAGATTTTCACACCTCGCCGGATTCTCGAGCTCCGCCGTGTGTATCAAAAGCCAACGATTGTTGTGTTCCTGGGTATACGTACTGCCTTCGATTCTGTCGACAGGGCTGCATTGTGGCACTGTCTGTTGAGGAATGGTATTCCCGGGAAGTTCGGTTCCCTTCTGCGTACTCCGTATAGTCTGATCCCGGGTAGAGTTAAGGCTTATGGCAAGCTTTCGCCTTCCTTTGTTGTCACCGGTGAGGTTCGACAAGGATGCCCTATCTTTCCATTCCTCCTCAACTTTGTCATTATCTCCTCAGACATGCTCTAGAAGACCTGTTGAACGCTGGCGTTGAGCTCCTTCCAGGTAGTCGGGTGATTGATTCGGATAACGTTGATGATATCGTCTTGTTGGGTGACGGTCCGCAGGCCATCCAACTTGCAGTTCACCGCCTGGCGATTGAAACGTTGAAGTGTGGCATGCAGTTTTCACTCTCCAAGTGCAAATCGCTTCTTTAAGGGTGATATACGCCCCTCACCATCGCTGGGGAAACGTTAGAAGTTTTGTCTACCTGAGAAGCCGCCTAACTGCTGGTGGGCCTGTTGGAAACGTGATTTTGATGCGTATCTCAAGAGCTCGTCTCGCCTTCTCTAGACTGAGGCATTTATAGCGCAGCCATGACATCCGTCCATTCATCAAAGGACGGGTTTATAGTGCTACTGTCCGCGTTGTACGGTTGCGAAACTTGGCCTGCTCGTACCGATGACCTACGTCGACTGTCTGTCCTCAAGAACCGTTGCTTGCGGTCAATCACCCGTGTGTAGTGGCTGAACCACGTAACCAACGCTGAAGTCAGACAGCGTGTCTTGGGTGGAGACAGCCACTCCTTCGAGGCGCTTGTCTCGCTGCACCAACTACAATGGCTCGGACATGTACCGCGTATGCCCGTTCAGCGTATTCCGCGTTGTGCCTTGTTCGCGGTTGCTGGATAGGGTTAAAGGAGGCGGTGTGATGGACAGTCTACAACTTGGAGAAGCAGCATGTAAAAGCTGACAAAACAGCTAGCCACGGTTGGTTCTTCCCGACTCCCTGAATGGGGTCCAAAGGATGCTGAGTGCAGTTGGTTGAAAACTTTGAAGTCATGGTTCGAAAATGAACTCAGTGGCGAGCGTGTGTCTCTGCTTGTTGCGGTGATTCCGCTTCCCTCCCCCAATAAAAAACCATCAAAACAGCTCAAAACCTGTGAGTGGAAAATATGAACAAAAAAATTGTTTTTTCTTTCTTTAACACTGTTTACCTATTCCGCCATGGTCCCCGGATGGCACAATATCTGTACACAGTTTGTGATCAAATAATAGAATAATAATGTCCGTCCGATCAGACGATTTCGCACTAGGTACATAAAGTCTCAGACTAAACTGGGTCACCCATTGTCTCACTCCGTGCAACGCAGGACATTCTGTTTTTATTTCTGTAGTGAAAAACATTCGACCCCGGATAAATACCAGCATCTCCATTTGGTATGCAGATTTTGTTTTTAAAAACAGGACACTGTAGAAGTAGTAAATACAGTCGAACTCGCTTTATTGCCAAGTTTTTCCAAATACAAACTTTCTTCTCTCACATTACGCTAAATTTTCACCATCTAGTTGCCCATCGCCTGGGCTATCCTACCGATTGATTGTCCAGATGCGTGGGCTGTGTTATTGTCATTTTGTCAATTTTACGCTCTCTCTCTCTGCATGTCTTTTATTACATCACCCCACAGTTAGCCAGTCCGATCGAGTCAAGAACAACAAAGATGTCGGTGGTGTTATTGACCGATCAGAAAAGGTTAGCTACGTCATTCAAAACACGAGCTAGCTAAATGTACAGGCAGCTGTGAGCAGGCCCTCTGCCCTATTCCAAACTCGAGAACTGAGCAAAGGCGGGTAAACTATCCGCTGTACATTTGTCAGTACTATATTGATTACACACAAGTATGGCCAGTAACTGAAAGGATTTGTCCTTGACAGAAAAGTTGGAGGTTTTGGGCAAAATTAACACTGAGAGAAGTGGTTAAACGTTTGCCATTAAATGACTCAGCTCGGAGAACGAATCAAAACGTTAAAAATAACACTTATTTACCAGGAACCTCGCAGGCCAAGTTGCCGCGTGATTTACACATTTCTCGTCGTATCCTAGCCAGGTTGATTGTCAGCGAAGAGTAACTCCGGCAGAATTTGTCGCATGGCACCGCAAGGTCTCAGAAAAGGAAGCGATGTAGAAAGGATAAAGAAGTTGAAACTACATTGAAAGGCTGGTTGATATCCGTTCGTGAGCATAACCAAACAGTTACAGACCAGCTTCTGAAGAAAAAGGCAGCTAAAATTCGAGGAAAGACTTGGAAAAAGCTGTGCTGCCACAGCAGGATGGTTGCAAAGATGGCGGAGTATAGATCAAATTGTGTATGAACGTGTGCATTGCGAAAAGCGATCCGCCGATAGAGCGGTCTGGGAAAATTTCTTGAAAGATCGACTGCTTGAACTTTTTAATGCGTTTGATTATGACATTGTGTACAATGCAGACAAAACAAATCATTTTTACCGAACAACACCAGAGAGCTTTTTGTGTTTTTCTGCCGACCAACTCAGCGGATCATAAAAAGCTATTGATAGGATTCCTCTCCTGTGCTGCGCGAATATGTCAGGCGCGGCTAAACGAAACTGCTTTTTGATTGGTAAAAGTAAGCAACCACGATGTTTGATGGTGTGAATCTGGACACACTTCCCTCAACTTACAGAGCTAACAAAAATGCGTGGATGACGAAAGAACTTTTTACCCAGTGGGTCATCAAATGGGACTTGTAGCTAGGCTGAAGTGACCGAATAATTATGTTGCTCTTGGATAATTGCACAGCGCATCCACAGGTAGAAGGCTTGAAAAACATTCAAATGGAATTTTTACCGGCAAACACGACCACCATTCTTCAACTCATGGACTGAGGTTTGATTATGAGTCTAAAAACCCGTTACAGGAAGGAAATTGTGGACCGAATTCTTTATCACATCAGAAACAACGTGTTATCTGGCTCATGGTAGGTAGTGAATTTCAGCACCAATATTTCTGTGCTCGATGCAATTCAGTTCGTTTCAGAAAGTTGGAGACAGGTTACCGGTGCAACTATAAAAGCTTGCTTTCAGCATGCTACCTTCAGTCGACTGGCATCCGATGCACTTTCTGATGACACCGTCATCGCTGAGGAGGAGGTTAGCGCTTGCACTATTCCAGCCATCAATGCGGAAGAGTTCCTCGCCATAGACAAGGATATGGAATGTACCTCAGATCTGACAATTATTGGAGATGAAATCGTCAGTAAAATTTTAGAGAACCGATTATAACAGAAAGTAGGCAGCGACTCGGAGTATGTTGTGCCAGTTGCCTCCGTGAGTAACGGCAATCAGCGTGTCGAATTCAAGAGCAAAGAATGTGAATGATCTGTATAGCTACCTACATTTACATGGGCTAGGCAACGATTTCCTGTCCAAATTGGGCAATAGTGATCGGGATAGTAGTTTGAAATAATGTACAACTGACGTTGGATTGTTTTCTCTGCAAACATATACAGTAGCGCTAGTTTCTATAGCTATCCAGGTACGGTATTTTATGTTATACTTTCCAAATTATATGTCATGGTCTTCTGTGTAAACGTCTTTTTTAGGCTTTAGTTACAAGTACGTGTTGTATCCTTAGCACGTTACAATTCGAATGTGATACTGCAGAATACTTCATTGGTTGTTTCCACTTTGAAAAATTGCAATATCGTTTAATTGCCTACCCCTATTTATTGTTCACTTATGATATCGCTCTATGCTGGGCAATATAGCAGGTTCGCTGTACCCTTGGTCGATGCCCGAACTCCAACCCTTGGAAGACATTGGCGTCCTGGTGCCTGTGTCCTATTCCGCCTGGTTAGCGCCGATCCT